>CM067358.1:28720250-28773464 GCA_034190875.2 Urechis unicinctus
TTTAGCCTGTTTTGACATGACCCCCTACCCAAGTCAATGCAAACCCAGCCAAAGCCTCTGGTCGATTACGTAAGGTTTGGTCTACTTAAACAGCACCTGCTGTTAGCCTGCCGCTAAGCTGCTGCAGTAGAAAACCTTGAAACTAATCGTCCTTTTTACTGTTTTTTGTTACTGTGAATGCTAAAAATACTGTTACAATCATTATCACGAGGCCAAGTTCTAAATACTGACAAAATTTCATGTGCGTAAATACAGCCGTTTCGGAGATATCAGCGAGTAGACATAATAATGTTTGGAGATTTGGGGCTTGTAGCAGATCCGTTGACACCTGTGCTGTGTTGTTTGTCCTGTGATTATGACTCACCTGTCCTGTGCTCTATCTGCTGCACGAGAAAACCTAAACTAACTGTATCTCCGAACTGTGAATGCAAAAAATCTCACAATCTTCATCACCCACTACAAATACTGCCACTATGGTACCTGAATGCCGTTTCGGAGATATCAGCGAGTAGACATCATAATGTTTGGAGATTTGGGGCTTGTAGCAGATCCGTTGACACCTGTGCTGTGTTGTTTGTCCTGTGATTATGACTCACCTGTCCTGTGCTCATCATCCTGGACGAGGTATTAACTGTATCTCCGAACAAGCAATATCTCAGCATCTTCATCCCCACTACACCTGCCACTATGGTACCTGAATGTATTCCTGCAAGAAAGCAAACATCATCTCTCAGTCCTAACCTCTCTTCTCTCTCTCTCTCTCTCTCTCTCTCTCTCTCTCTCTCTCTCTCTCTCTCTCTCTCTCTCTCTCTCTCTCTCTCTCTCTCTCTCTCTCTCTCTCTCTCTCGTCTCTCTCTCTCTCTCTCTCTCTCTCTCCGTCTCTCTCTCTCTCCCCTTCTATGTCTCTCTCTGTTTCTCCTCTTCCTCTCTCTCTGTTGTTTTTGTCTTGCTATCCTTTTGATCTCCTCTTCATTTCTCTCTTCGTTCATATACACAGTGTCTCTCTCTCTCTCTCTTACACACACACACACACACACACACACACACACACACACACACACACACACACACACACACACACACACACACACACACACACACACACACACACACACACACACACCAACTGTCCTACGGTCGAAACATCCTCATCCATCATTCCTAGTGTCACTTCGTTCACGTGAGCGACGTGACACGTAAATGTTTCATTTTATCCCCACCCACATTCCCTCTCTCTTTACATCACTCACCACACCCCAAAAATCCTCGAAATATACTCTAAACCCTTTGATGCGGTGCTCGCCATCTTCCCTCCCAGCGTTTACTCTCCACGCGGGGCCTACCAATAGCCCCTGTATATGGCCCAGAGAACACATCACATGCGCGGATGTGTGCCCCATCACCTGCGCAGATGTGTAACCCATCACCTGCGCGAATGTGTAACCCATCACTTGCGCGGATGTGTAACCCATCACTTGCGCGGATGTGTAACACATCATTTGCACAGATGTGTAACCCATCACCTGCGCAGATGTGTAACCCATCACTTGCGCGGATGTGTAACACATCATTTGCACAGATGTGTAACCCATCACCTGCTCAGATGTGTAACCCATCACTTGCGCGGATGTGTAACACATCATTTGCACAGATGTGTAACCCATCACTTGCGCGGATGTGTAATCAATCACCTACGCGAATGTTTAACCCATCACCTGCGCGGATGTATAGGTGCTTGTCGTCGCCAGATGGGTCGTCGATATCCAGCACACAGGCCATGGCGTCTAGCGCCATGTCAGCCACGGAGGCGGCCACTCTCCATGGCAGACATGTTTGACGCAATGCTAACATAACATGCGAATCCCAGCCTGCGCAGAAGCCGATGCGCAGGAGATCGGGAGGCGGCGTGCTGGGGCGTATACACCGGAGCTCCGCCCACCACCATGTAGATGTCAGCCACCGTCTCCACCTGACAACCAACAATCCGTCAGAGGAAATGTGGCATTTTCATGTATTTAGGTCCATTATCATTCATCATCAATTTAATTACTGTATCCGTAAGAAAACAACAAAATAGTTATCGCTTGTGGTCTTTATATACAACGTCTAAACAAGGATGTGTATGGACAATTTGCATTATTAACATATAACCGACCATCTCCACAAAAACATCCTCTTTTTATGGAAAATTGACATTTATGTCACAAATAAAGGTAGGGGTAATAGCTGTGAATTATTTATATTTCTGAATATAAGCCAAGGTAACTGAACGTCTCTGTTCGATTCCACGTTTGTCATTGTAACAGCAGTACAGGGTTGATCTAACAAAACAAGTGCTAAGAATTAGGTGATTCAACATGTGACCGACTTCACCTTGTACATGCCATGCTTCTCTGTAAGCGGTGTACATAGTGTTTAGCAGAAAGACGACGTCTAATGGTCGTATCTCCATACATATTTCTGTGAAGCGCTCGACTTGACTGAACAATATCGTCACGGAATCAAACACCTGTTCATTAAGAAAAACATGATAAGTCACGGCCAATCAGTCATTATTATTATCCTCATCTTATTCATCGTCACAATAACAATCATCAGCATTATGCTAATCTCATTCATTATCATTGTAATCATCATCATAATCATTATCATTATCATCATCTCATTCCTTATCATCATCAATATTGTCAGAACCACTTTTTTCTTTATCATTGAAACAAACTGGATCATCACATTCAACGTCTTCACGTCGATCAACATAAGCATTATCACATTTATTATCATGCTAACCTGCATCTACTCTCTATCATCCCACACATATCGTTGATACAACCATCAGATCTTAATCAGCACCAGACAACTATTTTTATACCATCATCTTCAGTAATATATCAGATTGTAAGTCAACCCCTGTAAGAGACCATTATTTTCTACTGCCGGCCTGTACAATGTTCCCAGCCACACCCCACACCCTCCCACCATTATCATGACGTCGTCGTCTCATTACCCCCCATGGTTCAGTAAGCGATGTGTGGGCGGTGTACCCGGCACGTGTTGCCGGCGGGTTGCCCTCGCCGCAGCAGGTCGGCCACCTCATGCCGGATCATCTGATAGAGTAGGGTGTCCGTCCTCACCCTCTCCCGCGCCAGTAAACCCATTAGCTCCTCCAGCTTACAACTCTTCAACTTCTGCTGTAAAACCATGATAAAATAAGACAAACAGGGTATGATTAGATTAAAGTTGCGTACAATTTAAATTTTACTTATGCTTTTATGTAGTTGCTTAAATGACTTGATTATAATCCTTTAATGTTATTTTGGACACCAAATCATCGATAATCTTGTGACCGTCCTTATCAATTAGATTTATGTATTAACCGTAGTAAGCGTCGTCAACCAGTGTGGAGTCACCCCCCCCCCCCCCCCCACCCCACCCCTCTTAAATACCTAACCGTGATATCTGAAGTAAACGGTCACTATCCAAATTAAATAATCCCAGTGTAGCAAGTAGAGCCCTTTGAAGTAAAGCCAGAGGTAATTGTACATCCACGCTTGCTGACGACGCCACACACTTGTATAAATACCTCCGTCCCTAAAAGTAAAACACATTCAGTATTTGGGCAACGAAACAGTCACCGTCGTACGGACCAAGTTGGAAGGCCAACTCCGTACGGCACGTAACAGTCTGGAATTCCAGCTCAGCAGTAGCCTCTGGACATCACCAGAGTTACTCCATACCATAGTTTTGCAATTTATATTCGGATTTGCGGGATACGGAATCCGTACCCCAACATTCAGAAATAAACATCCGTTTTCCAGTTACCATTCAATTGACTTCATCACTACGACCATACACAGTGCCGACGTTCACGGTGAAAATTTATCGATAATTGCGCATTGGAAACTGCCTCCGAACTTGGTTGAGATACATTCATTCAAAAACAGAATTTGGATGATTTTTTATGGAATGCGCCTGGTGGACAGCGTACATGGCCTCATTACGAGGTACTATGGTGTCCCCAGGTGACAACCTGGTGGACAGCGTACATGGCCTCATTACGAGGTACTACGGTATCCCCAGCTGACAACCTGGTGGACAGCGTACATGGCCTTATTACGAGGTACTATGGTGTCCCCAGGTGACAACCTGGTGGACAGCGCACATGGCCTCATTACGAGGTACTATGGTGTCCCCAGGTGACAACCTGGTGGACAGCGTACATGGCCTTATTACGAGGTACTATGGTGTTCCCAGGTGACAACCTGGTGGACAGCGTACATGGCCTCATTACGAGGTACTATGGTGTTCCCAGGTGACAACCTGGTGGACAGCGTACATGGCCTTATTACGAGGTACTATGGTGTCACCAGGTGACAACCTGGTGGACAGCGTACATGGCCTCATTACATGTCCAAGCATGGTTAATTGGTTGTAAGGGATGAGCACAACGATTATACATCACCCGCGTGACCTCGCTTACCAGCCACAGGCTGATTCACGGCCCCCTCACCAGGTAACGTCAGACCGAAAGCTCTTTTGCGCTCACGTCGTCGTCTCGGCTCTTGACGTGATCTCAGCTCGAACGTCGCGTTTATGTGGTCTAAAATCTGATTAAAATCTTTTACTTATACCGATTGTAACATAAGCAGGGTGGTACCAACGATTTTCAATTTCCCTAAGTTTAATCCTAGCTTACTTGAGAGTTTGAGATTGCTTTGATATACATCATGTTTAAGATTCAGTGGTTACAGCGCAGAAAGCTGAGGAGAACTAGAAAATTTCCGACACATGAAATTGGAATAATTACTGCATCACGTGATTAATAAATGCTTGAATGAACTTACGTTCTGGAAGGCGAATTCCGCCGGCGGCCGAAGCCTGGTCGATCGTGATGCCGGAGCAGCCGGTGTGCATGACGGCCACCAAGCTGCTTCCCATGCTTCTCAGCGCCATATCACGACCGAACAACACATGAAAGAGAAACATGCGCAAAAACACGCCGCTTCTGCGCTCATTTTCTCTAATCTGAGATGTGCCCGTTCAGGAGTGTCACCATCGCAGACGAACGAAGGAGCCGACATATTGGGATAATTCATACGCATGTACTCGTGAAGGTGATAAAGAGAGTTCACAAAGTCTCTCCTGTGTCGACCCAGTACCCTGAGAATTGTGCCATATCCGTACCTGGAACTTAATTTCACGAAATGCGCCCCCAAATGGTACATGGTATTGTGTCCCAGTTACAATGCTGACGGCGTTGGCTATCTGACCAATGAGCGCCTCCGAGTAATACTCGTTAAGTTGTTCTATGTTGGCTGTGGTGCCAATCTCCTCCCAGATTTCCTCGCCGTACCGCTATTTCACCGAGTGGGCATGGCTTGTAGTAGCAAACCGTACGTGATTGCCACGTCCCCAGTTGTGACGTCACGGAGATTCAATCATAAAGTTGGAAGGCCTTCTTATTGTGAAGGATATTCGTTGAGAGTATATTTCGAAAAATCACCTTGTTTCAGTGGTGAACAAATTAGCTAAAAACACGCTCTCGTGTGAAATAGATACATACATAAAAGGTAAGCAAGAATGGCCATATTTCCGATATGCGTATTTTTTTCCGATGAACAAGTAATATAACATGAGTTGAATATAATGAACTGAGTAACTTCAATATTCTGATGCATCAAAGTTGTATGTCAATATACGACTGGTATAATACCTATGTGGTGACGAGGTAGCGTTGTCACAATTACGCATGGAGCTGAGGTCATGTTATCATGACCGACACAGCCTGTTAGGCGCCGTATGTCACGATCGGTATGCTCGCGGAGTGAAGTCGTTACTTACAGGAGATAAGGTCAAAGAGCCTCTCTGAGACTGAAGCGGAGGGAAACAAAAACCTTCAATTTGCCTCGTTTACGTTACCCTTCTCAAAGCATTCCAAGGATGTTCACGTGGCAAATATGTGATCGGGAAGAAAAGTATAGGTGGCAAATGGGGTGGGGGGATGTGAGTGTAGGGAAGAAAAGAGGGTATTTAGGTAAGTAGGGGGAGGAAGGAGGGGTTAGGTAGGGGTAGGTGGGGAGGGATAGGAAGGTGGGTGTTAGTGTAGGGGGGCAGGGGGGGATAGGAATGAGGGTCTAACTTTAGGGGAGGGATAGGAAGGGAGTGTAGGGGGGGTAGGGGAGGGATAGGAAGGAGGGTGTTAGTGTAGGGGGTAGGGGAGGGATAGGAAGGAGGGTGTTAGTGTAGGAGGGTAGGGGAGGGATAGGAAGGAGGGTGTTAGTGTAGGTGGGTAGGGGAGGGATAGGAAGGAGGTTGTTAGTGTAGGAGGGTAGGGGAGGGATAGGATGTTAGGTAGGGGGGTAGGGGAGGGAGGTGTGTGTAGGGGGGTAGGGGAGGGTAGGGGAGGGATAGGTAGGGGGTAGGGGAGGGATTTGTTAGTGTAGGAGGGTAGGGGAGGGATAGGAAGGAGGGTTGTTAGTGTAGGTGAGTTGGGGAGGGGTGGAAAGGAGGATGTTAGTGTAGGTGAGTTGGGGAGGGGTGGAAAGGAGGGTGTGTGTGTGGGTGTGTTGTTGACGGGGTTGACAGTTTAGCTGTCGAAGCATAAATGGCGGCAAGATGGTGTAATATCCAGAGCGTCATCCACTCAGACTCAGATGTGGCAATAATACGGCTGATTAAATCAGCGGACCTGAGACTAAGACCAACGTTTGCTCAATCGCTTAAGAAGGCCAGTCGGCTATACACAGATATGATCACATGATAATGGTTATGCCATGGCATCTTTAGCAACATGATAACGGTCATGCCATGGCAGCTTTAACAACATGATAACGGTCATGCCATGGCAGCTTTAACAACATGATAACGGTCATGCCATGGCATATTTAGCAATATGATAACGGTCATGCCATGGCATCTTTAGCAACATGATAACGGTCATGCCATGGCAGCTTTAACAATATGATAACGGTCATGCCATGGCAGCTTTAACAATATGATAACGGTCATGCCATGGCAGCTTTAACAATATGATAACGGTCATGCCATGGCAACTTATTAACATGTTGTGGAGCCATGATACTTGGTTACTTCATCATACCGTTGTAATATAACATGATGAAGTATTTATAAACTGCAGTATTCATTTGCTCGATGTGTTGGTACGTTAATTGCCACCCGTTTTGAAGGTTTCTATCACAATAAACATCCTCATATACTAGTATGCCAAACTGTATCGTGCTGATTCGACCGGTGTTGTTAATACCGGCGCACACAGGAAAAGTGCATTCTGACGGTCACTGAACGGAAGGATCGAGGGAAACCTGCTACATGAAAAGCCGAGATGGATGGAGTGCTGCGGTGGGATATGAAGGCCTTTTTATCAACTAAAAGCAACAGGATGCTCAGCCTGCAGCAGCAGCAGCAGCAGCAGCAGCTGCAGCAGTCTACCTTACAGTTGACGGTGCCTGTGATTTTGGTTGGCTCATATGCTGGTGGTTCGTTATAAGCCATCATTCAGCGATAACATCGGGAGCGTCCGACGACCTTGCAATGCTGGGTAAACAGATGTAGGAGATGGGGATGGGTATAAGACATGATTACACCCTATGGATGGGTTATGTTAGTTATAGATAAGGGCTGGTGGGACAGGATGCTCTCTTGTAGCAAGATCATATCCCTGTCGACTTGTTGAACTAGAAGCCTGTCTGTATTTATAGCCTCCGTAGCAATGGTTGTTGTCATTCTCAGAGAGCAATTATCTGATATCCAGGTTACGAGCTACGGTTATGGAGCGCGAACCTTATAATAGATGAAGTAACTCAAAACAAGGCTTAATGGTCCAAATGAATGAATAAAAGACAAGGTTCGATCAAAAAACAATTTTTAGATGCAACCATGCTGTGCAAATTGTTACTGACAAGATAAAGAGCTTGTAACCTGTCCCTTTAAGCGTAACTTTAGGATGTAGCCTGTCCGTCAACGTGCACTTCTAGGATGTACCCTTTCTGTTAAAGTGCACCTCTGGGATGTAGCCTGTCTGTTAAAGTGCACCTCTGGGATGTAGCCTGTCTGTTAAAGTGCACCTCTGGGATGTACCCTGTCTCTGCATCTTTGATAATGCTCATTACATCGAGTTTTTCTGGCTCTTCTACCCACTCTATTCTACCTGTGAACAGTGACTGACTCCTGACAAAACCATTGTCACTATTGATATACATGTTGCTGCTATTGCCTTTCATGTTCCTGACTCTAATTGAACTATCATTGTTAATGTGTTAAAAAGCATACTGTCTCGTAGTGTGGTGTGTGGTCTGTTAGCTTTAACAACATTTTATTGGTAGCAGCGTAAACAGTTATGTAGGTGTTATCTGAGGGGCAAATGTGTTAGGGAGCAGTCCCAGTCCGAGCAACCATACAAAGTATGGTTTCTCCTCTCCCCATCTGGTACATTAGAGTCAGCTGGATGTGAGTGCACAGGGTAATTCTCAATCTATATAATTAGAATATTTCACTTAAGAAAGTTGAATGCAGATATGTCACACATCTTATAAATATGTATAAATGCCTGTGAAGACTGGTACAATATTAACTTTGTGTTTCGTTTTATGTGGTGTTGTGGTTTGGTGGAAGAGAGGTAAAAAGTTGTTATTTATTTTCTCATCTTTCTTTGCAGATATGATGGTGGTTGCAAACATGCTGTGGCCATGATGTCTGCGGTGGCTGACCTCAATACCAATGCAAAGTCTAATCCAGCATTACCGCCTGGTAATGAGACATGTCGCACGGCTTGTCGCCTTGATTATTTTGATGTCTGGCAATTGCAATTACACAGTCTATATACTTGTCACGTCAGGAATACAACTGACGCAAACTTTACTGTCATCCACGGGTGTTTTTCGTTTTCTTGCGAACATCGGCCTTGCAGTACACTACGGCGCCAGTAAACCTGGGCATGGTTGCTTCCGCGCAGTCTATAGAGCGATATTCTTAAACAATTTCCTCTAATTAACACCAATATAAACATAAAACAACGAATATATACAGCTTAAATCTCGTCGTTCTGCGTCGTGTATTGCGTTTGCGTTTTGGAAAAAATATGCCCCTACTACCGGTTGAAAATATGTATCGCCGCAGAAATTCACTATATGACCATTAACGACGGGGAAACGTAGCAATAACTTCAGGTTTTAGTCCTGTTTTAACTTCGATTCGTTCGCAACCGTCAGCGACATCCCCAAAAATTATAACTCGGCTGGCGCTGTCCATAATAACATTTGACCGACGTTTTATGACCACCGAACGCATATGGTCGATTTTATAAGCGATCGAAAAATTCTTGCCAATATTAGTTGTTTTCCTAATTTTTACCTGTGATTCACGAGAAAACTACGCATAGTTCGTGATGACATGCGGTCAGCGAAATGTTACTAGAAGAGTTACCTACAAATTCATGGAAATATTTTCAAAATCGACCAAGTAATGATAAATATATTGGGGTGTGAATGCATTTTGGCGGGCGTTTTTGAACTTCTTTCAGTTTGTGAGAAAACTATTGAGAATATACAATAACGTGCTTTGGTTATAAGTTAAGAATAGCATGGGCTATCGTCAGGCGAAAACTTCCTGCTCTGTTGAATTACATTTTTTGCTCGTAACCGGAAGTGACGTCATCGTCATCCATACAAAAATTACCATTCGTTAGACGCTGCCCCTGACAACATTCAACCCAATTTCTATGACCATTGATCGAATATTGTCGATTTTAAAAGCGATTGAAATTTTTTTGTAAAACATTACATATGGACTGATACCAAGATTTTTCGACCTGGGGCGCTTGGGAAATCTATTGGTTTGATGCACTGACTTATATTTAGAAAAAAAGTTTGCATTTTAAACGAGCTACAAATTGATGCAAATTTTGTATCGATCATAGTAAGGTATTAACAAAATGATCCCCTAGTGCCCGATATGGTGCTGAACAGCCTCTTTAAAGAGCCAGTTAAGACCATTATCAGCGATGTGGCGTCACACTTTGTAGCCCTATTGCAGCGACGTTATGTAACCGTGGCGCCAAACGGGATCCACCCCACACCGTCACTGACAGTGACGTCAAAAGGTAATCGATACACCTGCATGCCACCTGCCTGCCAGGTCGCAGCGAAAGCGGCCTAATTTGTATTCGGTCCCTCTTCATGGCGTATATCGAGGATAATGGGGGCGTTTCATAACGTTAAGTCGTAGAATAGGGAAGTATAAAATGCTTCAGCCGCTCGTGAGATGCATTGACGACAAAAAAAATGGCCTCATGCAGCGATGTAGCGGCTGACAAGGACCAGAGGTCTGCTTGATGAAGCTGTCGTTAGGTTCACCAATCAAGTCTGCAATCGGAGACAGATTGATTGACGAAAAACTCGCCTAACACGAACCTACAGTCGATATTACATAATTATCGACGGTTTGCCCACGTGGTCGGTCGGTCAGCCGATAATGTTTAGCTCTGGGTTAAAGTTGCTGAGAGAAGCCAGGGGGTACTTTCCAATTACATCCCGATAAATACTTTTTTGCCTCTGAGACCTTATATATCAATGTTTTGAGGCTAGGAATATTTCATGAGGTTTTGTCCTATAATTTGATGCCACTATTTTAGATGAGAAACGTTAAAAAAATTAGATGTCTTGCATATATTGTTCACATGTAACCCCACCCCTACGTTCCCTACACCGCACCGCTTGAGGCCGAGTAGCCTTGACCTGTGTGTGTTTCAGTAGCTTCAGGCATATCAATCATTCATATATGGAATGTTGTTTGTGTATCACAGTGGATAGTCAATGATCTTAACTTCCCAACACTCAGAACATTCTATTCTACAGGTAAATTTTATTTTCATATCCATCATCACTGGTTGCTAAAGACAGGTGCTGGGGAAGGGGGCGGAGTTCTGTTAATGTGAATTGGTATGGGATCATCGCCGCCAATTACAAGAACGTGTTTGGTATAAGCATGGTGTCTCGATTACGTGGAGGGTACCACAAACGTTTGGGCTTGTTTGTTGATGTCATCTTAATAAACGAACCTACGACTGCCTCATATTAATCACTGAGAGAGAGCGGAACAATACGGTGTTGTGTGACATCTACGCGCTGGTCAGGAGACAATTTCGACAAGACGTGGTCGATGTCCATGCTTGCGTCGAGGAGTTCAGGATGCTATTTACCAAATAAGGACAAAACTGACTCGTAAGAAATGACCGCTCGTTGTTTGTCGTGGTCGTCTGTTTAGAGATGAGCCCTTCCGGTGATATGGCCTTATTAAGTTGGATGTTACTTGAAGCTTCCTAAACGTAAGTTGTCAGAACTTCGTGTGGAAGATGAACTTGCTGTTTTGTGTCTATTGTGTCGTTGATGACAGTTAGTGAGATTATCGAAAGACAAATAAGGCTGACAGTGATCAGACCTAGCCGATTAGTGCTCGGAATCCTAACATCAGGAACCGATCGGCGGCGGCGTTAATGTAGTGAAACATTCAATATGCAAGATTCAATTTAAAAGATGAGACGTTTACGACGTGGTTATGCACAAATTATCGTGACGTTATGATTGCAATAGTTTCGTTATGATGTAAATATTCTTGCAATTGAATGACACAAAAAAGCATGATGTTCCAAAGTTATCTCCCAGTGACCTCTATTATTTTGTTGGGCTGCTCCGCTTTTGACGGCGAAGATGATTCGTGCATAGTGCATGGGAATTGCATTACAAAGATATGTCCGCTTTTTTACCACCATTTTCACAGTATTTTCCACCGTTGCTATTGCGCGAGGTAAACCGGTGCCTGGTTGACGTCAACTTATTCGGTTTATCTCACCAATGCGAGTTTCTTTATTATCTGTAAAAGAAGCATTTTTCGGCGTTTTTGTGCAATTTAGCTACAATGACTCGTTTATTATCCTTACATGTAACTGGGAACACCAAATCATTAATCGATTGAGGTGCTCTGAAAATAGTCAAATGAATTGCGAACTGAATCAGTAACTACGCATGCAAACTTCGCCCGATGTATTGTAAGGTCTACCATGTGCCATAATTGGGTTAAAATTCACGTCCCGTCAAAAATAAGAAATCGAACTTTACAAAGACCATAAACATAACCAGGGTCATCGATTGGACTCGAGTTTTTTTTTATATCATTACTTAACCTCGTAGCGAATCGATCGACGATTTTTTTTTTCGGAACAGAATTTCGATAATTGTTTATGAAATGCACCTTTGAAGTGACGATGGCTGTGTTTGGGTGGGGAGTGGGTGGCGAGGTTTTCTGACGCTCACACGCTCATCGCACCTGTCAGAGTGTCAGGCGGGACTTGAATCAAAGATCTTTGCTTGAATTTCAAAAATGCATATGAGATCCATGTCTTGTTAGATAGTTCGCCCCTGGGAGGAGTGGGGGTGGGTTGTCTGGGAACCAGTAACGCCGGGGTGTTGACTTCACAACCTACAATCACACATCTTCCATCCCGCAAGACTGTAAGTTCTACACTGATTTATAGAGGACGGTCATCAACGATAGGCTGGGTGGTCAGGGTTGGTGAGGCGTTGTGACGCGTGCAGTTCTATAAGTTGTGTTTGAGTGGCGTTGGTACGCATCCAGGATGATAACTAGTGAAGCTTGGTGACGCATCCAGGATGATAACTAGTGAAGCTTGGTGACGCAGGATGATAACTAGTGAAGCTTGGTGACGCATCCAGGATGATAACTAGTGAAGCTTGGTGACGCGTCCACGACTTTTAACTGGTGTGGCGTTGTGATGCGTCCGGGGCGTCCTCGCCGCCACCTGCAGGTGTTATGACGCATCCCTGATGATTCGCCAGCTACACTTTCATCAGCCGGGCTCCGTCATAACGCGTATAGTTTCGCGTGATCGTCAAATGATTTCAATTCCCTTTATATTCTTATGCATGTTATTGAACATTGCAAATGCAATCCTCTGATGGAGTGCTGATGTGTTATTGGTTCTTGAAGCTTAAATATATGTCTATCAATTTGTCGAATATTAAAATCTGTCCTTTTATTCTATTCAAATATCCACCACCAGGCGGATCCACGTTTTGCAGACCTCCGGTCTGATGGCACTCATCATTGAATGTATGTGTGGCAATCTTTCTCACCGCCCGCTTTTTTCCCTGATTCTTCATTTATCCCACTTAATGAAAACGAATTCATTGAAATTTTAACCATCGTAACAAATAAGTTACATGCCCTTTACGTTGTGGTTAGTTGCCCTTTCTTTTCTGGTTAGTTGCCCTTTCTCTTCTGGTTAGTTGCCCTTTCTGTTCTGGTTAGTCGCCCTTTCTGTTCTGGTTAGTTGCCCTTTCTTTTCTGGTTAGTTGACGTTTTTGTTGTTATTGGAAAGGGCAAATGTGGCTAATGATTGCGTCACTATATCACGCTTCCATTTCATCGCTGGGATATCGCAATCTATTTCATATGCTGCAAATTTTGTCTGTGTTTGTTGAAATAGACGAGGACGCTATAAAGGGTCGACGCTATAGGGAGGTGACGTTAAAGAGAGGTGCCGCTTTACGCGCTCACGATGTGATCGAGATGGACGGTCACATGACAGATATGCATCGTATGAGTCCCACAGGTGAGAGATATCGACTGCGCCATCTTGTTTACTGTTGTTTGTCGCTGTTTAACTGTTAACTACAATAAACACGATCGCTTATCTGGATGACATCTGGGCAGGTGGCGTCATACTCATTAGAACGTCATCATCCGTCGTCTTGATGATTCCATGTGGAACGAGATGGGATGTGTGTGAGTAAGATATGAGGTGGGTGTGAGTAGGAGATGGGGTGGGTGTGAGTAGGAGATGTGGTGGGTGTGAGAAGGAGATGGGGTGGGTGTGAGTAGGAGATGGGGTGGGTGTGAGTAGGAGATGAGGTGGGTGTGAGTAGGAGATGATGGGGGTGGGTGTGAGTAGGAGATGGGGTGGGTGTGTGTAGGAGATGGGGTGGGCGTGGGGGGTGTGGAGATGAGGTGGGGGTGAGATGTAGGAGTATGGGGTGTGTGGAGTGTGTGTGTGTAGGAGATGGGGTGGGTGTGGAGTAGGAGATGGGGTGGGGTGTGGAGAGTAGGAGATGGGGGTGGGTGTGAGTAGGAGATGGGGTGGGTGTGAGTAGGAGATGGGGTGGGTGTGTGAGTAGGAGATGGGGGGTGTGTGAGTAGGAGAGGGGGTGGTGTGTGAGTAGGAGATGGGGTGTGTGTGAGTAGGAGATGAGGTGTGAGTGGGGTGTGTGTGAGTAGGAGATGGGGTGGGTGTGAGTAGGGAGCTGGGGGGTGTGAGTAGGAGATGGGGTGGGTGTGTGAGTAGGAGCGATGGGGTGGGTGTGAGTAGGAGATGGGGGGGTGGGTGTGCGTCGGATGGGGTGGGGTGAGTAGGAGATGGGGTGGGTGTGGAGTTAGGGAGATGAGGGTTGTGTGCGTCGGAGATGAGGTGGGTGTGTGAGTAGGAGATGGGGTGGGTGTGAGAAGGAGATGGGGTGGGTGTGAGTAGGAGATGGGGTGGGTGTGAGTAGGAGATGGGGTGGGTGTGAGTAGGAGATGGGGTGGTGGGGGGGTAGGGATGGGGTGGGTGTGGGGGGTGGGTGTGAGTAGGAGATGGGGTGGGTGTGGGTAGGAGATGGTGTGGGTGTGAGTAGGAGATGGTGTGTGTGAGTAGGAGATGGGGTGGGTGTGAGTAGGAGATGAGGACTGTGTGAGTAGGAGATGGGGTGGGTGTGAGTAGGAGATGAGGTGGGTGTGAGTAGGAGATGAGGTGGGTGTGAGTAGGATATGGGGTGGCTGTATGTAGGAGATGAGGTGGGGTATGGATGGGAGATGACCTAAGGGTGGCCTTTGATGCCCGCCCGCATAATTAACTGGCTCTGAAATGACGTATGTAATAATTGATTAGTGTCCATCACGATCACCTTATTAGAGAATCGTTGTCAATTATGTTTCCCGAATCTTTTTTCCTCTCGCGAATTATACAAAGCATGACAGAGTGATGTATGTCGGCCATCATAATGACCAGGTGGACTTGCATCTGTAACTAGCACCAGGTGTGTCCCGTTAACGAAGCCATATGAGTGTTGGACCGTTTACCGGGTATAATTGGTATGGTGGTTCCTGGCAATCGGCCTTGTTAACAGGCATGTCTAGCAAATGTCAAATCTGTCCACCTGTTCGTTGCCATGGTGTAATGCCAATGCTTAGTGTGGAAGTCGGGATGATGCGGTGCTAGAACTGTGCGTGCTGCCTTCCCAGACTAATCCACCCGTCCGTCGATACTGGAGCGTTTTTCTACTCTGCCTCTGGGGAATCAAGTCCTCTCCTAACACCGCATGTTGACGTCAGTGTCTTTCAATATAGTCTAACTAAATGTCCTCTGTGCCTTTGGTCAGTGACTAAAGATCATCTCTACCAGTGTAAGACAACTACAGCCCATAAATGCTACTTAATGATGGCTTTAGTTTCCTCTTGCTACTAATGATGACAAAAGCTCCTCTCAACAGTTGGAGGTTGACAGATTACCTACCCCTCACTGCTTGGCCCCTCTTTACCACTACATGGCAAAACATGCCCCTCTTTACCACTGCTTGGCAAAACATGCCCCTTTTTACCACTGCATGGCAAAACATGCCCCTCTTTACCACTGCAAGGCAAAACATGCCCCTCTTTACCACTACATGACAAAACATGCCCCTCTTTACCACTTGCAAGGCAAATAATACTCCTTCGCTAATTCTGCATAATAATAATTTTGTCACTTTATGATGACTGCTACTCTTCTGTACAATGATACGGTGACTTATGAACCATTGCATCGTGACCCTCTCTACCGCTACATGGTGACTGCAGTCAATCGCCAAATGGTGACTAAGAAGCCCCTATTTACCACTCTATGCTGACTAAAGCCACTCATACAGTTCAATATGGTGACTGTCTTCTCTTTCTGCCTATGACGACTGACTGAAGCTCTTCAGTACCAAAATATGGTAACTACAGTCCATCTCTACCACAGTATGGTGACTACAGTCTACCTCTACCACAGTACGGTGACTACAGTCTACCTCTACCACAGTATGGTGACTACAGTCTACCTCTACCACAGTATGGTGACTACAGTCTACCTCTACCACAGTATGGTGACTACAATCTGCCTCTACCACAGTATGGTGACTACAGTCTACCTCTACCACAGTGTGGTGACTACAGTCTACCTCTACCACAGTATGGTGACTACAGTCTGCCTCTACCACAGTAAGGTGACCACAGTCAATATCTACCAATGTATTGTGACCACAACACTCGCACCATCACGCACCATTGCTTGCTCGTCGCCCCCTAAATACCTTTTCTTTCATTTCCCTGTGACCCGCTAACTCCGACCAGGTAACTGTCATGAGACAATGAGATGCACGTTACCCGTTTTCCATAGCTGATGGGGGTGGGGTGGGGGGCGGTGGCTGCGTAGTAATGGGCCGAGGATTGGCCGCGTGAAGCCTCCCTAGCCTCTAGCACACTGGGCACGCGTCTACCGCGACGCGACTATCGTCTTCATGACAGGCTGAATATTTGTGGGCGGTCACTTCGCCATGGAACTACGATCGTCGTTTACAACTGGATATACAACAAGAGAAGGTTAAGCACGAACGGAGGAGGATCCAATGCTTAGGATCCAATTGATACTCACAATAGTAGATACAAGTTGGTATTTGACATGGAGATATCTATTTGTTCACCTCTCTGTATTCTACCCGGATCAGCGGATCTTTGGTGGGAATCAGCCCTATGATCACCTACTCACACTTCCTTGCTATCTTTGGGAATGGATCCATGGTCGATGAGTATAATGGCATGTATGGATCTGTTGTAGTGAGGAGAATGATGGTACTGGACGCGCGTGGTGCTGGTTGTGTCAGAGGAGTTGCGAATTGTGACTGACGCTCTATATTACAACCTTCGTTAAGGAAGTCAAACACATGCATTAAATGAGAGGGTAGTAATTAAGAAGTGTAGGTCGTGGATATGGCCTTAGAAACGTTGTTCCCTCGTGGCTACGACAAGTCGGTGCTCCGTGGTCACAAAACGAGACGTTGGGTTTTGTTTTCAACTTACGTAACTACCCTAGACAGTGTATGGCATTGTTAAGTGAATTCCGCTCATTGTGAAGGGCGCACATCCGTGGGAAACGGAAGTCTTGATCGTAAAATAGACCGACAAATGTTGATTACTATGGTGTGTATGTGATTGGCTGGATAGCACTAACGACAGGGCTTTGCTAGATGGAATGCCCTTGGAGCGGTAGTGTAGGGACGGGAGATTGGTTTGAGGCTATAGAAAACTCGTGGGACTTGGAAGGCGCTGTTTCCCTTGCTGCGGCCAGTGACGTGTCGGGTGTCACACTCACAGGAGCACCTGTCTTCGAGCTCCACCCTGACTCCACAGGTCTGGCCACGACCAATCCACAGCCACCGACTGGCACACTAAATACCACCTCCGAAGTCCCCCACATTGGTATGCCGAATTCTGCACACGGTCCCCTCCGCACTGTTAAAGGTAATTCGAACTACAATCTGAACCACAGGCGCTCGAGTTCGAACATCATGATTTGTTATCTCCCTTGCATTATGATATAATATAATAGAAGGTAGGCAACACTCGCCGATGAAAACGCGAGGGTTGCTCGGAAAACCGCCTCCCAATGCGCTATTCGTAAATAACTGCCGCACTACTCATCACCCCATAGCCCACAAACAGATTCATTGCCATTTCTGTGCCGCTTACAGCCTCTGTACATGCCATGCATGCGTATTATTCGATGATTTTTCAACGGCCGGTTGCAGCATTCCGTCGAAAACTGAAAGAACGTTATGCTTCCTGGGTTAACTTCATGCCGCTGGCCTCTCACTGAAAGGAAGCTATGCTTCCTGGGTTAACTTCATGCCGCTGGCCTCTCACTGAAAGAACGTTATGCTTACTGGGTTAACTTCATGCCGCTGGCCTCTCACTGAAAGGAAGCTATGCTTCCTGGGTTAACTTCATGCCGCTGGTCTCTCACTGAAAGGAAGTTATGCTTCCTGGGTTAACTTCATGCCGCTGGCCTCTCACTGAAAGGAAGTTATGCTTCCTGGGTTAACTTCATGCCGCTGGCCTCTCACTGCTCAGTGCTACGGCCTTCATTTTGGGGGAGGCAACTTTACTTTAACGATGTAAACATCAATCACGTGGTTTGGATGACATACCACGTATTAGATGAATATGCTAACGAGATAGCAGTCGAGTACGTTTATGTGAATTGTGCAAGAGTAACTCCTCAATGACGGAATTCATTGTCTCACGGGATGCTGGCGAGCAAAAATGCGTCAGATATAGGTCAGTGTTGACATCATGAGCGAGCAATGATTAGGTGTTCAGAGACTGTTCAGCCCCATATTTGTAACGAGGTTGCCATGCAAGATGTTTGGTAACCGCACCTTGAAAACAAAAAGTTTTCAGACTTACAGTCGCTACGTGGCGCAGCGGTCTCAGAAAGTAGATAGGTTATGGTAGGGTGGTTATGTTGACGTTATTCGTGATGGAAGTGGTTATGGTAGAGTGGTTATGTTGACGTTATTCGTGATGGAGGTGGTTATGGTAGGGTGGTTATGTTGACGTTATTCGTGATGGAGGTGGTTAAGGTAGGGTGGTATGTTGACGGTAGGGTGTGTTATGTTGACGTTATTCGTGATGGATGGAGGTGGTTATGGTAGGGTGGTTATGTTGACGTTATTCGTGATGGAGGTGGTTATGGTATTCGTGATGGAGGGTGGTTATGTTGACGTTATTCGTGATGGAGGTGGTTATGGTAGGGTGGTTATGTTGACGTTATTCGTGATATGGTAGGGTGGTTATGTTGACGTTATTATGGTGGTTAGGGTGGTGGTATGTTGACGTTATTCGTGATGGAGGTGGTTATGGTAGGGTGGTTATGTTGACGTTATTCGTGATGGAGGTGGTTATGGTAGGGTGGTTATGTTGACGTTATTCGTGATGGAGGTGGTTATGGTAGGGTGGTTATGTTGACGTTATTCGTGATGGAGGTGGTTATGGTAGGGTGGTTATGTTGACGTTATTCGTGATGGAGGTGGTTATGGTAGGGTGGTTATGTTGACGTTATTCGTGATGGAGGTGGTTAAGGTGGGTGGTTATGTACGTTATTCGTGGAGGTGGTTATGGTAGGGTTATGGAGGTGACGTTATTCGTGACGTTAGGTGGATGGAGGTGGTAGGGTGGGTGGTTATGTTGACGTTATTCGTGATGGAGGTGGTTATGGTAGGGTGGTTATGTTGACGTTATTCATGATGGAGGTGGTTATGGTAGGGTGGTTATGTTGACGTTATTCGTGATGGAGGTGGTTATGGTAGGGTGGTTATGTTGACGTTATTCGTGATGGAGGTGGTTATGGTAGGGTGGTTATGTTGACGTTATTCGTGATGGAGGTGGTTATGGTAGGGTGGTTATGTTGACGTTATTCGTGATGGAGGTGGTTATGGTAGGGTGGTTATGTTGACGTTATTCGTGGATGGTGGTGGTTATGGTAGGGTGGTTATGTTGACGTTATTCGTTATGATGGAGGTGGTTATGGTAGGGTGGTTATGTTGACGTTATTCATGATGGAGGTTGACGTTATTCGTGATGGAGGTGGTTATGGTAGGGTGGTTATGTTGACGTTATTCGTGATGGAGGTGGTTATGGTAGGGTGGTTATGTTGACGTTATTCATGATGGAGGTGGTTATGGTAGGGTGGTTATGTTGACGTTATTCGTGATGGAGGTGGTTATGGTAGGGTGGTTATGTTGACGTTATTCGTGATGGAGGTGGTTATGGTAGGGTGGTTATGTTGACGTTATTCGTGATGGAGGTGGTTATGGTAGGGTGGTTATGTTGACGTTATTCGTGATGGAGGTGGTTATGGTAGGGTGGTTATGTTGACGTTATTCGTGATGGAGGTGGTTATGGTAGGGTGGTTATGTTGACGTTATTCATGATGGAGGTGGTTATGGTTACGATATTAAATTTGGATTAGCAGAAACTCAATCTAATATATTTGTTTTATTTGCTGATTAGCCTAACCACAGAAGGGTTCTTTTTCTAATATTTGCAGCAATTCTAGGTCTTTATTTGTTAATCACAGGAGTGAAGATAGGGCTGTAAATGATATTTACATACGATATTTGAATTTTGAAAAACTGCGAGCATTATGAGAGGAGAGCTTTCTGAACGGAAAATAGAGCTCAGTTGCACGGATTGTGCTTTAGCTGCAACGAAGGTCACTTAGTTCATCAACTTCTTTTAAATTTCCACATTTATTTTACTTTAATCAGAGTACTTTTCTTAAATCATGAGTTTCCATTAAATTATTATTAAATATATGCATGTATCCATATATATATATATATATATATATATATATATATATATATATATATATATATATATATATATATATATTATATAGGTTCACGCCATAAGTCAGTATTGCTTCATACGTTTTGAGCAAGTTTTTCCCTTTTTTTATATCCAACTCATTTTGTGGGGGGGGGGGGGGGCGCGTACGGCGTAATGATATTTATTTATGTCGTCATATAAATCTAATCTCGCTAGTTGTCTTCAAAGACAAATTTTGTTCATACATGACCTATACGACCCCTATCGGTCGGGTTGTTCGTGCGTGACCTATACGACCCCTATCGGTCGGGTTGTTCGTGCGTGACGACTGTTATCTTGTCAGTAGCGTGGCAAGTCTACGGATGACGTTACCGGCGATGACGTTACCGGGGATGACGTAGGTTGTAGCCGCGTGTCTGTTACAGAATTTTTTTGGGTGGCTGATGTGTGAACGTGTCCTCCATTCAAAGCTTATATGACACCAGGGTTCCACGAGCGTCTGCCGATTAGGATGCATACCTACAAACAACAACCTGAACGACCTTAAACATTGGAGCATTCGTATTGTTGACCCTTTAATCATTCAATGGTGCCTTTAAAGCAGTGCTGGGCCCGGTTCAGTTGACCACCCCTGGCTCACCCTGCCTTCAAACGCTTGGGATCGGTTAGCTGTCAATGTCGTCGGTGATTTCTTTTCCAACGGATTAAACATTGGTTTAACATCGCTGAAGCCAGAATCCCTCTCGATGACAAATCGATTGGATGAAATGAGAACCTAGGAGTTGTGTTGGTTCTGGAAAGGCTATCGCTGTACGCGGTGTAGGTCAAGTGAGTGTTACGTTTCCCTTATCGCTGACGCTGACCATTTCGGCCTGGGAAACACGTGTCTGGTCAAAGTTAACCTTGCAAACGGTGCATGATATGATCAGATGATAGGAGAGTGCTTGCGCAAGGATTACACGCGCGGATCGTCATCTTGTCGGCGAAGATGGCGAAGACACCGCTGATACGATCCTTAATGTTTGATTACACCTCGTAAAGGATAAGCTACCGGAGCAATCCGCCTCAGTGGGAGTGCAATAGACGACTGACATTAGCGTGGATCTTGCAGGCGGGGTGATGGATCTACACGACAGGAGATCCTTCTCGCTCTCCGGTGAGTGCTCAGTGGATTGAGTGTCAAATGTGGACATGAGATCGACGTCTCGCGTATGTGCTGTGTTGGGGGCGCTTCATAGTGTAGTGTCACACCGCCTCTGCTAATTAGAACCCATGCTGTTCAAGAGAGACCTGTTTGGTGACATCATCTCACTGGTTCATGGCGGGACCAGGGTATGGAGACCGGCGGCCACGTACGGTTAGTTTCCGCGGCCAATATCCTCTGACAATTGCCTGATGTATCAAGTTTCAGGTAAAGATAATTTTCAGCTCTGCTCTTGAGCATTGCTTATCACATACATATGCTCCAGCGTCCGTCCGTCCACCCGTCCGTCCGTCCACCCGTTCAACGTATGGTGGCACGTTCTGATTAACTTAAGCAGTTACCATCCCCAAATGTCTCATGGATCGCTTTTATGTCGATGGCTCCTTGCAAATTATCATTTCCTTGAAAATTATAAATAAGTCCCGCATGACCTTTGACTCCTTATTTATCAGAGAAAACTAGTTAAAAAATTCTTGTTCTATGTGATGGCACGTTTCCTTATAGAGCAAGCCAGCTGCCCCGAATCACACATGGACCCCTCCGATGTTGATGAATCTTTCCAGAACGTAATCATTCCAATATGATCTTTGACCGCTGAGTGATTTGAGAAAATCTCACATACTTTGTTAAGCTAATGGAGAATAACTTTTATTGCACGTTTCTTTATAAAGCATACTAGATGCCCCAAATTAGACATGAACCCCCGTGATGTCGACTGCTCCTGGCAAACCAACAATCAGCCAATTAATATTTTGATAAAAACGAAAAAAATCTCGTGTTAACCCAATGAAGAATGACTTTTGATGGCACGTTGCTATAAAAAGCCAGCCAGCTGCCCCGAATCACACATATGTAAATGGCTCCTTCCAAACTAAATTCAGCCTCATGACCATTGACTCTTTATAATTTGAGAAAACTTTCTTCAAATTTCACGTACCAAGTTACTGAGAATAACTTTTTTATCGCACGATTCTTTACAAAAGCATTTTACACATGGACCCCACTCCTTGATGTTGGTGGCTCCTTGCAAAACAAAAACCCACCCCACATGACCTCTGACCCTGAGTTATTGAGGAATCATCACTAGTAAACTTGTGCAATGTAAATCCAGTGGAGGAAAATATTAATGGCAATATACTTCTACTCCGGGTTGTGCCTGTATGTCTCTTCCTTTTGTTATGGCACGTTTTTGTTATAAAGCGAGCTAGTCGTCCCAAATGTGACTTCTTGTGATAGTGGATGTTGGCAGTCTGTTCGGCATGACCCTTTCACCCCTGCGTTATTACTGGAAATCTCGTGCCCAGTTTAAACCCAATGTAGCATCGTGATTTCAGCTTGTCTTAACTTGTTTTTAATCAGTAACAGAGCTTCATGGTCTATTTGCCTCTTGTCGGTTTATATATGTTACCGCTATGGCACACTGACTAGTACATCTCGTGATCTTTGTGAGCTGGGCATGTTACCGCTGTGACACACTGACCAGTAACTCTCGTGATCTTTGTGAGGTGGGCCTGTAACCGCTGTGACACACTGACCAGTAACTCTCTTGATAACTGTGGGGTATTCACGGCGGAATTTGTTTCTGTCAGCGTTGAAGTTTTATCCCCACGGATCTCATGACACCTCTTTTCTATTACTCGCCTTGTATGGGTTGAGCTGTGAGTTGAGTTATGTACGACCTCCTAGATCATCGAACTCCGCTCTGTCCCGACTTCTCCAAACTGCTCTGCCGCTCGGGATACCACACATCCACGCGCTGTGTTGGATACGAGAGTGTGTCGTTACAGGTGGATTCCTCCCATCTTGGCTCATTTCAACCACTTCGTTGTATTATCACCCTGCTTGCAGATGATTTCTCAGCAGACGTGTATTCGGAGTCGTCCTATCGCCAACTGAACTCCCCCGCCGGACCCAGTAACAGCAGCCTCAATCTCGATGCTGCCTCCAAACTTCAGTGCAATGACCTCATGCGCAAGCGCAAAAGCGACATGGCGTGAGTATCGATTGATTTGTGAAACTTTCGAGTAGTTTTTCTTGATAATTGAAGTATTACAAATGGTGTTATTAAATATCCTTATATATTGTATGGACCATATTTCTGTTAATTAGAATAAACTTTATAATATATATATATATATATATAGATAGATATAGAGATAGAGAGATAGATAGAGAGAGAGAGAGAGAGAGAGAGATAGATAGAGAGAGAGAGAGAGAGATCTATATAGAGAGAGAGATAGAGAGAGAGAGACAGAGAGAGAGATAGAGAGAGAGGAGAGAGATCTAGAGAGAGAGAGAGAGAGAGAGAGAGAGAGAGATATATACATGGGATATAGAGAGAGACAGAGATAGAGATAGATAGATATAGAGATCTCTAGATAGAGATATATAGATATATATATAGAGAGATATAGATCTCTATATAGATATATATATATATACTATATATAATATATATATCTCTATCTATATAGATATATATATATATATATATATATATATATATATATATATATATATATATATATATATATATATATATATATATATATGACCCTAACACAAGTACATGGTCATGTCCTATTTCTTGGTCCTCTAGGTTCGACGCTGATATCAACAACGAGGATGAAAGGTATACCATGAATGGTTACTATGATGAGGATGGGAAGAAGTTCAGCCGCTTCAGTGGCGATCCATCTATGCTGTTCGTACACATTTCCGATTTACTACAATTTGTCCTTGTCTGTTCTCCTTTGCATCACTTTATCACACTGCTTTGCTATTGTTGCCTAATTGGCGGAATGTTGTGTTACTTAATGTGGAGGTCAATTGGAGGTCAGATGCGGTCATGTCACGCATGTAGTGTGGTCATGTTCAGGTTGATGGGAGACATGGGTCGTCAGAATCATAGTGAGATAGAGAAGAGGAGGAGAGACAAGATGAACACCTACATCACTGAGCTCTCCGCACTCATTCCCATGTGCTGTGCCATGAACCGCAAGCTCGACAAGCTTACCGTCCTCCGCATGGCTGTCCAACACATGAAAACTCTCAAAGGTCAGTCGCCCATTTAGCTTCTAACAGGATCTGTGTCCTTCGTATTGTGTTATGCCACATGAACAGTTTTTTTTAAATAATCTACTCATGAAAATCTTTGTACTAGAACATTTCATTGAGCAATTTATAACACTGATTTGCTAATTTCGGACCACCGGAACAACCCGTGCCACTGCGAACCCGCCATCATTGCAAATGTCTCTAGTTTGCAATATACCTGTCCAAAGAAGCTCCCATGCGATCAGCACCCGGTCCAAGAAATCTCCGCTGATTGCTCAGCGTTAGCGGTCCGCTATCCCTACAGGCCACCTCAACACTCCCCCACCTATACACAATGATAACATGAATTTGTCATGACCTATGTTGTATTGCGTTGGAAGCCTCACGTAACTGGCTTTGTATGTGACCAGGCGCTGCCGATGCTCATTCCGAAGTCAGTCACAAACCTTCATTTCTCTCAGAAGAAGAACTCAAGCATCTAATTCTACGGGTGTGTCCCTATGTACATCACTCACAGCTCATATCGACATGTGAGTATGTGGTTCATTTTCTCTGTGTATATGGCATGTCTTCATTACCTAGGACTGTGTACGTTTTGCAGTCGGCTGACGGTTTCCTATTCGTAGTGAGCTGTGATCGGGGCAGAATACTCTACGTATCGGAATCTGTCAAAGGCATCCTTCATTTCAAACAGGTATTCTAGTCTTATCCCAGTTATTTCCCTTGAGTTCTCATTTGTTTCGTACTCACGCTAGAAGGTGATGGCATTAACGCAGACTTTGTTGCTGGCAGCCTGAACTGATAGGTCAGAGTCTATTTGACTTCATCCACCCGAAGGACGTGAATAAAGTGAAGGAGCAACTCTTATCATCAGACATGTCTCCCCGAGAACGCTTCATCGACGCCAAGAGTGAGTCGATTACGTCTCTTATATAAGTGTCCAAGTCGACAACGACATTGCTGTTAACTTCGTCCATTGAGCCCGCCCATTGCCGTACGAGCGGATCAGCAGCGTCATTCTGCCTCACGACATCGCCCAATACCATTTGTCGCGTTCTGAAAACGAGTCCGTTATATCCACAGCAGCTGCGGCCACTACTTTAACTATTTATGGTCATCATAGCTGTTGGACATTTTTTTAGAGAGATAAGAGATATTGGATTCCCTTGTATGTTCCAACTGGGCTATGAAATCACCCTGTCCTCGGTTGGCTTGCGTGACCCATGGTCGGTGAACCCCATGATGTAACCTTCACCTTGATAAGACTGCCATGTTGTTTTCGGGTCTATTCCTGTGATAATACAATAGAGTTAACACCATCGCGCATTGACATCCTTTAACAATGAATGGCCGTTGTTATTGCCACCCCCCTCCAGCGATGATGCCTGTGAAAACGGAGCTGCCACAGAAGCAATCCCAGCTGTGCTCGGGGGCCAGGCGCTCTTTCTTCTGTCGCATGAAGACCGGTCATCACAAACCTTACACGGACGGCTCGTCTTCACTGAAACCCAAAAACGAGGTGGACGGCGAGACCTCGCAGCGACGCCGCAAGTCTGGTCAGTACGCAATGAGAGCTACGTCATAGACAATTATAACTGTCTTATAAGGACCCTCATGGGAAAAGTCTTAGCTGTCCGTTATTGCAAGGTGCTCGTTAATACTTCTTACAGGTCTTGTTCAAGGCCAATATTGTTTTAGCTGTTTGGAAAATGTGCATATTGTAGGCAAGGTCAGTTATACACAGGTGGTGACTGAGACGAATTGTACCATAATCCTCTGTTTGTATACGCTTCGTTCACCTGTTGGTTCTGATCGACGTTACGACTTCTGTAGCACCCGAATACCGAATACAGGTCGACCCATGGTATGCCATGATCCATTTCAGAACGAAAGCACTTTTCTGTCATCCACTGCACGGGCTATATCAAGTCGTGGTCACGTGCTAATATGGGCATGGAGGACGATAACGAGGCTGACTGTGACGCCTGTGACCTCAGTTGTCTCGTCGCTGTGGGATTACTTCACCCCCATTACGCCCCACAGTCCATCCCCGACGGGCCCCACATCCCCCTACGACCCGACCGAATTCTGCTCCAGAAATACGCTGGATGGGAAATTTACATATGTGGATCACAGGTTCGTTATAACAGATACCTTTGTATTTCCCTAGCAATAGAAAAAATGTTATTGAAATAAGCTGTGAGCTAAATATTGTGCTATTCCATTGTAATGCTGTGAGGTTTGACTGTATTGCTGTGGATGCTGTCCGAACTCTACCACATTGGATGTGACTAACGTTAATTAGCTCAGTTCATTCTTGACACGCTTTCCGTAATTGTCTTATGTCACCCGTTACATGCCGTGCGCTCATCGTCTAGCCATGGTTTGTTTGTTACAAGAGACAATAAGTCTTTGTATATACCTGTCCTGGCCTTAAACTTATTTCTTGTGTCAACGAGAATAATGGAAGTGTATTACTAGTAATGAGCTATTGATGATTGGGTCTCGGCTTTCAGGGCCACCACTGTTCTCGGCTATCTACCGCAAGAGCTATTGGGAACTTCTGTGTATGAATACTATCACTCTGCCGACATCGCGCACCTGTCAGGTACACACAGAAAAGGTGGGTGGTCTTTACATAATCTCCACTTAGCAGGTATTTTAATATCATTATTTAATATCATTATCGCTTATTAATAAGCTTTGTCACGATTACCACCCCCACCCCACAGCAACCCCTACCCCAGCCTACCCACTTCCACCGCGGTTCGAAGTACGTCGTTGATAACCATTGTTTCGTTTAATTTTTCTTTGCTTTGCCGACATGTTTTATTCCCAATGACCTTACCATTTAATTAAACATATGAGACTCTTCGTGTTCATTCCATAAAGCCGTGTCGAATCATACCCTGTACAACGCCATCATCCCGCATTGAAATCCTAATCCCAGCTTGACATTTACTCTTTTTACATAGACGTGTTTTAGAAAATCCAACCTATTAAATTTAGGATAATGCGTGTATGATAATGCAAGCTTGAGATTTTCTGGCTGCCAGTCATGAACTCATCATGCTCCATACACGTCGTCCCCGATGATCGCCATGTGGCAGGTTTCGTTGTCCCTCTGACTGGCTTATTGTTGTTTAGCATGTTGCCACCCAAACTGACACCGCACACGCCTGTTGCTTAGAGTGCCGACACAGAGAGAGGTTTCTTTCGAGAAAAATGACCTATTAAAGAAAACAAGGCGTATTGTGTAGCTCTAGTATTACCTGACACCGCCACTGTGAGGTGCACTGAACGTGCTAGTATTAAAGTTCGTTTGTGTACGAATAACCGATTTATTCATTTCCAGTTTTAAAATCGCGAGAGAAAATCGAGACTGCACCATACAGATTCAAAGCTAAGGACGGCTCGTTTGTGACGTTGAAGACAAAGTTGTATAATTTCACGAATCCGTGGACCCGGGAAGTGGAATATCTTGTCTGTACTAATGTTGTCGTCGCGTAAGTACAGCATGTATAATTTCTATACAAAAGCGCAATAAGCGATTAAGCTGCTCTTCAACACGAACCTGTGTTCGTCACCACAGCTCTTGCCGCCAACATTCTGATAATTGATTGCCGCCCACATATAATAATTGAATGCACTTGGTTTGTGTTGGAATTAAACCACTACGTCATAGCGACGATTACTTCTCTATAATCTTAACTGCGTATCGATGTCGTTTATTTATTTGGACTCGGTAAAAGGTCACAAAAACAGGACGTCAAGCTTGGTAAAATCACAGGTGTGTAATTAGCGGATATTGGATTTGCCGAAGGCTTTCATTTCGTGATGGTGACTTAATGGTGATTGTTTAGGGCGTGAGGCTCGTGGTCAGTCGACGTCACGAGCTGCTCCTCTGATTTGTACAAATGATGATTGGTGGAAAACATGTAATTTAGCATAATATGTGCAATCATGGTTGAGTCCATGGTGACCAAACCAGACGATCACATGGGGCGATTATGTGTCTGATGCCATGAAGACGACTTACCTGGCTTGATTGGATGAGGTGTATTGTGTAAACAGGTGTCAGGAGGTTAGTAGTTCGGGTCAGTCAGCTGACATGGAGCTCTCTCAACAGATGTGTGGTGGACAGAAGACGTCACTACAGGAAATGGTCCACCAGGAAGCTTCCAACTGTGAGTAGTTAATGCACTAAAATACTGTCACAGCTCACTATAATACAGTTAAGGCTCACTACAATACAGTCAAGGCTCACCATAATACCACCAAGGCTCTCTACAATCAGTCAAGGCTTTCTACAATATAGTTGAGGCGCACTACAATACAGATAAGGCTCGCTACAACTCAGTCAAAGCTCACTACAATACCACCAAGGCTTACTACAACACAGTCATGGCTCACCACAGTACAACCAAGGCTCACTACAATGTAGTCAATGCTCACTACAATAACATCAAGACTTACAACAACACAGCTAAGGCTCACCACAATACAGTCAAAGCTCATTACAATGTAGTCATGGCTCACCACAATACAACCTAGGCTCACTACAATACAGTCAAGGCTTTCTACAGTACAGTCAAAGGAGGAGGGCTACAGTCATGGCTCACTAGAATACAGGTGATACTGCCAAGGCTTACTAGAATACAGGTGATACTGCCAAGGCTCACTAGAATACAGGTGATACTGTCAAGGCTCACTAGAATACAGGTGATACTGCCAAGGCTCACTAGAATACAGAATACAGGTGATACTGCCAAGGCTCACTAGAATACAGGTGATACTGTCAAGGCTCACTAGAATACAGGTGATACTGCCAAGGCTCACTAGAATACAGGTGATACTGCCAAGGCTCACTAGAATACAGGTGATACTGTCAAGGCTCACTAGAATACAGGTGATACTGTCAAGGCTCACTAGAATACAGGTGATACTGCCAAGGCTCACTAGAATACAGGTGATACTGCCAAGGCTCTTTAGAATACAGGTGATACAGTCATGGCTCACTAGAATACAGGTGATACTGCCAAGGCTCACTAGAATACAGGTGATACTGTCAAGGCTCACTAGAATACAGGTGATACTGTCAAGGCTCACTAGAATACATGTGATACTGTCAAGGCTCACTAGAATACAGGTGATACTGTCAAGGCTCACTAGAATACATGTGATACAGTCAAGGCTCACTAGAATACAGGTGATACTGTCAAGGCTCACTAGAATACAGATGATATCATCATGGCTCGCTAGAATACAGGTGATACTGTCAAGGCTCACTAGAATACCGGTGATACTGTCAAGGCTTACTAGAATACAGGTGATACTGCCAAGGCTCACTAGAATACATGTGATGCAGTCAAGGCTCACTAGAATACAGGTGATACTGCCAAGGCTCACTAGAATACAGGTGATACTGCCAAGGCTCTTGAGAATACAGGTGATACAGTCATGGCTCACTAGAATACAGGTGATACTGTCAAGGCTCACTAGAATACATGTGACACAGTCATGGCTCACTAGAATACAGGTGATACTGTCATGGCTCACTAGAATACAGGTGATACTGCCAAGGCTCACTAGAATACAGATAATACAGTCAAGGCACATTAGAATACAGGTGATCATAGCACAATGTCTGCTAGCAATACATGCCCTTTTAACGTACACCATCACATCTCTGGTCCTCTATGTTCCTCACGCTCTGCCCACAGCCTCCATGCGACACGGGTCGACCCCACAAGGGGATTGGTCGGGTGGTACACGGCCTGGAGCCGGCAGGATCGGTCGCCAGATCGCGGAGGAAATCCAAAAGTAAGAATGATCCCGACATGTTGTAAGAGCTGTAAGGTGGTATGATCAAAGTGCTACGATAAGAAGGCGGTAAGTGAACAGCGCGCTCATCGTCATAAAATGAACAAAATCACATGGACCTGTTGGCGTGTTCACACGTTTTGTCTGTCGGAGGCGCGATTGAGCCCTCGTAGTGTAGCTACAAGATCTTTGTTGTGGTGTTCAAGATATTGTCGTGTATTGGTTATAGGGGTGTGTCTCACCGCGGAGTAGAAAGCACAAGCGACAGTACACTGACTGCACACCAGCGAATCGAGGTAAGGAAATAGACCCTGGTAATCACCACCGTTTAAATCGACCTACTCTGACCTGAGAGGTACAACTGTAGAACTCGTTCCAGTCTCCCGATAAATGTGATTCACATTCTTGTGCAGATGGTGAAAAATGGTCAAATGTCGCCATCTCAAGCAGCAGGTGAGTTCTTCTGCGGCCCTATATTGGCATGTATGGTGGAATCAAGCACTACAACTTCAAATTAGTTCTTTGTTTTCAATTTCCTCATGTCAAATATATATTCCCATGGGCGCCTAGTTTTCACGTGATCGGTGGCTATCGTGGATAATGACATCACCTCTGATATATATTGTGATATATGTTGTGTTTGTTATTAAATGGCCGCTTTGTTGATTCTGATAGCCTCCATTTCTGGAAATCCCTTCAAAGTTCCCATGACTTTAGGCAGGAGACACCTGCATCACACTGGTTCGTATGGCTCTTATTGTCCAAACATGATTCCTTGTCGAAACATAATTCCACCCGCATAATGTGCCTATCTACTTCCAAATATGGGTTACCATAACGTTTGTCTATGGTGTTGGCGGTAACCCATCAGGAGAGCCAGCCAATAACCTCATGGAGCATGACGTCTTCTCAGACAGCACATCAGATGCCACTGGTGACAGTGATGAGGCTGCCATGTCTGTAGTGATGAGCCTACTGGAGGCGGATGCTGGGCTCGGTGGACCCGTCGACTTCTCCGATATACCGTGGCCTTTATAACACCTGTCACTAAGACAATGGCGCGAGATGACTGACTATACATAAGGGCAGAATCTTGAAAAAAAAGTTTTTCCTGTTTACCAGCAAATATCGCCTTCGTATGGACGTTTGTGCCGCTGACAATCAGTATGTGATGGCAAGACACTGTCATGTGTTGCTATTCTATAGCATTGGCAAGTACAGTGTTATGGACAGGTGAGGCACGAAGGCAACAAATGCTGCTGAGACTTTGGTGCTGATTGATATGTGAAGGTCAGTCACTGGAGAGCGCTCATTGGTGAGCAATATTACTGGAATGTAGGGACAAGCAGGTAGTACAGACATATATATATATATATATATATATATATATATATATATATATATATATATATATATATATATATATATATATATATATATATATATATATATATATATATATATATATATATATATATATATATATATATATATATATATATCCTTCATAAGGATAATAGTATACAGGTAAATATGTTTTAGTCTGAATACCACAAGTTGTTGCCATTACAACTGTGCTATCATTACGTTTTTTAAGTATGTAAACTGAGGTGATATTCATCAGCAAGCAGGCTTCAATTGTTCTTAGAAGTTACTGTGCAATTTATGTCCAAATGATTTTAATGAGTAATTTAATCTTGCATGTATCAAAATCTTGAGAATTATATTGGAATCGAAATACTTCCTAGCAGTTTAAAAGCTGGGCTATCTGCTCAATATTTCTTGTTCAGTCAGTTCAGGAAGTAATCTATTTTGAGTTTTCATCACCCTTACGCAGCTACCCTTAGAACCCCAAACTAGGCGTTGTTTATATTCTCATGTCATCGATTGCTATTTTACCAATATCATTTATCCTATACACAGTTAGTATCTCACAATATTGGTAGCTATATCCCCCAGTGGTGCAGCGTGTTTTGCTGATGCCAATAATACGGTAACAGGGTCATTAGGTGCACTTGTACTGGGATATTCCTGGTTTAACATCTATTTCTATTGCTCAATATAAGGGTCTGCTGAAGCTGCGCGAGTCCCACAACACGTCACCCCACAACATATCACTGCTACTGATATCAACTGTGTTAACATTGCCTTATCCATCCATCCATCCATCCATCCATCCATCCATCCATCCATCCATCCATCCATCCATCCTTTCATTTGGTGAAAATTTGACACTAATGTAATGAGGATTATGAATTGATTGGTAGATATTGTGATATATATTGATTGTAACATGATTGGTACGGATGAGCGGAGCGCTAGCGCCATCTGGTGTTGAACCGGAAGTGGCAGGCGTATGATTTAGCTTAATAAGAAGCGCGTGTGTTGATGTGTGCCATATCTATTCGCGTTTCTGTCTTGTCAAATTAAACATTTGTTTCATGAGTCAGTTGGAGAATTTATTTAAGGACGTTCACACTTGACTCGTGACATGTATGACGTCATTCGGGATTCATTAACAATTTTCGTTAGGTTAATAATTGATGTTGCATTATCACCTATGGATCTGCCCGTTTTTACTAGACGAGTCTCATTCTATGTTTGCATTAGCTGTCCCTCATATCGAAATCTTCCATTTTAATATCCGACTTCTACAGATCCTTTGCCTGAAGGGGGACAATTAATGTTCAAATACTTTATTCACTGGAATAAATAGTGGCCGACTTCCACGAGATTGACAGCCGAAATGTGAGATGCAAAATGAATGCTTTGATCGTGATGAGTTAAACCAAACCAGTTTTAAAAAAATACTTGGATAAAGAAACTCAGGCATTCATATCCATTTCATCAGGTACACGGGATGGTAGTTATGTTGATGATACGTTAGTTCCTACAATATAGTTTTTCATAAATTTAGACCTGATTCATCAAAGAACCCAGATCTCCCAGTGATGGCAGGTAGAAATCAGGTATAAGCTTAGTGTCATTGGTGGCGGAACTTGTCTGCTTCTTCGTGACGTCATCCAGAGTAGAGAAGCCCGACAAAACCAGGAGGGACTTCATGCCACAGTTATGTGCCAGGTGAACATCAGTGGCCAGGCTGCCATGGATAGCCAAAGGCACATGTCAATTAACAGACTCACAGCTTCACGCAACTCAGCGGTGACAATCTGCTTTAGCAGCTGCACTACAGGATAACTAAATAAATAGGAGCTAGGTTTCTTGTTTATAAGCCTGTTTGACGGAAATTGTTACTGCTGCAAATTTGTTTTAAACTAAGCATTTGATTATCTTGTTAAGCTATTTCTGTCTCCGGCTTGCCTATATCAAGGCCCATTGAGCAGTACTCACTTGTCGCCGACCATGAGCGTTCTGCTTGCGTTCACTTGGTGCATTTCGCGGAGAATATCTGCTACATGACCTTGTGGCTTGCCGCACACAGTAGGTTCCCGCCCGCTACGAATGCCACAGAGCGAGCCAGTGCTCCGGCGCCTGCCAAAATATATACAACCAAACTTAAAATATTTGTGATGATGACATCGGTTATCATTTGATGAAGATCTGGAATAATGTGATGGCCTTGTCATTAACAGCAGGCCGTGATATACAAGGTCAGCAGATAACTGATTCCGGCCAACAACTGCTAACAATGAATTTTTTTCGTTTTGGTCTAGTTGTTTAATGTCTCCACTGTAACCCTTTTTGGTATTGGATTATTTATGTATATTAGTACCCAGAAATAAGCAAACGAGTGGCAAATGAAGAGTAACTACGCGTGCGCAATAACATCCTTCTCTAGTATGACCGCAGAAGTCCCTCACTTCCCCCATTTGCAGCTTGAGATGTTAAATAGTATCTACCACGTTCCATATTCGGTCCATTCTTCACGTCCGGTAAATAATTAGAAACGGAACTTAACAAAACGCCAAGCAAACAAAAATTAGCCGCGATCATGATTGGACTCGCGATATTATTTCCCCAAGTAATAGAGAACAAGTCCGTTTTTATCACAGGAGAATTTGATGATTATTGATGAAATGCATTATTAATGAGTACGAGAAAAGAAACCGGAAGTAATAGTGGGCGTTCTTCGAGGGTAAAAACTTTACCTGGCAATAATCTACCTCCTCCAATCGGTAAACCAGCATCTGGGTTTGTTACTAAGAAGTGGCACTGTGGGTCGTTCAGGTAGGCTTGGGCTTTGTACAGCTTGATAAAGCTGAAGTCTTTGTCAAAGCCAATTACTACACACTTCACCTGTCCCAGATAAATATGTCGCTTCTTTTAAATACCATTGTTCATCTCTATGTTAATATAAAATACATACGAATTCTAAATCAATGCGCCATATAAATATGAAAATCATACATGGCATAAAAAATAATAGTCACCTCTGGATCCAGCTCCGTCTCTATCAAATCCCGCACAGTTCTGCCATTCCATGGATCTTCCTGGACATAGTTTATCATAAATCCAAAGATTGTAGATGTGTTATATCTGATTTGTATTAGCTTACACAATTGGCACCCTGGATCATATGTATTGACTCGTATTTTTTTGGGTGTTTTTCAGTAATGTTGGACAGTATAGGGGATTCTACTGAATGTTTTGACAAGGAGGTGGATAGACTGTGCACCAAGGCTTAATCAAAAGGATAGTTGGTGAAATCACAGAAAACTTGTACAAGATGATGATTGGGGGCGAACAGAAAAGGCTGTCGGGTACATAACTCTAGATAATGGTTTTAACATTGGATAGCGTTAACTCGACGTATAAAAACACGTAAGTATAGTGTGAATTCGAAACATCCAGGTAGGTTAGGGAGTTAGGTAGGCATAATATATAGAGGCAGAGGCAATTTCACATTACTTCAGATGGCATACTTGCCAAGACCATTATTCAGTCACATATCAGGATTGTAGTTGTATATTTATCAAGCAATGTCATCACCCCGAGACCGATGCATGTGATTCCAGCTTGATTGAGTTCCCCCTGGAGGCCAGGGCTTCCGATTACGTAACACTTCCCTGAGTACCTCAGTGTATTTTGTATGTATTGCGCAGTTACGTAAGACGAAGTGATCATTTCCTCCTGAAAACAAACCCACTGACCAAATGTAGCAGTTGTGCAATATATGAAGTGTTGAAATGTGGATTCGCCATGTGTTAATTGCTGATCTAACTTACACCATTGATTATAGAACTGCGGGTCGCTCTTTGTACCTAATGGTTTACATCATCAATACACCAATGTAACGTTAGCACTTCGTTATGATGTTAACAAACAGCTTTTGTCATGTAGTTACTCACCTCGGTACAAGGATAGCCCAGGTTGTTACACTTCTCTGCGTGCTCTGCGCGATTCTTTGTGCTGATGTTACTGACGAAATACACCTTCTTCCCCTTAAGTCATACATTAGCCAATTAAAATTTACATTGAGACAAAACTAGACATTATCTATCTTATATTATCTTTGATACAAAACATAGCATCTACCAGTTGACGGAGATGAGCAATTGTTTCAGGGACGCCAGGAAACGGAGCAGACGCGGCTCCTTTCCACAATACACCTGTAACCATAACAACATAATAACTCCCATCTAACGCGCTCAATTCCATGTTACATAAGAAAAGACAGCAGCAGAAGTTCGTCGTCCGAATTAAAGCACACATTCCTGTACAACGGTGTGATTGATCAATTTAGGGCGGTGTAACCAAGGCTGCCATTAACCACAATTTCGTAACTGTAGAGGGGAGATCCCCAGGCGTGGTTATGCAGTCGAAGCGGACTGTGTACCCGCCCCCCCCCCCCCCCCTCCCCCAGGGCCTTATATTGACCTTTGTTGGCGGGAAATCAAATTTCTCAATACCAGGTATGTATGTGAACTTGTCATCTGACAACCATGCGATTAGTTCGACACGCGTCTATTCCTCAGTTTTGCGTTTAGAAATCAAATATGTAGTTGGTTCATTGTGAATATGATTGGGCTTTACAATATCGCCCACAATACGAACCAAGAGACCGGTACGTTACCATCGCAGTCGAGGAGAACGGTGTCGATCGAGTCCAGCAGGTCCGCAACGCTATTCTCGTCGAGTTGTCTACACGCCATGTCGAAATTTTGTAGCCTGTTCAAAATCGGCCAGACAAGAAACCGTCATGTGTAACAATCGTCAATATTTACTCATGGCAATTAGCTCTTTCGAACTTAGTACGGGAGTGATGCATGCACTCCCTCTTCAAGGTGATAAATAGAACCTGACGTTGGTCTTTTGGGCTTATGGCAATAAGTATTTATAGTGATTATTTCAACTGTCGCGAATTCAGTCACTGATTAAACGAAAATTAACTAAATAACCAGGTGAAATACAAACGCATTTTGAAACGGAGCATTGTTGAAAAGCGAATGTAAGATAGATACCTTTGCGATGCGTAGATACTTATATGTGAGTAAAGCAGCTTCTCGTCCGCAACCTCGTCTCCTTCCAATACGTTCATATGCCAGTGCCTATATATATACACCATATGTGGCTATTCATGAGCGAAATGTGTATAACCACCTTTGTCTGGTCAAATAACCATGTATGTGTCATCTGCTGCGAGGGAAATAGCGAGGGCCTTGTCAACCACGAGCTTCAAGAAAACAGCGATTAAACTGGGGAAATTCCACGTGATTCCCAGTGTAGATATTAATGGTTGGAATTATTCAGTTGATATCCGGTTACTAAGAAAGTTCAACTGCTACATGAAATAATACGTTCTAAGAAAGGTCCACAGTATGAAATGGTGATTTGTCACATTTTCATTTCCTACAATTCTGTCAAACGATTATTAATTACTTCGAATACATGTTCATATGGATTTATGAGCGCGTTCATATTTTTTTCAAAGGAATTGCGACCGCGTAGTTTCTATGAGTAGTATAGATGTTAGCGGTACTGGCACACCTATCTCATATGATTATGACACACCTATCTCATATGGGTGCAACCCAGAAAACACACATATACAGGGTGACTCACATGAGCCAGCGAACCGCTCGCACCTCCCCACACCATATTAGCCCAGCCCTTCCAGCCCCTATGGTATAGGCCCACTAAAGAGGGCGACAGCATTGTCAACCATCTACAACAGGACCCTGAGGAATAAGCTCTTCTAAACGACTCACGCGCCCCAAAAGGTCCTCATACTTCGATTCCAATTCCCTCACCTTCTCCTCTACACCAGGACTCTGAGGAATAAGCTCTTCTAAACGACTCACGCACTCCAAAAGGTCCTCATACTTTGATTCCAAATCCCTCACCTCAATCTCAAGGTCCACCTTCTTCTCCCATGTATGTTCCACATCTGCTTGCAGCTCGGCCACCCCAATATGTTCATCGGTGCTCATTCTACACCTCAGCTATCATATGTTCAACATATCGACGCGTGCCCATAGGCCAGAGTGTCTACACCACCTGGAGCTATCCACCGCTTTGAGTCAAAGGGGGAGAGAGACACCTTGTTAACGTGGAGCCCATATATTTTATGGCAGTCACTCCTGAGCATGTTCATTCCGTGGCGAAACTGCTTTTGGGCGAACAGTGACTCCACGTAGTGAGCGTGTCGTAGATGCTTCTTCACCACCACCTTCTTCACACCCTTAGCTCTTTTTATCTCGCCCTCATCAGACATCAGGATAGAGTACATCTTAGGGCGCAAACCAACGTACTCCTTGATGGGCACGCCAGCGCACTCATCCTTCATCTTACCCAGAACCTTTTTGTTTTTGTCACTGTGCAGGGCATGAGAAGGGTCAAAGTTACTAGTGTCAAAGAGATGCCCATCCTCCCTCATATCAGCATAGACGTCAGTGGTACGGATCTCAAGCAGCAGCGAGTCTGTGTCTGTGTAAAGCAGGTTAATATTACTGTCATATCTAGCCTTCATGGTATTGTAGTAAAAGTCATACATCAAGTGCTTGGAGAGGTCCAGAATGCACATGCCAACGTAGACGGGACGGTTCAGCACTAAGCGAGTCTTGTGCATATGCAGGGCAGCTAGATCATCGTCAAACACTTTTTGTCGAGCATAGGCAGGGCTGGCCACAAGCCTACGTATTTTTTCTTTTCCCGATGAGCGCACAATCTTGACGTCGACTCGCCTCCGGAGATTCTCCATCGTTTTACCAAAGACGGAGTTATTCATAAGTTTATAGAGATCCTTCTCAAAGTCGCTGTTGGCGGCCTTGCGCAGATCTGTATTCATCCTTATGTAAGGCTCCATCCATGGACTCTGGTCAAAGACAAGCGCACGATGAATCTTGGTGAGTCTCAACCCCAAAGACAGATATAGCTTGAGGTTCCTGTAGTGTACCACATACTTCTCCTTGTTCCGCAGGTTGGGCACCAGCTTTTCAACTCCATTTCCGGTGCTCCCCAATGCACCTAGGAGATCTTTCTGGTAGTCTGACAACCACTCATTTTGCACAAGAAGCCGCTCCGGCGCTAGGGGGTCATCGTTGTGTTCGTCATGAAGCGCAGCAGGATACTCCAAGTCAACCTCAAGTATATACCCCGTTTCAGCATCATCGGGATGGTCCTGGATCTCTAGGTTCTCAGGCCGTTCCACCCACTCAATACCCGAAGTAGGTAGGGCTTGGCTCATCGCCCACCCATACAGGTTGTTGGCATCGAGGTACTGGATATAGCTCGCTGGCTTATCCTGCTCAAAGCCCTCCACATATGGGTTGTTCGCTTTAGCGTGGCGATGTGATACCATGCTTATCCCACCGCGCAGCCCCTTCTCAATAAACAGGTGCTTGTCATAATCGGTGAGAAGCTCGAGTTCCACCCCTGTGCTCTTAAGAAGCGCATCCCACGACAAACCGGGGCTGGTATAGTAGTGGGCCGGATCCAACCCGTATTGCTTAAGACAGGTTTTGCGGAATGTTTCAAACACATCGGCCAGGAGCAGTACATCCGTGCGTAAGTAAAGGTCATGGTAGTCCCCCATGTTTTTACAACCGAACGCGTTCCAGACTTTCTGGGCGTGTTCATAGCCTGCAGCAGATATACCCTGTTCAGAGAGCTTGCTATAGAAATCATGGATCGGCGGCAGTGGAGCATCAAACTTATCCCAGCCATCCATGAACTCATAGGGATACACTCCCTTACGCAGCAGCAAGCGCCGCTTCATCTGGTCTGGCTCGTATTCCGCCGTCACAGCAAAGGCATCTGGATTGTTAGCAGACACAAGCTTGTCGAGCGAGGCTAGGAGGAACTGTGAACTGTCAATGAAGCGCAACTGTCCGACTGACAGGGAGATATACTTCTCCATGTTATTTGGGATGCAGTTGATATTGCCCTCCACTTTGTTTATACCCTGCATCAAGAGATGGGAGTCGTAGCCCCGCAGGTTATGGAACACCACAGGGATGGGTGTTGTCTTGGGACTCAGCCGAAGTTTCAGGTTACACACGTTATGGGCTGGCCCTCTGTACAAGCCTGTTATATGGCAGTGATCGGGAACAGAGTCACAGCCCAGTTTTTTCTTGCACACATGACAGTGAGTTGCAGCCTTATGTGCCCTTCTATCCTCCCGAGTCATCCGCATAGGGACAGGCTTGGACAGAACTGCTTTGATCTTTTGCTCCTCCTGCTGCAGAGCCTGTAAGAACTTCTCCACAACATCGCTTCCTCTATAAACCACAGGGGGTTCTGTCTGCCCATCACATCGGACAACCACATAGCCGTAACCACATGGCTCATGCTCCTGCGTTCTCTGCGTGTTGCTCTTACCAGGATTAGGCGCAGGTCCCGGAAGCTTCACTGTGAGCGCCTCAAAGTCGGCATAGATAAGATAGGGGACAGCAAGCTGTTTCTGCAAGTTCTGGAAGGATAATATGTTCTTCCCTTCCTCAGGCATGTCAACTCGCACAGCAGTCTGCCCGATACCCATGCACTCAGGTTTGTGCGCCAGGAGCAGTTTCTCAGTGGTGTATCCATGCAAGCATCGCTCGCAGAAGAACTTGCGGTGCTCGTACTTACTCTGGTCATACAGCAGGCGGTTCAGGTCTTCGATCTGCGTGTAATGAAACCTACCGTCCTCCTCAATCAGTATGAGGTTTATACATGGACCAGGCTGTCTGCTGATACGGTGAACGATGGTGGCCTTTCCATCCCAGCCAAAGACATTCAAGCCGCCTACTTTAGCATGTTTTTCTATCTTCTCAATCTGCGAGATAGGTGTTGGATAGTCCACACCTTTTCCTTCTAAGAGTCTTAAGAGCGGCTTAATGTTATATTTTGATGGTCGCTGCGGGTTCTTGGCAACCGGGTGCAGAGCCGCTTCAATGGAATATAGAACGCAGTGTGGGTCGTTTGTGTTTTTTTTTACGTTTCTAATTGCCTTCTTTACCGCCAGCTTTCTCGGCAGTTTCAGGTAGGAGCCACCTTTCAATGGCTGGTAGTTGGCAATATCAATCCACAGAGTTGTGACCGCCTGAAACTCCCAGCCAGAACCTTGGTTGGTCCACTTCTCCAACCGCTCTTGGATATTAGCATTGCACTGGTCCAGCTCATCGTTAATATCTTCTAGGGAGAGAACCACCTGCTGCTTATTACGCAATACAGGCTCAAAATACTCAGTGCTGTCATCATCTGAGTGCTTGGAGAGTCTTACCTTAAGGGCAAACTGACACTTGATTCCACCTAGCTCTTCCAGCTCACCAGTCAAAACTTTATGCATCTTCCGACGCATGCCCTTAAAGAACATCATAAGGTCCGAGCTAAGGGGTGAGACTCAGGAACGTTCATCACCCATCCACGCAAATAGTTTTTAACAGCCCACTTAGTCTTCTTGAAGGCAAGACGCGCTGTGGGGACTGGGGACTGGGTTGTGGGGATGCATGGGGCAGGGACAGGTCTGCGTGGGGCAGGGACTGGTCTGCGTGGGGCAGGAGTGGGGATAGGGGTGGCACGCACCCCAGCCTTTAATCTAGCGAAAATCTCCTTGTATGTACGGTCATATTCATTACGCACTTGGAGTGCTTTGAGTGCAGCCTTAGAGCGTGGATAAGGAGGCTGAAAACCGTGAATTGAAACATAATCGTTTTGGGCTTCACGTGCTCGCTGATTATGAGTCATGTTTACTATACATTACCATTAGTCTAAAAGGGAATTCGTTGATACTCAAAAGGCAACAACAATACAGCGAGCGGACTTTGACCTATGCAGTAAACACACGTCTCTGACAAGGTGCCAAGCTTCGTCGCACCTAGCCGCCAAACCATGTTGTTGACAGCGCCACAAGATTTCTATTTTTATACAGTGGGGAATCCCCGTTCAGTGGCGCCGACTGGCGTGTCCCCAGCTATAGGCCGTTGTGAAACAATCTTTTGGGCAAGACGAAGACGACTGTGGTTGACTTTATCGAACCCACAATCCATGCACAATCCTACCTTATTATTTTTTATAGCCTTCTGACAACCCGTACAAAGACGATTAATGACACCATGTTTTATCTTATATCTGTGTAAGTTACAAAACTCTTGCTCTTGCGTACAGGGCCTGTTACAGGGGACTTTCTTTCCGAGCAATATCCATGGGCACTTATTGTCAAATACTACCATTGTTATATATATAGATATCTATTAGTCTAATTGATAATACCGTCTGGCGGCAACTGGGTATCGGACGGCACCACAAGCAACTCCTCCTTTACAAAACCACGGAGAGGTCCATCCAGCAAATAGTATAGTACAGGCTCACCAGATTTAGTGACAGAGCTTCCAATCCGGTAAACATTGAGTGACCACACAGGGTCAGTGGCCCGCCGCCGATGGTCTTGCTCTGCCTCACCAGGCTGGTAGAGGTAGCGAACGCCAACATCAGAGGAAAGCTTTTGCTCTTTGACCCCCAGAGGGCGCCCTGGTATGACTGCAGAGGGCTCTTGTGCAACTCGTTTTGCCTTTATAGCATCTTTAGGTTTTTTTCCAGTCAAGCGGGTCACCTCATTATTTATCGCAGAGACTACAGCCTGCAGTCGAGAAACCCACTCAGTCGATCGTTTTCCAGTATCCCTTAACTCTACGGCATACTGGTGACCAAAGAGTCGTTCAGCAAGGGTTCGGTTAAAGCGTTCCACTATACCCTGGTCTCGATGGATATTCACACAGCCACGCCTGACTGATACTCCATGTTTTACTAACAGCTGATTCGCTGCACCCATAAACTCCCGTCCGGGGTTCACCTGAAGAAGTTTAGGCCAATGCAGCGGTCCTCGTTTGTATATCCTCTCAAGTGCACCTGCGACCTCCTTAGCCTCTTTTGTAGTCAATGGCTCAGCCGCTTTGTAGCGCGAGGCCACATCAACCAATGTTAGGGCATACTTGTAAGTCCGGCGCTTCACAACGTCATGAGGAAGAAATAAGAGATCGGCTTGGTGAACCTCATTAGGGACAGGGACATCAAACTTTGGCCTGGGAATGTGTTTTGGCACCGGCAGGTAGATTTGCCATATAGCTTGCTTTGTTAGCCACCCCCTGGCAACTTCCTCAGAAACCCTCGCTTCTGTTGCAAGCTTCTTGATAGCTGTAATGCCTTTCCAGTATCCCTTAGGACTGTAGTAGATCTTTTGCATGCGACGATCCATATACAGAAAACGTTCGAGTCTCCAAATGACCTACTTAGCAAGCCTGTATGCAACCAGCCCAGTCGCAGCCATACCCAGTATAATGAATGCCACCTCACGCCCCCTCTGTTCATCTGAGGGCTCGTAGAAGTCTGAAAGCTGCGGCTCAGAGCCCAGCGGGTCGACGGTTTTATTCGTAATTAAGGCGTACTCACGCATAGCCTCATCCGCATTCTTAAAAGTATGCTCGGCGTGGCCCTGGCGGCGCAGTTGCTCATTGATGAAGTCTAAGCGCTCAGTTCTCTTCTTGGCCCATGCTGCCTGAGCAGATTGAAGCTGCTCGATTGCCATATCATGGCGTTTACGTTCCGCGTCCACTTGGCTGCCTCGTAATTTAGAGAATAAAAAGTTGCTCCCAGAGAATGCAAGGGCGTTAACAAGAGCACCCCCAACAAGTAGCGCGAGTGTGGCCATTACTTCAGTATATCAACTGGTAAGATTCCTTGTTTAATTAGCATATCCTTTGTGGCCATAGCTAGTGATACATCGGCAACAGCCATAGCCAGGTCCCGTGGGGTGAAATCAAGACGTGGCACCCCACCACCCAGAGCCATCTTAGCAAGCTTGGCATAGCCTATTGAAATACCGGAAACAACTACAAACCGTGGTACAGAGCGTTGACGAGCATTTTTCCATCAGTAATTGGTGTTGTCATCTTATTCCATATAAAACGGATCCTTTAAATGAGCGTCTGGAGGCTTTTGTACCACAACCTGTTTAGGGTGTGAGGCTACCATCTGGTGCCTGTAGCAATACAATGCCAACACGCCAACACCGCCGACAACCAAAGGCACAGCCCATGTTGGCCACGTCCACCTTTCCATAGGTTTGCTCGTTGATATTGGCTCGACAGCTTCGTCTCTACCATCTGTAAGCGCTGCCTTAGCCTCTCGGAACTCTCTCAGAAGCTTATTTTGATTGGCTTTTCGAGCTGCAGCACCCTTTCGTCCTGCCGCAACCCTTTTAGCGTTTTTTGTCACTGACACTATCTCCACCGGTGTTGTCTCCCCTTGATTCGTGTTCATTTCTTCCATGTTTACTTACTAAATTTATATGTCCAATTGATAGCTCTTAGTAAGCACCTGTTATAGCGGAGTTAAGCACATGCTATAGCGGAGTTAAGCACATGCTATATCAGAGTTAAACACATACTATAGCAAGGAAGTGGTGTCTTCCTCTCCACCGGCCCCTGTTGTTTCGGTGCTTGTTTGTCCAAATTGACAGTGCTTAACTGTTGTTAAAGCCGCAGTTAAGGGAGCTAAAAACATACCATAGCGATGATATAGCTCACAAGTGGCAGTGCTTAGCGCGTGTCCAACAAACGGGTCCGTCTCGAGGTCTGTAATTAGCCTTGGCTGGTGTTCTGGTAGGATTGGTAGAAACATACAAGCAATACCTGAGTACAGCTGTAGCAGTGTCTGACCTAGAGTACGTGTCATGCTGGCACCTAGCCGAGCCTCGTATCTCACATACAGCTTTATGATCTCTTCATCAGACATTGATTCAACCTGGTCAATTGTAAGGCCCTTCAAACCAAGGTACTGACGGGCCTGACCGCCGGCTATGACGGCAGCAAGCCTATCTCTCTTAGAAGACATAATTACACCAGAGGTGCAACTAGGTTCCGCTCCCCCAGACTTTGTCTCCACTAAGCCAGTCGAGTCCTGTTCAAGGAGTTTATCAATAATGGTATCAGGATCCATGAATATACGTATACGCCTTCGAGCTTCAAAATACTGCACCGCTACCCAGATGAAGAAACCTAAATTGATTACTGAGGCAGCGGCTGCTATCAAGGCCAATATCACTTCAATCGACGGCATATACAGTAGGCTGATCAGTCTTCAGCAGCAGTTTTGCGTGCTTGGTCTTTGCTAGTAGTTGGCGTACTGTGGCACGTTCCTCCTTTGTTGGAATTACATCATTTTCACGTAAGGCGTCTTCAAACGAGTCACGGTCCTTGGTGTGAAAGAGCACCATCCAGCGAGTCTGCTCACGTAAGTCCGTCAGCACAGAGTTGTACTTTTGGGTGAGGACCCAGACACTTTGCTGCGCATGGCGGCCGCTAAAGGCCAGTTCGGATAACATGTCTTTCTTCTTGGTTAGGGCCTTTGTTGCCGAACAGTCATCAATAATGTACAGGGTTGGCTCGCCCTTAAAACAATGGTAGAAAGCCCTCAGGTGGTCATGGAGCCGCTCCCCTGGATCAACCACGTACACCTCTGAATCATCCCACACCCATGACCGCGTCCGATAGGCCTCGTTGAAACGTATGGTAGGGCAGAGGATTACAATATGCTCGAAGGCACCAAAGAAGGGCCCTTCAAGTAGGTCGAGGATGAATGCGGTTTTCCCACATCCTGTCTGCCCACAAACAATTGCCGAACAGGAAATGTAAACTTAGTAGATTGCGCTGACGAACCTGCCATCTTTAATGTTAAGCTGTGCATCCATTACAATATACATATAAACGTTCAATGCACCGGCCGCCTCTGCCTTTTTCGTGATCTGTATGGTGATGCCCTCAGACGCATTCTCCACAGCCCTGCCACTACCGTGCAGCTGGTCGTCATCACTCGTCCTTAAGTCGAGCCACAGAGCATACTTAGTGGTTAGGTACTCTCCTAGGGACACGTCTGACAATGCCAAGTCTTTTGCAGCTATTGCTACACTGGGGTCTCGTTTACTCGTTGCTGCAAAGGCCTTCTTCACCTCGTCCCACTGCTGGTAGCCACGCATGCCCTGGGCATAGAGCTGATTGGGTATGCCCTCAATGGTCACCTCGACCTTCGTAATCTTTGGGTTGTAGAACGACTCTGTCTTCCTGGTGTATGAGACATTGGCTGAGTCTTCAAAGAGCAGTAGGATGCCCTTCATGCTGCGAGCCGGCACGTTCAGGTTGATGTTCCACAGTGTATCTCTTTTATTGTATACAAGCTTCCTGTGACGAAGCACACGGTCATACAGAATCGAGAGTCGACCTGTGTACTGGGTGCGTATCATGCGGGCTAACTCTGTTTGGGTAACCATGTCATACTCCAGCGAGATGCCATCAATTTTGTAGCTTGCAGCGGTGTCGCCTGTTGCGTGAATCACGCGGTTGTAGTCGTTGAACGTGAGCTCGTATTCCAGTCTGTCATTAAGCGCGCTCTGGTAGAATGGCATGTGGCTCTCGAGGAGTTCAAAATCAAGCGGAACGTAGAACCTGTTACCATACACATCGGCTATGGCCTTGTCCTCTTCCTCGGTATCAACCTTGTCTCCTGCCCCCAGTCGTATCTTAGTTGCGTTTCTATCATCTGATGTGTCAATGCCCTGGTACTGAAGGCCCTGTCTCTCCTGTGCTGTCCGCCACAAGTCGTGGTAACAGTGGTACATATCGCTGTCATCAATAGACATGACCTCATTGCCAGAAATCTTGATTGTCATTTTCTTAACCACGGCGCGACCCAAGTTTTGCACAATGCTGCGGTTAACATCAGTCGAGGTCAGCGTGATTGTAAAGGCCAGCCGTGCTGTCCCTGGAACAATGACGTCTTCTGCACCTAGATTGGGGAAGCGAACCAGCAGTTGTTGGTTCTGATCAATAGTGCTTGGATTGTTTGTAACGACTACAGATTGTCGCACGCCCTTTACCCCAAGGGGTTCGCGTATCCGGCGGTGTGGGTTTAGTTTGCGTCCGTAAGTACTCGTCATGTTGAATGTTTAATTACACTTATATCTTTAACACACTGACATGGAGTTTGATAACCCAGCATTTGACGACCCAGAGGAGGAAGGGGCTATGGGAGGGGATAGGAATGAGACTAGCTTTGATGATGAGGAGACTAACATGATTGACGAAACTTTAGATACGTCGTACTCGACTATGCCACCATGGGCTATTACTGAAATGCCTGCGGGGTTAACAGAAGATCAGGTGGCTTCCAAAGAAGAAACTGAAGTCTTAGTTAAGAGGTGGGAGAAGGCAGTGTCTAAGCATGGGCTGCAGGCCACTCTGGAGTTTAGATCGTCTCAACAAGGGGACCTTTGGGTTAAGTGGGACCGAGAATGGAAGCTTCTTACATGGAAGAACAATCCAAACAAATTCCTCTCTCCTAGGAGTATCATTGATTACGGTGGTACACCGCTTGCTTGAGCTCTTGGAGTGACCGCTGAACTATCCACAGAAGCAGTAAAAGCCCTACAAGGCGTTGACGAAGCTGCTGCTTTAGCAGAAGCTGCACTTCCAGATATGTTAGAAATGAGCAGCCTTGAAGCTGTGACAGAGCAAGGTGGTGTGGAAGAAACAAGATTCATAGAGGACGTTCATAACACCATCCAAGACCTAGGTACGCAAACAGACAACGAACTACCACTCAGAGAGCTTATGGGGCTTGATAAGGCTATGCAGACCCAGAGGGGTGAGCTGGTCAATAAGCTAGCTAAGATAACTGAGATAGAAAGGAATATAAAACAGCGGGAAGCTAAAATGGCAAGCCTGGAGGAGGAAGGGAGGGGTGATAGTCGAGCATGGAGATTCCAAGCAAATGAGCTTGCAGAGCTGCAGGACCTGCGGAGTGCCCGTATTGAGGCTGCCTCTGAAAACCGTAACCGTCTAAGGACCCAAATTAACCGCATCAGGGAAACGATCAACAGACTTCTTAACGAGGACACAACACTAGCTGAGCGTGTACGCGACCTGTTCCGGGAGCAGGGTATAACAATCGCCTCCATACTCACTGCGATTGGATTGGCAATCTCGACCCTTGTAGTTGCTTTGACGGGCGGAGGGAGCACTAGTCCAACCCCGGCACCAACGCCGACACCAGCTGATAAGCCTGGTTTAAAGGAATAGATTAAAAAACAGCTGAACTCCTTGGCAAACGTCCTGAAGGGCCTAGCCGGTTAGGCAGCAGCTGCCCTTCCAGGAATCATTAGCTCCATCGTATCATGGGTGCTTACGTCAGCTGCAAAGGTGGCTGGTTGGATGGCAGAAGTTGTGGCGGTGGGGGAGTTATCCTCCTGATACTCCGTGACTTACTACGTAGCAAACCAAAGCACAGCTAAGCCTATAGCGATTCCGCCTATAATAAGAGCGGTTTTCTCATCCTCGTGCGCCCCACGCAGACCGGTCTCGGCCATAGGGGCGGGCCCTGGAGAGGAGAGTTCCATATCTGTATCTGTATCTGGCGGAGGGTCAAAGCTTCCTCTATCTGGAACCACCTGAACCGAGTTGACATCAGCATTGCTGCCTATCTGCTGCTCCTCAGTTGCAATGGTAATCAGATTGTTGTACCCAGCAAAGTTTCCAATGGCGAGGCTCATATCAGACAGAGCCATGTACAGGCCCGTTCCAAACACATAATCAACCTTTGAGGAGGCATTCTGGAGGACGTTCTGATACCGTCGGATGGATGATGGAATATCCACTGGGGAGTTGATGGCATCCTCAACGTTAGCCTGAAATTGTTTTTGGGCATCAAAGGACGTTCCAACACCTAGTATCTCTGAGCGGGTCTGCGCCTGAGCACTAAGAATGGCCCAGACATAGGTCCGAATGCTGTCGTTAATTCGCTCAACGCCGTCTGTCTGTGTAAAGCCCTCAGACGTGTCCAGTATGAAGGTACTCCAGGCCTCGTCTGCTTCAGGTCCCTGTGATAGATGTAGAACAGCACCCATTTTCTCCTGAAAGGATTGTAGGTTACTCGCGTGGGCAAAACCTGGCTTTGTATCCTTTTCCGCCTCAAAGGCCATCCGTGTAGGGTCATAACGAACGTTTCGACCAGCAACCTTGACGACACTCCCGTAACCATACGCATCATGTGCATATAAGATACCAAGGCCACTATTAGCTACGGTTGCCTTCTGACGCCAGTCTGTGTTTGGTTGAACACCAAAGTTAGTGCAGAGTCTGTCATATGCTCTCTTGTCATATGTATTGTTATAGGGTCATAGGCATGATCCTGAGGTAGAGGCGCTTGCAGTTCTGCTAATAGGCGACGCACTGTGTAATAAAGGTGAAAGGTGTAGAGAGCTTTCACGAGTGGAATCCCAGCCTCGAGGTGGTCCTGGGATGACACACCGCAGCCGGCTGATGCACACCACACTGCAAAGTTTAACTGGTTCTGCCAAAACTGCATTGGATTTGTCAACCAGTCTTTTACTACTTTGTCCGCTGTTACCGGCGGCACCTTATAGTTACTGAATAGATCAGGAAACTTTGCTGTGAATGTACCACCATTGTGAACAACTTTATTAACTTTTATACAACCACACAAAACAGAGGGGCGACTTGGTCTGTAGCTTCACTCCTAATTGAACTTGATATATAGACTTATGTATACAAAGACAGTATGAAACAACAACCAACGACTGCACCGTTAAATCCGGAGCCTCCTTCATGTGATCTGGGGCACTCCTATCGGCTGAATGAGATCAGTCTTAAGAAGCAATACCTTGAGAAAGAAATTGAAAAATATGGTGCTATGTACAAAAAATATAGGTGTGCAGTAAACTCAGTGGACGCTGTAGACACTGCTTTAGTTGCTGTGGGTATGTGTCTTGGCGCAAGTGGTGCAGGTGTAATGTCTACAGTAGTTGCCATTCCTATTGCCACAGTGTTGGGTGCTACTGGAGCCGCTTGTGGGCTACTTGTAATTGCTGGAAAATTCATCAGTCGGCGTCTGACCATTAAGTTAAAAAAGCATGACAAGATCCGCATTCTCGCTCAGAGCAAATTGAATACCATTGCTGACATTGTATCGGCGGCGCTTGAAGATGGGTATATCTCAGATGATGAGTTTAAGCTCGTTTCGGTCGAGATCATGAAATATAGTCAAATGAAAAGTGACATTAAAGCAAAATGTTTGAAAGCGGCAGATTCGCCCCCTAGACCTGCTAAGGTATGACCCTGACAGTCCATTTGAAGAGTGGGGGATGCTAGATATAATGGAGGCGGCGATAAAATCTTTCTGCAACGATCATACTGTAGTCAAACAAAATACGGACCAGTGGGAGACCACGAGGAAGGGCTGCGTTGGAGGAAGTGACTACTCCTCTATCATAGGGCAAAACTACTTCAGCAGCTATAGCAAGAAGCTGACAGAAAAAAACTAGCAACGAGGGTGTTCGCTTTAGCACACCCTGCCTCTGGGGTACGACTTTTGAGGAGGTTGCAATTGCGGTATTGGAGAAGGTGTACGACACCAAGGTCTACGGAAATAATATCTATATTGAGGGCGGCGCGACGGCCTACTCTCCGGATGGCTTTTGTGTGCTCCCAATCCGGCAGGCTGAAGTGGATGCTGTCTGTCTGGGGCATCCTGAGGAGGTTGTGCTGCTCGAGATAAAGTGCCCCTACACTAGGAGTCCTGGGAGGGTGATTCCGAATATGTATAAGCCTCAGGTTCTGTTGGGGTTGCACCACAGTCCGGTGGCAACCATCGGGGTGTTTTTGTTGACTGCGTTTTCAGGTTGTGCTCCTTTGAGGACCTGGGGAGAGCTGAGGTGTATAACCAGGTGTATCACAAGGATCAGAAGAAGTATAAGGAGACGGTGGCTTGGGGGTGGGCGGGGGTGGAGGGGCTTGAAGTCGGTGACTATAGTGCGAACGGGAGGTTTAATAGTTGTCTGGGCTTGGAACAGGAGCATCACGGTCCTTGGTTGGGAAGACCGAGTGGGACCACAGAGAGGCCGACGGGGGCTTTCTACTGTTGGAAGCTCTTTACGATGAGATTGATAACCGCTCGTCCCGATCCCGACTTTATCGAGAAGAACGGCGCTAAGGTTGCCCAGTTTATACAGGACCTCAACCGCGTGAAAAATGGAACTTACAGTGACGGTCGCAGATATTTAACACTCAATGACCTCTATGGTGACTAACTACTGGTGTGGGCCTATATAGGGGCTGGAAGGGCTGGGCTAATATGGTGGGGGGAGGTGCGAGCGGTTTGCTGGCTCATGTGAGTCACCCTGTATATGTGTGTTTTCTGGGTTGCACCCATATGAGATAGGTGTGTCATAATCATATGAGATAGGTGTGCCAGTACCGCTAACATCTATACTACTCTATGCTATAGATGGTCTCTTGCCTTGGGTCACTTCGGGGGTGCTTTCGAGGTACCGGTTGATGAAAATGAGACACGTTAACTTTATATTTACGACTTTCCTTTATTCTGGTATGATATTCTGGCACGCTCGTGAGTTCCTTTTCCGAGTTTCTGTTTCGTGGGTGTCTCGTAGTGTCGTCGTGTCTTGGTTGAGTTCGAATGTCTTGTGTGTGAGCGGAGCCTGGTATTTATAGGGCAATGGATGTAAGGCATTGGTAGCCAATTTCGAGTGGTATGAGGGCAGCTTGTGCGTATCTGAACATGTTGGCATTTACCTGTATTTATCGCTGATTGTATTATGTAACAAAGGCGGTATCTGTTTACAAGCGCTTTAAATTTGAGTGGGACATGTTGATAAGGTAAAGTGTTAATTTGGAATAAGGGCCACCGAACATGCGTGCCGAAAACAGAGTTGTAAATAAAGGTATCTGAATTGTGGCGTGCCTTGGGTTGGAGTGTTATGAGCGTGAGTGCGAGCAGATGGTGTGTGTGCGTGTATGAGCGCGTTTGTGGGGGGTGATAGAATTATTAAGCTTGTGAGTTGATTGTTTTTAAATCGGTGATTTGCTCAGCGTGTGTGCTGGTTGCGTTCTCCTAGGCAACATTGCGCCGGAATATTCCTAAATGAGGTGAAGGAAGTGGGTGACCTGTGTGGAACACCCCCTATGGCAGAATGTGCTGCTAGCAGGTGTTTGTAGGGTCTCTTCGCCACGAGGCACGTCCACAGGCCGTCCGTAGCCTGAGGTAGGCCCGCGAGCACAGAGCGGCCACATCCATAATCACAGTCACTTGGTTCCAAATCTTAGGCTTACGAGACACTTGATCTATATCAACAGCCGCTCGATTACCGCTATTTTCGAGCTCTGAGGGGCCTGATACACATTCACAGTCACTCGGTTCCAGATGGTAGCAAAGATAGTATATACCATCTCTGATGTTAGGCTTCCGAACGCCTTGATCCATATCTAACGATCCAACGGCGCTCGGTTCCCGATACTAACGACGCGATTCCAGATGTAAAGCTTCCGAGCTCCCAGATCGGGGCTGGGTGTTGGGGTAAAGTTTTAGCAGCGGCCGTTATTAGGGTTTGTCAGAGAGGGGGGTGGGGGGTGAGGGGGTTGGGGGGTGTTGCATGGGGGATTAGGGTTGGTTCGCAGCGAGGATTAGGGTGGGTCACAGCTGGGTGATGGCCGGGATTAAGGCAGGTTTGCACGGGCGGATTAGGGTGGGGTTACAGCTGGTGTCAGTGTTAACCAATGGCCGGGATTAAGGTAGGTTTCGTGTGGGGATCACGGTTGGGTCACAGTGGGATAAACTATATCCCACTGTGAACCAACCGTGATACTTTGATTTGCAATGCAACACCGCCAGTGGCTTCATGGAGAACGGACGCCTGGGTTTTCCCGAAGATTATGGTGTGTATAACCACCATTGTATGGCCAATAACCACGGAAAACAGATTTGAGATTTTTCCGACACTTATACCATGCCTACGACGTTCGACGGGTTATTCACATAATACCTTGTACGACGGGGTACGCTTTTTTCCATTTTCACCTTGTACGACGGGTACGTGTTTTCGAGGTCCCACGGCACACCCCTATCCGGGATAAGGCCAAGTGCCCCCATCCCCCAGGATACATTGATCCTATTTTACGCACAACCATACCGCCCCTTCGATACACAGGCAGCTGTACATCTTAAAAAAGAACCTCGTCTACATCCCAACACAGACCCTCACCTGTCAACAATGACCCTCATATGTCTACATATCTACCCAGCCCCTCACCTGTCAACAGACCCCTTTATTTGTCAACTTAACAACAAAGAACCCTCCACCTGCCTATACACACCCTCAACTGGTCTACATAACCACACAGACCCTCGCCTGC
>CM067358.1:28780528-28850528 GCA_034190875.2 Urechis unicinctus
CACCAGACCCTCACCTGACTACTTAAGACCAGACCCTGACTGACTTAACTAACACAGACCCTCACCTGACTACTTAACTACACAGACCCTCACCTGACTACTTAACTACACAGACCCTCACCTGACTACTTAACTACACAGACCCTCACCTGACTACTTACTACACAGACCCTCACCTGCCTACACAGACCCTCACCTGACTACTTAACTACACAGACCCTCACCTGACTACTTAACTACACAGACCCTCACCTGACTACTTAACTACTACACAGACCCTCACCTGACTACTTAACTACACAGACCCTCACCTGACTACTTAACTACACAGACCCTCACCTGACTACTACTTAACTACACAGACCCTCACCTGACTACTTAACTACAGACCCTCACCTGACTACTTAACTACACAGACCCTCACCTGACTACTTAACTACACAGACCCTCACCTGACTACTTAACTACACAGACCCTCACCTGACTACTTAACTTCAAAGACCCTCACCTGCCTACACAGACCCTCAACTGACTACTTAACTACACAGACCCTCACCTGACTACTTAACTACACAGACCCTCACCTGACTACTTAACTACACAGACCCTCACCTGACTACTTAACTACACAGACCCTCACCCTCACCTGAGACCTACTGACTAACTACACAGACCCTCACCTGACTACTAACTAAACAGACCCTCACCTGACTACTTAACTACACAGACCCTCACCTGACTACTTACTACACAGACCCTCACCTCAACTGACTAACTAACTACACAGACCCTCACCTGACTACTTAACTACACAGACCCTCACCTGACTACTTAACTACAGACCCTCACCTGACTACTTAACTACACAGACCCTCACCTGACTACTTAACTACACAGACCCTCACCTGACTACTTAACTACACAGACCCTCACCTGACTACTTACTACACAGACCCTCACCTGACTACTTAACTACACAGACCCTCACCTGACTACTTAACTACACAGACCCTCACCTGACTACTAACTAAACAGACCCTCACCTGACAACTTAACTACACAGACCCTCACCTGACTACTTAACTACACAGACCCTCACTGACTACTTAACTACACAGACCCTCACCTGACTACTTAACTACACAGACCCTCACCTGACTACTTAACTACACAGACCCTCACCTGACTACTTAACTACACAGACCCTCACCTGACTACTTAACTACACAGACCCTCACCTGACTACTTAACTACACAGACCCTCACCTGACTACTTAACTACACAGACCCTCACCTGCCTACACAGACCCTCACCTGACTACTTAACTACACAGACCCTCACCTGACTACTTAACACACAGACCCTCACCTGACTACTTACAGACACACAGACCCTCACCTGACAACTAACTACACAGACCCTCACCTGACTACTAACACAGACCCTCACCTGACTACTAACTACACAGACCCTCACCTGACTACTAACTACACAGACCCTCACCTGACTACTTAACACAGACCCTCACCTGACTACTTAAACTACACAGACCCTCACCTGACTACTTAACTACACACCCTCACCTGACTACCTAACTACACACCTCACACCCTCACTGACTACTTAACTACACAGACCCTCACCTGACTACTTAACTACACAGACCCTCACCCTGACTACTACTAACTACACAGACCCTCACTGACTACTAACTTAACTACACAGACCCTCACCTGACTACTTAACTACACAGACCCTCACTGACTACTTACTACACAGACCCTCACCTGACTACTTAACTTCACAGACCCTCACCTGACTTAACTACACAGACCCTCACCTGACTACTTAACTACACAGACCCTCACCTGACTACTTAACTACACAGACCACACAGACCTACACCTGACTACTAACTGAACAGACCCTCACCTGACTACCTTACTACACAACCCTCACCTGACAACTAACTATACAGACCCTCACCTGACTACTTAACTACCACAGACCCTCTCACCTGACTACTTAACTACACAGACCCTCACCTGACTACTTAACTACACAGACCCTCACCTGACTACTAACTACAGACCCCCTACTGACTACTTAACTACACAGACCCTCACCTGACTACTTAACTACACACAGACCCTCACCTGACTACTTAACTACACAGACCCTCACCTGACTACCTAACTACACAGACCCTCACCTGACTACTACTAACTACACAGACCCTCACTGACTACTAACTACACAGACCCTCACCTGACTACTTAACTACACAGACCCTACTACTGACACAGACTAACCTACACCTGACCCTACTACTTAACTACACAGACCTCACCTGACCCTCACTGACTACTTACACTACACAGACCCTCACTCACCTGACTACTTACTACACAGACCCTCACCTGACTACTTAACTACACAGACCCTCACCTGACTACTTAACTACACAGACCCTCACCTGACAACTACTAACTACACAGACCCTCACCTGACTACTTAACTACACAGACCCTCACCTGACTACTTAACTACACAGACCCTCACCTGACTACTTAACACACAGACCCTCACCTGACTACTTAACTACACAGACCCTCACCTGACTACTTAACTACACAGACCCTCACTGACTACTAACTACCACAGACCCTCACCTGACTAGCTAACTACAGACCCTCACCTGACTACTTAACTACACATACCCTCACCTGACTACATTACTACACACCCTCACCTGACTACTAACTAAACAGACCCTCACCTGACTACTTAACTACACAGACCCTCACCTGACTACTTAACTACACAGACCCTCACCTGACTACTTAAACACACAGACCCTCACCTGACTACTTAACTACACAGACCCTCACCTGACTACTTAACTACACAGACCCTCACCTGACTACTTAACTACACAGACCCTCACCTGACTACTAACTACACAGACCCTCACCCTGACTACTAACTAAACAGACCCTCATCTGACTACTTAACTACACAGACCCTCTGACTGACTACTTACTACACACAGACCCTCACCTGACTACTTAACCTAACAGAGACCCTCACCTGACTACTTAACTACACAGACCTCACCTACTACCTAACTTAACTACACAGACCCTCACCTGACTACTTAACTACACAGACCCTCACCCTGCTACTTAACTACACAGACCCTCACCTGACTACTTAACTACACAGACCCTCACCTGACTACTAAACCACACAGACCCTCAACTGACTACTTAACTACACAGACCCTCACCTGACTACTTAACTACACAGACCCTCACCTGACTACTTAACTACACAGACCCTCAACTGACTACTTAACCACACAGACCCTCACCTGACCCTACTTACTACACAGACCCTCACCTGACTACTTAACTACACAGACCCTCACCTGACTACTTAACTAAACAGACCCTCACCTGACTACCTTACTACACAGACCCTCACCTGACAACTAACTAAACAGACCCTCACCTGACTACTTAACTACACACAGACCCTCACCTGACTAACACACACTGACACTTAACTACACCTACTGACTACTTAACACCAGACTACTGACTACTTACTACACAGACCCTCACCTGACTACTTAACTACACAGACCCTCACCTGACTACTAACTGAACAGACCCTCACCTGACTACTTAACTACACAACCCTCACCTGACAACTAACTAAACAGACCCTCACCTGACTACTTAACACAGACCCTCACCTGACTACTTAACTACACAGACCCTCACCTGACTACTTAACTACACAGACCCTCACCTAACTTACACAGACCCTCACCTGACTACTACTAACTACACACAGACCCTCACCTGACTACTTAACTACACAGACAGACCCTGACCACCTACACACCCTAACTACACAGACCCTCACTGACTACTTAACTACACAGACCCTCACCTGACTACCTAACTACACAGACCCTCACCTACTACTACACACAGACCCTCACCTGACTACTTAACTACACAGACCCTCACTGACTACTTAACAGACCCTCACCTGACTACTTACTACACACAGACCCTCACCTGACTACTAACTACTACACAGACCCTCACTGACTACTTAACACACACAGACCCTCACCTGACTACTGACACACTACTTAACTACACAGACCCTCACCTGACTACTTAACCACACAGACCCTCACCTGACTACTTAACTACACAGACCCTCACCTGACTACTTAACTACACAGACCCTCCCTCACCTGACTACTTAACTACACAGACCCTCACCTGACTACTTAACTACACAGACCCTCACCTGACTACTTAACTACACAGACCCTCACCTGACTACTTAACTACACAGACCCTCACCTGACTACTTACACAGACCCTCACCTGACTACTTACCTACACCCTCACCTCACTGACTAACTAACACACAGACCCTCACCTGACTACTTAACTACACAGACCCTCACCTGACTACTTAACTACACAGACCCTCACTGACTACTTAACTACACAGACCCTCACCTGACTACTTAACTACAGACCCTCACCTGACTACTTAACTACACAGACCCTCACCTGACTACACAGACCCTCACCTGACTACTTAACTACACAGACCCTCACCTGGACTACTTAACTACAAGACCCTCACCTGACTACTAACTAAACAGACCATCACCTGACTACTTAACTACACAGACCCTCACCTGACTACTTAACTACACAGACCCTCACCTGACTACTTAACTACACAGACCCTCACCTGACTACTTAACTACACAGACCCTCACCTGACTACTTAACTACACAGACCCTCACCTGACTACTTAACTACACAGACCCTCACCTGACTACTAACTAAACAGACCCTCACCTGACTACTTAACTACACAGACCCTCACCTGACTACACAGACCCTCACCTGACTACTTAACTACACAGACCCTCACCTGACTACTTAACTACACAGACCCTCACCTGACTACTACTAACTACACACCTGACTGACTACCTACTACACAACCCCTCACCTGACTAAACTACTACAGACCCTCACCTGACTACTAACTAAACAGACCCTCACCTGACTACTTAACTACACAGACCCTCACCTGACTACTTAACTACACAGACCCTCACCTGACTACTTAACTACACAGACCCTCACCTGACTACTTAACTACACAGACCCTCACCTGACTACTTAAACACACAGACCCTCACCTGACTACTTAACTACACAGACCCTCACCTGACTACTTACTAACACTACACAGACCCTCACCTGACTACTTAACTACACAGACCCTCACCTGACTACTACTAACTACACAGACCCTCACCTGACTACTTAACTACACAGACCCTCACCTGACTACTTAACTACACAGACCACACCTACACTACCCTACTACTAACTAAACAGACCCTCACCTGACTACTTAACTACACAGACCCTCACCTGACTACTTAACTACACAGACCCTCACTGACTACTTAACTAAACAGACCCTCACCTGACTACTAACACACAGACCCTCACCTGACTACTTAACACACAGACCCTCACCTGACTACTTAACTACACAGACCCTCACCTGACTACTTAACTAAACACAGACCCTCACCTGACAACTTAACTACACAGACCCTCACCTGACTACTTAACTACACAGACCCTCACCTGACTACTTAACTACACAGACCCTCACCTGACTACTTAACTACACAGACCCTCACCTGCCTACACAGACCCTCACACAGACCCAACCTGACTACTAACTACACAGACAGACCCCACCTGACCTGACTTACTACACTACCCTCACCTGACTACTAACTGAACAGACCCTCACCTGACTACTAACTACACAGACCCTCACCTGACTAACTAACTACACAGACACCTCACCTGACTACTTACACACACAGACCCTACTACTAACTAACAGACCCTCACCTGACTACTTAACTACACAGACCCTCACCTGACTACTTAACTACACAGACCCTCACCTGACTACACAGACCCTCACCTGACTACTTAACTACACAGACCCTCACCTGACTACTTAACTACACAGACCCTCACCTGACTACTTAACTACACAGACCCTCACCTGACTACTACTAACTACACACAGACCCTCACCTGACTACTACTACACAGACCCTCACCCTGACTACTAACTACACAGACCCTCACCTGACTACACAGACCCTCACCTGACTACTTAACTACACAGACCCTCACCTGACTACTTAACTACACAGACCCTCACCTGACTACTAACTAAACAGACCCTCACCTGACTACTTTACTACACAACCCTCACCTGACTACTAACTAAACAGACCCTCACCTGACTACCTAACAACTACCCAGACCCTCACCTGACTACCTACACAGACCCTCACCTGACTACTTAACTACACACAGACCTCACCTGACTACTTAACTACACAGACCCTCACCTGACTACTTAACTACACAGACCCACACCTGACTACTTAACTACACAGACCCTCACCTGACTACTAACTAAACAGACCCTCACCTGACTACCTAACTACACAACCCTCACCTGACTACTAACTAAACAGACCCTCACCTGACTACTAACTACACAGACCCTCACCTGACTACTTAACCACACAGACCCTCACCTGACTACTTAACTACACAGACCCTCACCTGCCTACACACACCCTCACCTGACTACTTAACTACACAGACCCCCTCACCTGACTAACTAACTACACAGACCCTCACTGACTACCTAACACACAGACCCTCACTGACTACTAACTACACAGACCCTCACCTGACTACTTAACTACACAGACCCTCACCTGACTACTTAACTACAGAACTACACCACTACTAACTACACAGACCCTCAACTGACTAACTACTAAAACAGACCCTCACCTGACTACTACTTAACTACACAGACCCTCACCTGACTACTTAACTACACAGACCCTCACCTGACTACTTAACACACAAACCCCCACACCTACACACCCTCACCTGACTACTAACTACACAGACCCTCACCTGACTACTAACTACACAGACCCTCACCTGACTACTAACTACAGACCCTCACCTGACTACTAACTACACAGACCCTCACCTGACTACTAACTACACTACACAGACCCTCAGACCCTCACCTGACTGCTTAACTACACAGACCCTCACCTGACTACTTAACTACACAGACCCTCACACTGACTACTACTACTACACACAGACCCTCCTGACTACTACACAGACCCTCACCTGACTACTTAACTACACAGACTCTCAACTGACTACTTAACCACACAGACCCTCACCTGCCTACACAGACCCTCACCTGACCTGACTACTTAACTACACAGACCCTCACCTGACTACTTAACTACACAGACCCTCACCTGACTACTTAACTACACAGACCCTCACCTGACTACTTAACTACACAGACCCTCACCTGACTACTTAACTACACAGACCCTCACCTGACTACTACTAACTACACAGACCCTCACCTGACTACTAACTAAACAGACCCTCACCTGACTACTTAACTACACAGACCCTCACCTGACTACTTAAACTACACAGACCCTCAACCTGACTACTTAACTACACAGAGACACTCACCCTACTTAACTACACAGACCCTCAACTGACTACTTAACTACACAGACCCTCACCTGACTACTTAACTACACAGACCCTCACCTGACTACTTAACTACACAGACCCTCACCTGACTACTTAACTACACAGACCCTCACCTGACTACTTAACTACACAGACCCTCACCTGACTACTTAACTACACAGACCCTCACCTGACTACTAACTAAACAGACCCTCACCTGACTACTTTACTACACAACCCTCACCTGACAACTAACTATACAGACCCTCACCTGACTGCTTAACTACACAGACCCTCACCTGACTACTTAACTACACAGACCCTCACCTGACTACTTAACTACACACTGACCCCCTAACTGACTACTTAACTAACACAGACCCTCACCTGACTACTTAACTACACAGACCCTCACCTGACTACTACACAGACCCTCACCTGACTACTAACTACACAGACCCTCACCTGACTACTTAACACACAGACCCTCACCTAACTACACAGACCCTCACCTGACTACTTACTACACACAGACCCACCTGACTACTTAACTACACACAGACCCTCACCTGACTACTTAACTACACAGACCCTCACCTGACTACTAACTACACAGACCCCACACCTGACCCTCACCTCACTACTACTACACAGACCTCACCTGACTACTTAACTACACAGACCCTCACACTGACTACTGACTACACACACACAGACCCTCACCTGACTACTTAACTACTACTACACAGACCCTCACCTGACTACTTAACTACACAGACCCTCACCTGACTACTTAACTACACAGACCCCCTCACCTGACTACTTAACTACACAGACCCTCACCTGACTACTTAACTACTACACAGACCCTCACCTGACTACTTAACTACACAGACCCTCACCTGACTACTACTTAACTACACAGACCCTCACCAGACTACTTAAGTACACAGACCCTCACCTGACTACTTAACCACACAGACCATCATCTGACAACTTAACTACACAGACCATCACCTGACTACTTAACTACACAGACCCTCACCTGACTACTACTTAACACACACAGACCCTCACCTGACTACTACACAGACCCTCACTGACTACTTAACTACACAGACCCTCACCTTACTACCTAACTACACAGACCCTCACCTGACTACTTAACTACTACAGAGACCTCACCTGACAGACTAACTACACAGACCCTCACCTGACTACTTAACTACACAGACCCTCACCTGACTACCTACTACACAGACCCTCACCTGACTACTAACTACAGACCCTCACTACACTAAGACAGACCTCACCTGACTACTTAACTAACACAGACCCTCACCTGACTACTTAACTACACAGACCCTCACCTGACACAGACACCTCACCTGACTAACTAACTACACAGACCCTCACTGACTACTAACTCAACAGACCCTCACCTGACTACTAACACACACAGACCCTCACCTGACTACTTAACACAGACCCTCACCTGACTACTTAACTACACAGACCCCACCTGACTACTTAACACACAGACCCTCACTGACTACTTAACTACACAGACCCTCACCTGACTACTTAACTACACAGACCTCACCTGACTACTTACTACACACCCTCACTGACTACTTAACTAACTAACTGACTACTAACCCTCACAGACCCTGACTGACTACTTAACTACACAGACCCTCACCTGACTACTTAACTACACAGACCCTCACCTGACTACTTAACTACACAGACCCTCACCTGACAACTTAACTAAACAGACCCTCACCTGACTACTTAACCACACAGACCCTCACCTGGCTACTTAACTACACAGACCCTCACCTGACTACTTAACTACACAGACCCTCACCTGCCTACACAGACCCTCAACTGACTACTTAACTACACAGACCCTCACCTGACTACTTACTACACAGACCCTCACCTGACTACTAACTAAACAGACCCTCACCTGACTACTTAACTACACAGACCCTGACAACTTAACTAAACAGACCCTCACCTGACTACTAACTACACAGACCCTCACCTGACTACTACTACACAGACCCACCTGACTACTTAACTAACTACACAGACCCTCACCTGACTACTTAAAACACAGACCCTCACCTGACTACTTACTACACAGACCCTCACCTGACTACTTAACTACACAGACCCTCACCTGACTACTAACTACACAGACCCTCACCTGACTACTTAACTACACAGACCCTCACCTGACTACTTAACTACACAGACCCTCACCTGCCTACACAGACTACCTCAGACCCTCAACTACTTAACTACACAGACCCTCACCTGACTACTTAACTACACAGACCCTCACCTGACTACTTAACTACACAGACCCTCACCTGCCTACACAGACCCTCACCTGACTACTTAACTACACAGACCCTCACCTGACTACTTAACTACACAGACCCTCACCTGACTACTTAACTACACAGACCCTCACCTGACTACTTAACTACACAGACCCTCACCTGACTACTAACACAGACCCTCACCTGACTACTTAACTACACAGACCCTCACCTGACTACTTAACTACACAGACCCTCACCTGACTACTAACTACACAGACCCTCACCTGACTACTTAACTAAACAGACCCTCACCTGACTACTTAACTACACAGACCCTCACCTGACTACTTAACTACACAGACCCTCACCTGACTACCTAACTACACAGACCCTCACCTGACTACTTAACTACACAGACCCTCACCTGACTACTTAACTACACAGACCCTCACCTGACTACTACTAACTACACAGACCCTCACCTGACTACTTAACTACACAGACCCTCACCTGACTACTTAACACACAGACCCTCACCTGACTACTTAACTACACAGACCCTCACCTGACTACTTAACTACACAGACCCTCACCTGACTACTTAACTACACAGACCCTCACTGACTACTTAACTACACAGACCCTCACCTGACTACTTAACTACACAGACCCTCACCTGACTACTTAACTACACAGACCTCACCTGACTACTTAACTACACAGACCCTCACCTGACTACTTAACTACACAGACCCTCACCTGACTACCTTACTACACAACCCTCACCTGACTACTAACTAAACAGACCCTCACCTGACTACTTAACTACACAGACCCTCAACTGACTACTTAACTACACAGACCCTCACCTGACTACTACACAGACCCTCACCTGACTACTACACACCCTCACTGACCTAACTACACACACCCCTCACTGACACTAACCACACAGACCCTCACCTGACTACTTAACACACCCTCACCTGACTACTAACTACACTGACTCACCTGACTACTTAACTACACACCCCCACCTGACTACTTAACTACACAGACCCTCACCTGACTACTTAACTACACAGACCCTCACCTGACTACTTAACTACACAGACCCTCACCTGACTACTTAACTACACAGACCCTCCCTGACTACTTAACTACACACAGACCCTCACCTGACTACTTAACTACACAGACCCTCACCTGACTACTTACTACACAGACCCTCACCTGACTACTTAACTACACAGACCCTCACCTGACTACTTAACTACACAGACCCTCACCATACTACTTAACTACACAGACCCTCACCTGACTACTTAACTACACAGACCCTCACCTGACTACTTAACTACACAGACCCTCACCCCTCACCAGACCCTCACCTGACTACTACTACACAGACCCTCACCTGACTACTTAACTATACAGACCCTCACCTGACTATCTTACTACACAGACCCTCACCTGACTAACTAACTACACAGACCCTCACCTGACTACTTAACTACACAGACAACTACACACATCACCTGAACTACTTAAACAGACCCTCACCTGACTACTAACTACACAGACCCTCACCCTCACTACTGACCCTCACTGACTACTTAACTACACAGACCCTGACACCTGACTACTTAACTACACAGACCCTCACCTGACTACTTAACTACACAGACCCTCACCTGACTACTTAACTACACAGACCCTCACCTGACTACTTACTAAACTACACAGACCCTCACCTGACTACTAACTAAACAGACCCTCACCTGACTACTTAACTACACAGACCCTCACCTGACTACTTACTACACAGACCCTCACCTGACTACTTAACTACACAGACCCTCACCTGACTACTTAACTACACAGACCCTCACCTGACTACTTAACTACACAACCCTCACCTGACTACTAACTAAACAGACCCTCACCTGACTACTTAACTACACAGACCCTCACCTGACTACTAACTAACACAGACCCTCACCTACTTACCCTCACTGACCTACCTGACTTAACTACACAGACCCTCACCTGACACCTGACTACTTAACTACACACTTAACTCACTACTAACTAACCACCTGACCCTCACTGACTGACTCACCTGACTACTTAACACAGACCCTCACCTGACTACTTAACTACACAGACCCTCACCTGACTACTTAACTACACAGACCCTCACCTGACTACTTAACTACACAGACCCTCACCTTACTACACAGACCCTCACTGACTACCTAACTACACAGACCCTCACTGACTACTACTTAACTACACAGACCCTCACCTGACTACTTAACCACACAGACCCTCACCTGACTACTTAACTACACAGACCCTCACCTGACTACTAAACAGACCCTCACCTGACTACTTAACTACACAGACCCTCACCTGACTGACTACTTAACTACACAGACCCTCACCTGACTACTAACTACACAGAGACCCTCACCTGACTACTTAACTACACAGACCCTCACTGACTACTTAACTACACACACACCCTCACCTGACTACTTAACTACACAGACCCTCACCTGACTACTTAACTACACAGACCCTCACCTGACTACTTAACTACACAGACCCTCACCTGACTACTTAACTACAACAGACCCTCACCTGACTACTTACTTACACAGACCCTCACCTGACTACCTAACTACAGACAAACCCTCACCTGACTACTTACTAACTAACAGACCCTCACCTGACTACTTAACTACACTACAGACCTCAAACTGACTACTTAACTACACAGACCCTCACACCTCTGACTACTTAACTACACACAGACCCTCACCTGACTACTAACTACACAGACCCTCACCTGACTACTTAACTACACAGACCACTCACCTGACTACTTAACACACAGACCCTCACCTGACTACTTAACTACACAGACCCTCACCTGACTACTTAACTACACAGACCCTCACCTGACTACCTTACTACACAGACCCTCACCTGACTACTTAACTACACAGACCCTCACCTACTACTACACGCAGACCCTCACCTGACTACTTAACTACACAGACCCTCACCTGACTACTTAACTACACATACCCTCACCTGACTACTACTTTAACTACAGACCCTCACCTGACTACCTTACTACACAACCCTCACCTGACAACTAACTAAACAGACCCTCACCTGACTACTTAACTACACAACCCTCACCTGACTACTAAACTACACAGACTCCTCACCTGACTACCTACACAGACCACAGACCCTCACCTGACACTGACTACAACTAGACCTCCACCTGACTACTTAACTACACAGACCCTCACCTGACTACTTAACTACACAGACCCTCACCTGACTACTTAACTACACAGACCCTCACCTGACTACTAACTAAACAGACCCTCACCTGACTACTTAACACACAGACCCTCACCTGACAACTTAACTAAACAGACCCTCACCTGACTAATTAACTTCAAAGACCCTCACCTGCCTTCACAGACCCTCACCTGACTACTAAACTACACAGACCCTCACCTGCCTACTTAACTAGACAGACCCTCACCTGACTACTACTACACACACCCTCACCTGACCTCACACAGACCCTCACCTGACTACTTAACTACACAGACCCTCACCTGACTACTTAACTACACAGACCCTCACCTGACTACTTAACACAGACCCTCACCTGCCTACACAGACCCTCACCTGACTACTTACTACACAGACCCTCACCTGACTACTTAACTACACAGACCCTCACCTGACTACTTAACTACACAGACCCTCACCTGACTACTTAACTACACAGACCCTCACCTGACTACTACTAACTACACAGACCCTCACCTGACTACTTAACTACACAGACCCTCACCTGACTACTTAACTACACAGACCCTCACCTGACTACTAACTAAACAGACCCTCACCTGACTACTTAACTACACAGACCCTCACCTGACTACTTAACTACACAGACCCTCACCTGACTGCTTAACTACACAGACCCTCACCTCTCATATCTAACTGATCATAGGTCCTAGATCAGCTAATGATGCGAGATAGAAATCTGGTACGCTTTTCTGGTCTTCGATGGAATTGCTTGACTGTTTTTTGCGAGCTTCCTCTAGGTAAGAGATGCCACTGAGAACTAGGAGGGATTTCATGCCACAGTTGTGGGCCAACAGAATATCTGTGTCCAACCTTACGAAGCAGCAAACACCATGTGAAAATGTAACATTGACAATACCTATAACATGGTTTCCATTTATTGATAATGGAATTAATGACACAAAAACATTCCAGGAATCACCATCTGATTAACTCTCACCTGTCACCAACCATGAGCGACCTGCTTGGGTCGATATGGTGAGTATCAATAAGAATGCTCCCTAATGGTCTGTGGGGCTTGCCACATATTGTAGGCTCCCTGCCGGCAGCAAAAGCAACACAATGGACTATAGACCCTGTGCCTGCAACAGTAAGTTCTATTTAGTTAGAAGTCAAAATGTTTTCACAAGAATATTTTTTGGGATCAACATTAATAGCACATCTTTCGAATCATAAGTGTGTTCAGGTTGAATAAGTAGGTAGCATATATACAAATTAAAATGACACTGTATTCAATAGCATGTTTTACCTGGTAATAATTTGCCCCCTCCAACAGGCAGGGCAGCATCTGTGTTGGTTGCTATGAAGTGGCATTGTGGGTCATTGAGGTAGGCTTGGGCTTTGTGCAGCTTGAGATAATTAAAGTCTGTGTCAAAACCTACAACTACACATTTCACCTGGAACAAAAGACAACATGGGGAAGACTTTCTTTCATATAAACTAAGATCATCCTTGGTATTCATAGTAAAAAGTCACTTTATAGACTTCCAACAAATTGGACACGGTTCTGATTTTTCCTTCAACAAATCCATCAAATACAAAAGTATGATTGCAACTTTGAGTAAAAACAATATACTTCTATTATATTGCCATTTAATCAATGGCAGAACTGGTCCTGTGAATTGATGACAGTCCCTTTGGCAATAATGACCAACAACCTATTTCTCATATCGAACATTGCCAGAAAATCACTCACTTCTGGATCAAGAACTGTGTCAATCAAATCTCGTACTGTCCTGCCATTCCAAGGATCCTCCTGAAAAAATAAGCACAAATGAATGCTGCCTTATACTCGTCAGTTTGAAGACTCAAGTTTCTTTACGAATATATAACTGAAGTTGGTGAAGCTCTGTCAACATTGTGAAATCATCAAACTAACTCCAAATGATGATCACAAGAGGAGAATTCTTACCCCGACACCGACGTATGGTAAGCCAGCCTCGTCAAACTCGCCCTGCAGTCCTGTGCTGCCAATCATATAGCACTGCCCAGTGTACTTCAGCGTGTTCTTGATGTACTGAGCAGTAGCATACGCAGAACAGATGATATCTTCCTGTGATTTGCCAAGGATAAATTTCAATTATTATGTTGTTATGACAAACTTTATTGTACATGGTTTAAAAAAAAGCAGACCTGCATGCCGAATTTCATAACTGAAAAATGCAACTCTATTAAAACAAAAGAATAAAGAATGTGACACCTCTGTGACACTTCAAGTATGTGATATGAACAACGGGCTGACAAATTCTTGATATTGGATTACAAATGGAATTAACTGACCAGATAATCTCCCATCCAACACACTGCTATCCATTTATCCTTTGTTATCCTCTAAACTTACCGCAGTGCAAGGATAACCTAATTTGTTACACTTCTCTGCGTACTCTGTGCGAGTCTTTGTGCTGTTGTTACTGACAAAGAAAACTTTCTTTCCCTGAAATAAACAAAAACAAAACACACAATCAAAGGTATGCTGTTATGCAGATTCTGACATGTATGATTTCTTCACAGTAACACAGATTTGAAATTTATCAACAAAATAACAATTTTATGACAGCCTGGTACACCCCCTCTCCATATCACTCCACAAACACCTTCATCCACCCGCAAATAATGATGCATCAAACAAGGATGAAAAGCCCATTATGACCTAGGTGGTTTCTTGAATCAGCATAACATGACTCTCATTGGCCAGAACACAGTGTACCCTGCTAACTAGCCACAGTTGGAATGTGATATACTAATGGTACTCAGAGGTCCTGTAGGGCTACTCGCACATATGACATAGCAGGGGCTTCTTAGGCCCGGTCGGGCGGTAATATAAATATATACCAGACGTCGTGCACGGCTCGGGACTTCTTCGTTATGTTTTATGTGCAGCTTGTACATACCATCCTGCGTAGTTTCTGAACAGTCTCAGGAACCCCAGGTAATGGAGTCGTAGCAGCACCTTCCCACAGTACGCCTGTAACAATATACATAATTCTATATATATTTTATGAATCCACACAACATCCACAAACAGGGATATTGGCGGGGAAAGCAAGTTCTGGGGGCGAAGGTTTGTGATTAATCTTAGAAGTTGAATGAGTGAGAATTAAGCGACTCAGTTAGTTTACCATCGCAGTCCATAAGAACCGTATCAATCGAATTAAATAATTCAGTCACGCCACTCTTTTCCAGGAGTTTGCAAGCCATGTTGTGATAAAGTACGTGGCTCGAGTCGTAAGAGAAGAAACGTCTCTGAGGGGAAATCCCCGCGTGGGAGGCGAGGTTTAATAAGTAACAGTAAGGCGACAACCGCCGACGGGAGGACAATTTAGTTATTTCTGGAAGCCGAGTACTCCTTCGAACTTCTGCTGTGATGTGATTTTTGTGAAAGATGTTAGCAACTTGTCGCGAACACATGAACATCCGATTGGCGGCCGTCATTGATCAAGTCACTGGTGTCACTAGCCAATAAGGGTCAAGGTCATTATTCCTGACGCACGGTATGCTCCCGAATGCATGCGATAATGTGTACATAGACGAGTCCATATTTGTCGATGGGGGTGTAATGGCGCCGAATTTTTGGCTGGCATCAATGGATCGAAGAAGTACTGTGATGAGAATCGTTACTTTTTTTATGTAAGTTGACATACAAATATAGTTTAAATGTGATATGTATATTGCTTAAGACAAGTAATCGCAACATAACGAATAAGGCGATCCTTCTTTTGACAGGTCACTTCGTCACATAGGTTGTGCCAAAATGGGTCTGCCAAAATATGTCATCAAAACATGGCCGAAGGTTTCGAGTGTCATAATGTGGATTCCGATGAAAATATGGAGAATTCAAGTGATATGGTCGACGAAGACACACCGATGGAAACAGATGATGAAATTGAATTCGACATGAAGCAGAGCTCTTCCCTTCAGCAAATGATATCATCTATAGCCGATGAGAGATCGAAGGAGTTTTCATCTCAACGACTGCAAATCAGTGAAGGTGTGCTCGATTATCTCATACTAGCCATATACCAAGAAGTGAAGTACTGGTAGTAGTAGTCAAGTAATGCTGTCTCAACTAGCAGTTTTCATTTGATCAGTAACGTTTTTTATACATCGGTGACCACAGACCGCTTGAGGTACTTGAGAGTCATTATTCAGGCCAACACGCTCTGGTTAAACTCCAGTCAACACGCTAGTGCTGTGCGCTTTCTGATGCACAACTCGTAATCAAGTCCAAACTCTGCAGTTTATCCCGACCCAGTTTGAGAGTAGCTGTTTCTGTCACCTACCTATAATAAGGCCCTGTCTGTAAGGTGTCTGTTAAAGGCCGGCTGATCGGCACTGGTAGCCTTTTACACACCAACCAGTCCAAATTAGAATGAGATGCGCTTGAGGTGGAACTCTAGTTGTTCAGCTGCTGGCAGTCACCAGTGGCAGTGTGCCAAATTAAAGGTTTGACTACACCCGTCCACCTTATCATAACATGCCAGTCTCTGCCATCAGTACCGTGAAGTAAATTCAGCAGCTGATATAATGATATACTTTTGCTGTTTAGCTCCCATGCCCCTCCCCCACCACCCCTCTCTCCTCACTTACACCCTGTACCCCATCCACATGGCAACCCAGCTTGGCAACTTTTTAATCTTGCACTGAACATCTATACTTGTTTGAAAATTGATGCATGCATGCAATGAGTTATAACCAATAGCTATGTCACTCCTTGATGTATGGGAAAAAATCTTGAATCAATTTGGCAGTTACATTAAATGCAAAGAAAAGTTAGTGGACCCAGTCAGAATTTGAACATCAGGCAAATCTGCCATTTTGAGGCACTCACCCTTGACTTAATAGCTGCAGTTGCAATTTGCTGTTATTCCAGCATTTTATTCAGTCATCAAATATGCTCCCATAATAACATATTGTCTTTGCAGGTATTATATTTCTATTGCCTGTGATGTTTGTTTGTTTTCATGCTATGATTGTGACCAGATGATGGGTTTGTGCTCGTTGCTAGAGGCTCCTTCTGGGTGGACCTCTTCACTAGATATATTTTAGAGGCTCCCGATGATGATAGTAAAGATGACCTCTTGTTTTATGTTAGAAAAACAGCGTCATCGTCCAAGCTAAACATTCCCAGAGTAAGTGTTTCAAGAAAATGTTTATATAGATCTATGATATACCTGTATGAATTAATATACAAATATATATATATAAAAAAATAATATATATATATATATATATATATATATATTATATATAAATATATATATATATTTGATATCATTGTGATCTGCCCTGCTAATTATCCTAGTTGCATTCTTGTTTGAGGAGTATTTTTCCAATTTGTAGACAGAAATAGAAGTTTACAGAAAATCATCGAAATCAAAACCACCCTTAGAAGATGAGGAAATCGATTGGGAGGAAACAGTTTATCTTAATATCATACTGCAACATGTAAGTTAAGTATTTGATAATATATGATTAATGCTAAGCATTAGCAGTGAGATGGTTTTGTTAACAACTGTAGTCCAATTGACTCCCACTTCCTATCATTCTATTCCTATATGGAAGCATTCATCTGTTTCTGTTTAGTTTGAATACCATGTCACCTGTGCTATATGCACTCGAACAGGTGAGAGAGAATTACAGATACTAAAGAAATTCAAACAGGTGAACACATTCTGACAACAATCTTCTATTTATTTACTGTCCTGATATCACCTCGTTGTTGAAAGTGACGTAAAACCCCTCTATTACCATTACCATTACTGGAATGAGACATCTGATATGTTATCATATGTTTTGCTTGGTAGATATGAAACATGCATATTTGATGTCTTTTAGAGAGTTTATGCTTCACCCAGCAAGCGGCAAATGGATGGCAAAGGCACTGAGGAGGAGATTACATACCCAAATATATTCTTCACTGTTGACAACTTTGAAGAGGTTGTGTTGTTTACCTTATCAGCCAGCTTTGTTCACATTACATTTTCTAATGAAACTAGAATTTTCCACTTGAGTTTAGTGCAAAAGTTCTGTTTTCTCTTGGAATATGTCCAAATAATCAATGGTTTATTGAATCGTCAATAAAAGAGAGTAGACAAAGCTTTGAAGTCTTGACTCAATTCGAAACTCATTATCATGCTGATGTCAACACTGATTGAGGTGATCAGCTGATGACTCTTGTCCTGATTGCAGGCTTTTGGTGACATCATAGTTCGTGATAGTGAGATGGTTGTTGTGGAACTGACAGCTCAGGACAGACATGGTACATTCCAGGGTGTACTCTTCCTCGGCTCAATACGCTACGATGCACTGAAGAAAGTCTATGATACCAGGGTGGGTCTATATAATAACATCCTCTCGTAAATTTGCATCCTATTTCGCTCATAGTCATGTTCAGCTTCCCCAACGGATGGCTTTGTATTTATGCTGCACTGATGGGAAGATCCCTTCAGTTCTGATATTGAATCAAGCAGTTACCATGCAAAATTCAGGAACAATACCCATCGTTTGTTCCTTATACCCATCGTTTGTTCCTTATATAAATTTGGGCATTTAGAAATCCAATTTGTCTTGAACCATAGTAAATTTGAGATTACATTAATAGGAGAACTTTTAATCAAACAATGCATGAGGTTCGTAATGCGGTTCAGGCGTTAGGTATACTTATCACCCACAATATGTCATTAAAGCCATTTGCAAAGCTACTCTGTTGTGAAGTGGAATAAATATTGTTATACGGCAACTGAAAAAAGGTATATTTTTACTATTTACAAATTATTCATGTGTGATTTGTAGGCAAGTCTAAGTCAGCGCATGGCACAGAGGATGTCACTCAGCTGGTTCAAAGGTCACAAGAGGGTGGAGTTTGTGCGCATGAGGGGTCCTCAGGCCAAAGGTCATGCAGAGATGGCAGTCAGCAGAGTGAAAGGTTCCGGACCGGAGACACCAGATCAAACGCCCAACACTGAGGCATTTCCTGCTGAGGACTTTGAACAAGAGGTCACTGGGTTATTATAACAAACCACTACTCTTTTTTTGCATCAGTATTTCTCACTGGATGAAGAACTGATTATTCAGTCATAGATCACCATCTCTCAGTTACATAGGTATCATACTCTGTCAACTGTTAATCTGCAAAAATGTCACTTCAAGTATTATTTGATGAAGATTGTATGCTTGTTTGTTGTGCAGGGCAACCAGTACAATCAGCGTCGCATGAGTGATCCCAGCCAGAGCTGGCATCACTTCCTGCGAGGTAGCTTCAAGAAGTCTGGTATCAGGAAGTCCAGATCAGAGGCACAGAATGTAGATGTGGGAGCCAATGGCTGTGCTGAGGTGGAGGCCAACAACATTGTTGATGGTAGGCGAATTAGTGGTACAGTGTTCTTCACTCGAACCAATATTTAGAATGAATCTTATAAGATGTCCTGTTCTTGTCTTGAATCATTCGTTATATCCATTGATCCTATAGTATGGAAATACCAGGTTTTATAGTTTTTAAATGTGCATATTTTGTATGTTGAGTTTAGTTTCACAGACCATGAAGTGTCTTTAATGTGTAGAATTTAATGAAGAAGGAGATCACTACAATGGTTTCTTTGGCAAGTCGTTTGGTCAGGCATGGCACTGGTTCAAGGAGAAGAGGAGGGCCAACTGTGTAGCCCTTCATTCCTTCCTCACCTACATCACATTACCATGGCACAGAATTATAGCAGGTAAGCAATTTACTGCCACCACTCCCTACTACTACTTCAAACACTACTACAGCCTACCTACTACTTCTAACACTACTATTACTACTACTACAGCCTACTACTACTACTACTACTATTACTACTACTACTACACTACTACTACTACTACTTCAACACTACTATTACTACTACTACAGCCTACTACTACTTCTAACACTACTATTACTACTACTACAACCTACTACTACTTCTAACACTACTATTACTACTACTACAACCTACTACTACTTCTAACACTACTATTACTACTACTACAGCCTACTACTACTACTAACAGTACTTCTACTACTGCTGCTAATCCTGCTACCTCAGCTGCCAGGTGTACTTGTGTTGCTATTTCTGCTATAGTTCTACCACCACTGCAACTTGTACTAATGCTATTGCTATGTACAACAGCATTTCATGGCTTCTTCAAGTAGTACCAATGATTATGATAATGTTCAAGAGTTTGACCAAATTCACCCTTAGTTTGAGCCACCCCAAAAACACAAACATTCAATTTCTGGCCTGGCTTTGAGCAATAATTGATATTTTACCTATGGGTGTTTTGTTGAGAATTCAAGGTTGCTTTGATTCATTTGTTTCTTTTAATATGTGGTCCTTACCTACATTGGAATCATTTAAAAGCTTGGGGAATTTAACAAACCAAACATTTGAGCACACTGAACACAATACCATAATTGTTAACTGTAAAGATGACCAAGTTGTGGCTTGAATGACGCTATATTTAGCTGAGTTGGCCATGTCAAAGTGTTTCCTTGTGCTTTCATTGAGCCTGGCCACTTCCTCTATTTTAAAACTGCTTCTCAGATGCTTCATTTCTCAGTTAATAACCTTTGATATGACCCGGGTGACCCCTGTTACTCTCTTTACACTACCTCTTGGTGTGAATCTATTGAGCATGGTCTTTCTGCGCTATTTCTTGTCTGCCTCACCCAACAAGAGAAAAACAATGTTTGCTTAGAATGTACAGGTAAGCTTTCTGGTGGTGCTTTCTGCTTGTGTACTGTAACTTTCTTTCTTAATAATCATCTACTGCTTGAAATGTGGCCTTTTTGCTTTTTCTGGCATTCAATAACTTTTATATTAATCATCACTTCCAGGTTGGATTAATGCTTGAACAGGTGGAGATGTCCTTTTACATTCAGTTAGCTTATTGGGTTAATATTGATCATTAATATTTGAATATCATAATAAATCACGCCAATAGATGATGTCTTGTGGAGGATTAAACAATGACTTTTCTTTTAATAACTAAGTTAAAAAGAAGCTTCCCATCTACGGATGATTGTCATCGACTCACAATAATCAGAAGCGTTATGCCTACTCATTGTCAAATGTCATGCAATAGGATATCCAAGAATCTATATTATTGTCTATGTTGAGTTAATTTCATGTTGATTGCAGATGTGATTGAAAGCCGACAAGAGCCGGTGCTAACCTTCAATGGAGATCAAAATCATAAACTCTAGTCATCAATAGAGTGGAATGTGTTCACTACCAACTGAGACATTGACGGGGTATTGCATGAGGTGCTATGAAAATCAGAAATTTCATCTCATATCTTGACCACGTCATGTTCACCCTTGATGTAAATCATCCATTATGATAATGCAAAGGAAGCGTGTTGAGAAGCTGCTTGTGTTGAGGTACAGTAGGTATAATGCTGTCTCCAAGCATGCCTTTCTCTGCTTTTGATGGGTGGTAGGTGTTTGTCATGGCAATGCACAGCCATCTGTCATCATATGTCCATGATTACATCAATTCAATATTAGTTAAATCCTACACTTGTTTCCGATATTTTATACCAAGATAGTTTAAGCTGAGTTGAAGTGCTTGTTTATGAGTTAATTCTAACAACCATTGCATCTCTGTTGTTATCATATATTTTTATCGTTTTCCCTGACAGAATGAATAAGTGCAGCTCTATGATTTTGTAGCTTGACACGTGTCATTCATTCACTCATATCCCGGGTGATCTGAAAATGTATTGAGGTCTTCTTTTGAATTGGTGAACGGAATGTTTTTCACCAAGGTCTTATTTGTTGTCACGCAAAGACATCTCTAAGACTCACCTCTTGTTGTAGTCATTTTTAGCGGCCTCGCCATTCTTGTGTTGTCAATGCTTAGGCAAACTCTTTTTAAAAATGTTAAAATGTTAAAATTCTCTGTGTAATGCCTGGAATAGACAGGAATTGTGCTTTGTTGTGGGATAGTACAGACTCCAAGAGTTCTGTGGTACCCTTTTTCATGTGTGACCTCTGGAGTCATCAAAATGACCTTGTTAACTGTGTGACTGATCAATTGTCAGTCAAGCATTTGTAAGCAGTTGTATTGTGTGACTTATGTCCAACAATTAGGTCATTAAATGTAGGTATCAAATATTTGATATAAGATTGTATAACAAATGTCTCATTTGAACTTGATATTTGTAGCAATTACATATAGATATTACTTTGTCTTGACCAAGTTATCGGTAATATAAAATATTTTTTATGCTGCCTTCTTGGTCATCTACGTAACATCTATGTAATATATGAATTATTAAAAGCATAAATGGTGTGAATTGAAATCCTTCCCAACTAATCCATGTAAATTCATACTTTTGAGTTAGAATGTCTTCTTAGTTATATGATAATTAGAAAATGATCTCAGGAACTGGCTGGGACTATGAGGTGTTGTTGACTGAAATCAAAATATGCTTATTGTTCATGCCACATTCAGTTGGGATTGTAAAGTCACAATAATTGATATTGAATTAGAGGGATTAGTGCAATATTCCCAAACAGCTTGCAAGTGATGAATGTGTTTATGTGATTAGCTGCTGCATTTAGTTAGGATGAAATAATACCAGTACAGGTATACATGAAGTAATATTATTTGTTATGTTTGCTGACCAATAAAGCATTATAAAATGTATTGCTGTTGTGGTTTTGTTCAATTACAGAGGCTGTTTAGCCCCATATCAGGCACTCAAAGATCATTTTGTTAATATATTACTATATTTAACACACGCATAAATAATGCCATATTTTAATTTGTGCCGAAATAGTTTACTTGATCGATCATGATGATAAATTTTCAACATTATTATTTGACTGGAAATACTTGTGATGTACAGTAGAAATCTGTTTAAATTAGTTGTCGTTCCATTGACAACGTGCCACCCTAAAACCAGGAACCACACATATGTTGGCTGTAAATCATTACACACCTCGTTATTGATGTGTATACTTCTGCTTAAGTTACAAAATGTAGATTCCTTCAAATCTCCACAAATCTCATGTTGTGGGCATCATTGTGCAAAAATGAAACTGAAGAGCAGGAAAGGTAGTTTCCGACAACAAAAATGGCGACTGCCAAGTAAGGATCTATTTTAAGAGACTGCAGCATCACGCAGCAAATGAAAGTCTGGCAACTTCTTGTTTCCATATAGCGGCTGCCAAGCAGCTTGCTAGGCAACCTCGTTACAAATGTGGTGCTAAACAGTCTCCTTAACGTAATCAGTCTTGCAAGTTTGCATCCCTTTCAAGTTGCAAGTTGACACCTTGATACAATTATAGGACAATGTAGCTCTAATATCTAATTAGCCTGTCAGAATATCAGGTTACTAATACTGTTCCCTATTACATTTAATCTCAATGTCATTCAGTGAGAGGTCAGACAAAAGGATCTTAAGGTGTTGCAAATCCCTAAGTCCTGTGGGGTGTAACTCATGAAGGTCATACCCCGCAGTCATCACGCTTATCTGAAAGCTGACAAAGTCAGCTAACAGGTAAGAATCATCTCTACTGAATGACGATAAGATGGTGAAGAACACAGTGCTATATATAGATATGAACGCGTAAAATCGGGTGTGCATTACTGATGGTCGTAATCGTAAATTAGGATTGATTCAAAATATGATTACAATGTACATAATATTTTGATAACCATTTTTGCGACTAATTATTTGTGGGTTTTCTCTTTTGTAGACTTGTGCGAGGAAGATGGCCCGCTTCATTCCCCAGTCGTGGGATGCTCGCAGCCCGGGACGCAATATAAATGCGTCATGTGAAAATGTTTGTCATAATGCTCTGCATCACACATGCAATTTTATATCATAACGTAGCTCTTTGATCTTGCGCGACGGGCTGTAGTCAGCTAAACAAGATGTCATATTTAGCCAAACAGATCAACAGCCGGTTCGGTAACTCATCATTGGCTACCGAACTTTGTTCAAAAGAGCTAGTCATACTACCCATGGCTATTGCGTAACGACTTTGACTCGGCAAGCGACTTGGGGAACCGAATGCCCGCATTTCATGTCAAGTACTATACCGCGAAGTAATAAAGAATTCCTCCCTCATTGACCATTAATGACATACTAGTTTTGAACGACTGTACTTAACGGTTGTAATACTAAACTTGCCTGGAAACTGGTGAACTTACTGACATATTGTCTTGAAGTTCATCCCACAATGAATACATGCTTGGTTGATCCAATTTTGCCCTGATCAAAGAAACGTCCGCGCAGTTCATTGTTCACCAACCAAAAGATTGAACTGCCTTACCGTCATCAGAGCTACATCTTTATGATTCCCTGTCGGCGAGTCCCAAATTTGCCTCGCTTGCTCAAGTGTGGATCCTACGTACATTATATGTACAATTTATTGACCAATCATTGTATAATAATTACTAAAATCAGAAACCTATGAACTACCCAGTAGGCCCCCATATATGGCCTTTAACAGATTTTGCTATGAATCCAAACTAATAAGCAAGGGTTAACAACGGCACACATCTGTTAAGTTCGTCACTGACCGGCAGCACTGTTCATAATTCAACACTTTAGTAGGATTACATAAGAATCGGAATCATGTAGTCAATTTTCATGAAGGTACATACATATGATACATATTATACCTCCATGGAAAAATTTTTAGAAGAAGTATTTTTGTATTTACTATTGCCTAGTAGCTTATCTGGCGTGGCGGATCTAAAGCTGAATTGTTTACGTGATATCGAACGACCGGAACATCGTTTAACCTGTAAAAAGGTCAATTTTCTTGCTCTATTTTTCTCGAAATTAATCTAGAATTAGCGTTACATTATTTCATTCCTTTAAGTACTGCTAATATATCACAGTTATAACTGTTTGCGTCTTCTTCGTTGACATAACGTAGCCGCTAGGTGCCGTATCGACATTCTTGGCAGCTTGCCTTGTTCGCTACAGCAGCAGCTTACCTAGACAAGGCACTCGCCCCTGGTGTTGTGATGATCTGACAGCACGGATATGAGAGATCGAAAGTAGTAAACAGCGCGGACGCTGTCAGAGGCGAGTTTTCTTTGCCTAGAGCTTACCTAGAAATATCACCAACGACAGCGCTTTTACTCGTTTGATCTCATATGTCCGTACTGCATGGGCTGGATTTGTCAGTCGACATCAGGTGCAAGGTAACTTGCCTACAGTTTATCCGTGTGTGTTTGGTGACAGCTAGAATGATAAACCGTAATAGTGGTTCATACCAACATTGGTCAGTATGTATCAGTTTAATATTAATAAAAATATATTGTATGCCATATTATACCAACAATAATTGATGCCAATGACATCACCATCCAGGTTCAAAACTAGTCTATTTTCTGATAATCAAGTAACCAGTTTCAGGTGAATTTACTGCAAATGTTTTTTCTTATACATACACTATTTTGATGTTCAAAAACATATACATTAAGATTAAGGTGTAGAATTCATAGTTTTGTATGGAGTTGTATCTTTTTCCCCTTTTGCTCCATTTTTTTTACATATATGTTCATATTTTCATGGACAACCAGCTGAAAAGATTTTTGTAACTGAATATGAGTGCTGATAACTATTAGTGCTATTTATTTCTTGAATCATCTTTATGATTTCTTCATTGTTTCAGTGTTAAAAGCTTGTGGATTCATAACGTTACACGTCTAACCATGTAGGTTCCTGTATAGCACATTACTGAGGTCTGGGTGTTTGTCTGACGACGCAATAAACTGTTTCCTTACCGAAGCAATTATTTTGCTCAAGTTTCATCTGTTCACGTGCTTCTTTTAACAAAAGATGATATAAAAATAACGTTTGCTTGTATACAAGTTCAGGTTCAAGTGTAGCCCGGTTAACAGACCTAACTATTACTGCAGACATAGAGGCCTACTGTGGGTTTATTTCAAGTGATGTTTTGTTTGTTGGGGACTAGTCCCTGTTGTAATATGTGACAATGATCAACTGTTTCATTCTCTGCTGCCCTCTTGTTAATACCTCCTTCGGGTACATATAAGCTAGTGAAGTTATTGATATTGCTAGTTTATTTAGGAGTTTACAGATAAAATTCAGACCACAATGTTTCTATAAGCATAATTGCTTTGTGAATACCTACTTATAACATGGCTACCTGTTCTTATTGGAATGCTATGCATGACATCCCTTTATGGACCCTTCACTGTAGTGGCATAGGGTTAATACAGGATGTCAAGAGAAGTTTAATGGTGAGGATGCTAGTGCTTGTTATAGTGTGAAGCTATGGGTGCCACTCCTATGATGAGAAAAAAAATGTTGAACTGACTTTGGACATGAATGAAAGGTGGCTCGAGTAGCATGGGATGATGCCAGTACTTCCTAGTCCCGAGTACAAGGTTTTTGCTGAGTGTGATATTGGCCTATGTGAATATGGATGGGCTGGTGTTTGTTAGGTGAGCTAATGCCATCTTATCTCCTCTGCTACTGTCACATTGGAGATACACTGGAATATTTGCATTGGAGATCATGATATCTGACAGCAATGTCTTAGTTCTATTAATGAGTAGTTAAGTCTCCAGCATCATATATCCACCTGTTCACCAGGTGTAATCCCAATGATTGACAGCCGTTTCATCTTAACAATCACTCCCAAACACTCATGACAGGAGGAGACAACTTCCAATCGTTTTGGTGTCACGTTTATTCATAACAAACATTGTCATGGAATTCTGGGACCGAATATGCTGAGTATATTAAACAGTTGTCAATCATTATACAATATGTTGTCATCACCATGTAGAGAGAATCAGAGAATGAATCCTGAAGTGCAATCACTACTATAGCGGACTCGATTCGTTCAACAACAGCATCTTATGATGGCCACTATAGTACAAAATAGTGGTGATGCAAACCAACATTTCAAAAGAAGAATAGCTCTATTGACAATTCACTGCAGCTTTCATTTTAAATTCATCAAATTATCCAACAAGAAACAACAATACTAACTCTCTAACAAGAACACCCAACACAACTTCATCTGCTCCATACCGCAGTCACATCTTGGCCAATATTATATTGTAATCAATATTTACTTCATTCTTGAGCTTAATCATATATTAATGTGATTTCTCTTCATTAGTCATCAATGGCAACAAGTCAATATAAAATTAGTCATCAACATTCACCAGGATTGAGAGATAAGTTAATTTATATATTAACCGTTCCTATATATTGTCTAGACCACTTGTATAACATTAACCACCTGGGACAAGTAACACTAACGGCTATATGTCTTAAAACTCTGATCATATCAATTGAAGACAGGAAAACATCCTCACAAATTACACCTCATAGACACTTACCTCACAAGCACTCACTCATATATAAAGAATTCTTACAAATAACCAACAATCCTGAATAACAAAACTCCATGAGATGGAAACCTGATATATATATATATGTGACTTGTGAGATGATTGACAGGTATACTATCAGATAACCTCACACCAGTCATAGGTAAACCAAGCACACCGTTAACAAATGAACCAATACAGGTCATGTAAAGCATGTAATATAGGATATTTTTCAGACCATCAAATATCTGGAGCTAAATAAATAAGGACAGAATGTTGGGTATGTTTGACAAATATGTGGCACTTCAACAAGAGTGACAGAATGCTAGGAAGCATGATTGTAAACCTAGCAATGATAAATGGGGGAAGTATATGAGCGTATTTGAGTCAGTTTGTAGGTTTTCATTTGATCGCAGCTGAGCATTCATGGTGTCCAGTCTGGGTCTGGTATGAGTGTACCAATGGAATGTCCAAACAATGGACTGTGCTGACCGATGAAGCTGTCATCAAGATTGTCCCCAAGAGATGTGCCATAATGGGCGGAGCTAGCTAGATCTGACTCAGTCTGAAACAGTAAGCATAATAATGGGCGGAGCTAGAAAGATCCGACTCAGTCTGAAACAGTAAGCATCATAATGGGCTGGGCTGGCTAGATCTGACTCAGTCTGAAACAGTAAGCATCATAATGGGCTGAGCTGGCTAGATCTGACTCAGTCTGAAACAGTAAGCATCATAATGGGCTGAGCGGAGCTGGCTAGATCTGACTCAGTCTGAAACAGTAAGCATCATAATGGGCTGAGCTGGCTAGAACTGACTCAGTCTGAAACAGTAAGCATAGTGAGCGGAGCTAGCTAGATCTGAGCAGTAAGCATCATAAGCTAGATCTGACTCAGATCTGACTCAGTCTGAAACAGTAAGCATCATAATGGGTGGAGCTAGATAGATCTGACTCGGTGTGAAACAGTAAGCATAGTGAGCGAAGCTCGCTATATCTGACTCAGTCTGAAACAGTAAGCATAATAATGGGCGGAGCTAGATAGATCTGACTCGGTGTGAAACAGTAAGCATATTGAGCGGAGCTAGTTAGATCTGACTCAGTCTGAAACAGTAAGGATAATAATGGGTGGAGCTAGATAGATCTGACTCAGTCTGAAACAGTACGCATAATAATGGGCGGAGCTAGAGCTAGATAGATCTGACTCTAGATCTGTCTGAAACAGTAAGCATCATAATCAGGGCTGAGCTGGCTGGCTATCTGACTCAGTCTGAAACAGTAAGTAAGCATAGTGAGCGGAGCTAGCTAGATCTGACTCAGTCTGAAACAGTAAGCATAGTGAGCGGAGCTAGCTATATCTGACTCAGTCTGAAGCAGTAAGCATAATAATGGGCGGAGCTGGCTAGATCTGACTCAGTCTGAAACAGTAAGCATCATAATGGGCTGAGCTGGCTAGATCTGACTCAGTCTGAAACAGTAAGCATCATAATGGGCAGGGCGAGATAGATCTGACTCAGTCTGAAACAGTAAGCATCATAATGGGCAGGGCGAGATAGATCTGACTCAGTCTGAAACAGTAAGCATCATAATGGGTGGAGCTAGATAGATCTGACTCAGTCTGAAACAGTAAGCATAATAATGGGCGGAGCTAGATAGATCTGACTCAGTCTGAAACAGTAAACATAATAATGGGCGGAGCTGGCTAGATCTGACTCAGTCTGAAACAGTAAGCATAATAATGGGCGGAGCTGGCTAGATCTGACTCAGTCTGAAACAGTAAGCATCATAATGGGCTGAGCTGGCTAGATCTGACTCAGTCTGAAACAGTAAGCATCATAATGGGCAGGGCTAGATAGATCTGACTCAGTCTGAAACAGTAAGCATCATAATGGGCGGAGCTAGATCGATCTGACTCAGTCTGAAACAGTAAGCATCATAATGGGCTGAGCTGGCTAGATCTGACTCAGTCTGAAACAGTAAGCATCATAATGGGCTGAGCTGGCTAGATCTGACTCAGTCTGAAACAGTAAGCATCATAATGGGCGGAGCTAGCTAGATCTGACTCAGTCTGAAACAGTAAGCATAATAATGGGTGGAGCTAGATAGATCTGAAACAGTAAGCATATTGGGCTTAATATGAATGATGGTGGCTTGCACCAATAAGGCTCCACTTACAGGGCTGTGTGTCATAGTGATCACATTTGTTGTTGCCCCATTCATTCAGTGTTCTCTTTCCTAACACCCTAGCCCCACACACCAACATCTCCTCCTCATCCACTGATCCACACATCTCTCTCTCTCTCTCATATTCCATCCCCTCCTAGCGTCACACCACCACCACTCTGAGTATCCATACAGACCTTGACATGTATGGAGCCTGCTTGCACCCCCTGCACTCTCCCCTGTATGGGTCCAGACATCAACCCTACTCCCTCATCACCAACCCTCTTCCTTTTCATCCACATATGATTCTCATCCAAGTCACATAGAACATCCTCTTCAAAAAGTCCCTCTGTTCCCATGGGTACATGCTGCGGACACTCCAGGGCAACCTGGGATAGCTGCAACCATCAACACATTATCAATACATGAATATTCTCCTAACTTTCTATGGTTATAAAATTATCTTCTCAAACTGGTTTTAAAATGATGCCTTCCCATTGCTGGTATAGGATGCCAGCGGTGACGTACCAGAGGCGATTCCTGCCATGATCCGTGCATGCTGGCCACATGTCCCTCCTCAGCTGGATCAGGGAGCTGCCAGAACTGGGAGTCAAACTCCTCTCTAGACTCACCCAATGAGGTCAGTTTTGTCACTGACACCAAACCAACACCAAAATCACAAGTCATATATTCATAGAATAAATCATCCATAATCTGCCACCGGTCTTGACTCACACATCATGCATCGCTCCCCTCAAGAAATTCTCGAGGCATTGATTCTTCACAATAAATCTAACAACTAAGACTAAGATTTCCGGCGTACATTATATTAACATGTGACAACACGTTGCTGAGCAAGAAATCTAAGAGTCACTGCCAGTGGCTATAATCGGAGCATCACTCATTAGTCAAAGCAACTCTGAACACAATAGGGTGAACACACAACTCAGATATCATTAACACACACACACATACGACCCAGAACTGTGACAAACATTCTGAGAATTAAGTAGCCATTCTGACCATATTGAGGAAGGCCTACCCTCATTGTTTCTATGCTGCCTTTCAATCCCTGCTTTCTCAGCGCGAGCTGTGTCAATCAAACACTGCTTCTGATCAGGAGACAGTTTACTCCACTTGGCACGAATCAGTTCGGACAGGTCCGCCCTGCTGGGGTACACCACGGCTGAGTGAAGCTCCAACTGTGAGGCGAGGTTCTTATAGAAGAGTAGGTAGCTGCAATCACACATCGACCAGAGAACACTTCCAACATGCCATAGGATCTACAGGATTGTGGTCATTAAAGTCACATCAAAGAGCTCATTTACCCATCAAAATCGTCTGTTTGCAGTTGATTTTGAGCAGCGGACGGCAGTTTCACATCCTCATACAAACTGTCAACATATACAGAGTGAAGAGTGATTGTCATGAACTCACTGTATCATCATCATTTCCCACACAATCATGTGTTAGTCATGTGAGGTCATAACAGCAGTCATCTCTGCACTAACTCATTTGCCCAGTTATTGACTTGCCACATGGCTATAACACCCCAGTGATAAACAATGTACTTTATGTTAACACATCAATGAATCACCTAAGAGGTGTCATAACATGGTTATAGAAGTGAGATTATTATAGAAGCGCAGCAGTTATTAACCTGTGGAGTGAGCGTCGGCATCTGGGTGCTGCTACTGCAGCTGTTGCCGGGGGTTGGTTCTTGTCACACACGCTAGCCCTAATCACATCACAACATCATTCATCATCTCACTTATACAGCGGTACTCACAAGGAATGCTGACAAGCAACATATATTGGTGATAAGTGAAGCATCAGTAAGATGATGGCAGGGACGGTGAAAGCGTACGCTGTACTGCTCGTCTCCGATGACAAGCGCCTTCTCTTCTTGCTCCTGGCATTTGGCAGGTGCTGGTGCGAGTGAGGGGGTGATTGACTTGGAACATACCTGACAGGTGAAACACAGACTCGTAATTAAGTTCCCGATAGCCAACAATCGACCATTCAAACCAATGACTACGTGTCAGTTGACAAATATCTAGAAGTCAATGAGGTGGGGTATGTGTCATCGACCTTGTGGCAGCACTACTGTCTTCATCATCCGATTGCCACATGGTCTCGGTACAGAGCAGACTCTGTGTCGAGTCATCACTTGGCCTAAACACCCGCTGAACACATATAAACATACACACTACAAACCGTGTCAAATAATTCATTTCAAGACATAAGACTTAGATATCTATATCGTTGTGACTGAAATGTTCCTGAAAAGGATGTTTGATTTAATACTGTACCACATTGGACTGTAGGTCATATGTTTCGGGGGATGTGAAGGCAATGTTTGTTTTGATTGGGGTGGATAGTTGCCAGTTGGTGGGCAGTTTGACTGGGGTAAATAAACCCAGACTGCCTTCTAAATTGTTGTCAAGCTATACAGCATCACACAGCCTATTAACCAGTGTACCTCACTTCCATATTATCACATGCATTAAGAATAATGTCATTATGCAGGCCAGTTTTGCATGACAATGCATAACATCATATATTAACACAAACAAATGAACACTGTCAAGTATTAAGGAGTTTGTAGGCATACACCCAAAATATAATCTCCCAATTTGAAAGGTACAATTCCTAAACCAGCGATAATACAATCATTCAGTAACAATATAAGTAACAAGATATTATAGGAAGAATATAGATGGAGAGGCACTTAGGATGGGTGTACCTTTGACCTCTGTTTGACAGGGGTAAACAATGGTTCCTGGGAATCTGTGAATATACCCAGGTCATTGAGTGCATCTTCCCCTAAGGTGTGTAGGTCCTTGTGTACTTGAGTCATCATAGCATCTGTGAGGGGGGAGCTATGGGAAAGGCTCCTGACCGGAGTTAATGAGGGCTTCTCCTGTGGAATCATCTTTATTATCCATGGAAATATTGAACTTGCTATCCATAAAGCTAGGTGAAATGTTAAGATTCCCAATGATGAGTTATTCAGTGTTGTATATAAAAAGGGAGATGAGGCATTGAGACCATAAGTATTAAAGAGGCATGACTTGTCAGAAGATCAATCATAAATGGATAATGGTAACATGCCAACATGCAGTAATATCGACTGACCTGGTGGGGCTGCTTTGAGACACAAGGAACACATTGCTCTGATACACCCTGATTCAGTTGTTCTATGAATGAATACAAATCAAAATGTTCTTTCTTACAGATCACAACAAACACATGCATGTATCACTGCACATAACTATTTCTAAACCATTTTTAATCTTCATATAAAAAGGAAAGTTAGTGCTTTTTTTAAAGTATTGTAATGCAAAACTCGTCTGCAACTCATTTGTTCACCTGGCCTGCACCTGACGACAGGGACCTGTTGTTGGCCTTTGGGACAGTTTACATCAGACTTCTTAATGGTAACCAGGCCATTGTGTCTGTACATCTCCAACACAAGAGAGCTTTTGCCTTCCCGGCACCCCGACTTCTTCTCCATCTTTGCGGAAGCAACTTTCTTGCCCACTTTAGGATTCCTTTGTTCAGGTCTGTTTGTGTAACAGAAGTATCAATGATTAACATTAGGAATAGATCACATCTCTTGACTGTTCATGCTTAAACACTTATCTTATTGATTAACCTGTTTGGCTAAGCATAAGACACTGATATCAATTAGAACCCTCATTTAATACACAAGACAACTTATTACACCCTACCTAACATGTTATGTCTTATATAAGTTAAACCCCATTTCCTGGTAGTCATGTTTGTCATTAAATTAGTAGTCCTTAGAACATGGTCTTAACAGAGTAGATTGAAAGATTTACAGAGTACCTTTATTTCTAATATCCAGAACTCACAAGCCCTTGGCAATTAATAACTGATAAAACCAAATATTTATGAAAATATATAATTTATTTAGTTCATGAAAATATATTTTCCATACAAATGAAGCTATACTTAATCATACAAGAACTTGTTGCTGCCTTAAAGAAAGATAATGGACCTTGGAGGCTGCCAGACAGCTAGTTGGCAGGCTGTGTCATCAACATGAGGGGATACCTGCATCATTCTACGACATCTCCGACCAACCCCTACAGAGGCAACTAAATTGGATGCCGATTCTGTTTCCATTGCAACAAGATTATCTGAGGCAATCTTGGATTCATTGTCATTGACACTTGGTGGTTTAGAGATGATCATGGGTAGTTTATAGCGAGCACGTTTAGTTTTCCGGTCGTTCTGCCTGTAAACGTTAAATGAATGCATGTTAACAGTCTACTCTCAGTGAAGAATAACATATACCTAAATATCCACCTGCATATATAACAACAGCTGGTTAAAATAACTGGCATTTTTCCACATCAAATAAGATGCGTCCAAAATTTTATAAAACAATGAACCCATTTAGCTGTGAGGGATTTTCTTGGACTGTTGAGTAATTATATCCAAAGAGTCAATAAATAAAATGGTATTCATCCGAAAGTGAATAATCATTTGAAAGTACTTACAGAGATTCTAGTCTCTGGTGTTGATCACTAATAAAGTCTTGTTTGATGTTAGCAATTCGTAACTTCCACCAATGACTGGCACTCACTGCATCTAAATTGTCCCTGCGGGCTAAATTCATATAAAATAATCATAATTACACAAATGATATCAAGCAATCACCAAATAAGTTTTTTTAATATTCTAGCTATTCAAATTATTAGTTTACATAATATTGACATGTTACTTAATACTTCATCAGTTGCATCAAAGATTCACCTGATCTACACCAGTAAATAAGGTATTCTCTGACCTTTGTCTTGCAGTAATGTCTGTAGAATACCTTCTATGAAATGGATATGCTTTGAAGTTTCTTGAAGAATAAGAGCCTACAATCACACATTGATATTAATTGATCTGCAACATTCTGTTAAGGAGTTTTATTTGTAGATAAAATATACCAGGTTCTCTATAGTTACATAAATAAATCAAAAATGTTTATAATCCATGAGATGAGGTGGGGAAACTGGTGAATAATCTAGAAAATTTCACAAAATTTAGTTAATATACTAAAAGACTGGAACATGTGATTTGTGTGAAAATCAGTTACTCAAAAGTAGTATCAGTCTCAGATACAATTATGCATATCTATATACCAACACAAACAAAAACACCAATACAGAAATCACTAACTTTGGATATTTGCCTCTTAGAAGCACGTTTGTTCATTGGTATTATGTGTTTGAGTGTTTCATAACAGCTGGCAACATTAGCCCTCCATCGAGCATCAGATTGGCGTCTTCTTATTTTCATGGGTACATCATTGTATTGGCGTCTTCCACCCAGCCTTCCACATTGTGACATTTTTTTATGTATATATAGATTGTCTGAAAACAACACCAGATGGTAGAATAACAACCTTTAGGCTTTACCAATAAGCAAAACATCCCACTAGTGTCCATCCTTCATTGTGACTATTGATTATAAACAAGACCAGGTTTCTGTCAAATCTTTTTAGTTGTGCTATAAAAATAAAGTAGCCTGTGGCATGGATAAAAAGGATGTGTCATGAGTGAAATTCCGTTTGAAGATGGAAGAAAAATAACATGACACACAAGTTAATCAAAGGATTTTAATAATAATTTGCTACTGATATATATTCGCATGGGATACTTATGTACAACATGTTTGGTGGAGAATGGAGGGATAGCTTCACGGAAAGGATTTAAATGGACTAAGTGGAGGTGAAGAAATATCGAATGACAAATTAAGTGCTCGCAAGTTCCGTTCATTTAGAACCGAAGTACGGTTCCGAGAAGCGATTTCAAAGAAATTCATAGTTCTTAGTACTAGTAGCCCTACAAGTCGTCTGAGTAGACATATTCATATTACCGTTCGACCGGAGCTAAGTTCTTAGCTGAAAACCTAAATTATCTAATGCTAAATTGAATACATCATCAACATCCCGCCATTTCTTTGACCTCTGAGGGCCAGCTCAGCGGTCGAAAAATGAAATAAAATATGCTGGAAATAAAACTCACCTTTCGGTATGTATAAATTAAATACTTATTTCATGACATGGGACATCAACAGATAGTGCCTGCACTTTTTCTCATGTTCGATAATAACAAACGTCTAAATCACGGCAGCGTATTTCAAATTTTCTAAGAATGCCAAACGATGATCAGACGTTGGTTGCAAAATTCGATAAAAACACCAACGCCCTCTGGTGGGGCTGAGGTGCAGGTGCATAGGCGCGTGTCTGCAACATGGCGGACTCAGATGGCGGGAAACCAGTGAGTCACATATGTAAAGAGGTTTCCTCGTAGAATTCATGCCATACTCGTTTAGCTCATACTGTCATATTTCCTTCCACAGCCAGTAATACCATGTCCATGAAAGAGGTTTTCATGTGATATCGTTCAAAGAATATATAACCGAGCCTACAGAGCAAGTAATGCAGAACGATTAAGTGGCTATCACCGACAACCCCGTAATGGGTTGCTTGATCGACCAATGGAAGAGCCGAATATAATTGAATTAAAGCTCACCATCAACTTACCAGAAGATTTACCTGTCGTAGTCGCACATACTCGCTTCGGACAGTACAGGTACTAATATGTAGATATTGCCGGTGACAGTTGTTTTGGTCATACTGATAGCGTCATCATCTGATACACCCACTCCCTAATCAATTGTTACACGTTGAATGAAATGGATTCAGAAGTTGTTAGGATATCTTTGTTGTGTATCACTATTCTGACCAACAGCCCCAGCAAACACGACACGTTACTGCCACGTTGTGTATACGTGGTGGTTACGTGTCGTCGAATATCAACGTGCTCACGACGTGGCAGACACGTTGTGGTGTGATATGTTCTCAGAATTTCTTTTATCATTTAAAATTGATGTTGTCTATAAATAATGGAAAGTAATGCGTCAAATATATAAATATAAATCAGAATAATTTTTCGAAAATAAATTTATGCCACGTGCAGGCCACGTTGCATTCACGTAGAAATTCTCGAATGATTTTCTACGTGAATGCGACGTGGCATTCACGTGACGATTCTCGAAATTAACATAATGCTTCCATTGGGATTGCTGTGAAAAAGACATTATGAATTCGGGTGTCCATAAAGTCATATCTGGTCTTGAGGCGCAACAAAACGCTACATATTGAGTCTGTATGAGGGCTGTATGTTTTTCAAATTGATTATCGATTAAACGATAATATATTTAATATTGCTCTTACATTATCCATTGGTGCATATGTCTGAAATATATTACTAACATAATACTAGAGTTTGTGTTAATATATTCTTTTCCGGTCATCTACAACATGAAACACAGTTTTTATCATCATTGGTCTGGTGCGATAGCATCAGCTTTTCAACAAGATTTGACTTTTTATTTTCACTACTTGCTTGGACATAAATTTCAGTAACGGGATTCTAATGTAGCGTATAATTGACCCAGTTAGCGAGGCTGTTTCGAAAAGTAACAGTAATCGGACTAAACAGCGCACAAAATAGAGGTCACGACCTAGGTAGCATCCCCGTTAAACACGCTCCTTCTCCCTATACTTAATTGGGCTCTCTAAGAACATGCTAATGGCTGCGGTCGCTCAGGCTGCAGGCGGACAATGCAGGCGATGGAGATTTGCCGAGTAGCCCAACACCCGACCGGGTACTACCTTGCGCAATATCCGCTTGGTTCAACAGAGCTACTGTCGAGTCATTAATCTGCTTGTAGCACGGATATATAGGTGAACGCTGCGGCATAAGAGTTGTGCGTGCAAAGTGAGTATATTGATTCTTATTAAATTTTGCAATAACCAAAGTACGTGTAAAGAGTCCACGATAACTAGCAAATACAGGTACTTAAAATATTTTTCTCCTTTATACAGACTATTAAGCATGAGTTGCATTGAGGAAGCAGGTCACTTTTCCCGGTTCCTTTTTTGCTAGTCTGTAAGTAGCCTTACTCCCTAATCAACACAAGGCTCTGGGGCTGTTCGCTCAAGGCTGCTGTAATCTGGCAATGGATAACGCTGCGTGGCATAAGACGTGTCAGCTAGCACTGTTGCTCGTCCCTCCCCCCCCCCCAATCCCCCTTAATTATATATATATATATATATATATATATATATATATATATATATATATATATATATATATATATATATATATATATATATATATATATATATATATATATATATATATATATATATATGTATTTATACATATATATTTAAACATTTCTATTCAGATTTTAAACATTTCTATTCAGATGATGCTTTGCATTCTAGTCAGTCTGCTTTACTACTGCCTCAACCTCCAACTCCAAAGGGTAACCGACTAACGTATTATAATTGTTATTTTAATGTGAATTACATTTATTACCTTTAACTGATTGATCTCAGGCAATAGTGCCTTGTCATATTGATGGGCACACTATATATATGATTTATATTATATATATTATTTTCTTCTGTACAGTCATCAGGAATGGACAGGGCTTTGGTGATCAAGGAAATCCCCAGGGTGAAACTGAAACCTTGCATCGCCATTTCACTGATGATGAAGCTTGAGCAGCCCTTCAAGTTCGGGTAATAATTGTACTTCTGCCACATTCACATTGTAAGACTGAGCTGTAGTAATTTATTTCAATTTGTAGTATTACTGTGGTTATTTTCCACAACCCTCGTGCAGCGACACAGAATGCGTTGATAATGCGGATGAAGGGGCTGGAGGAGAAGCTGGATGAGGTGCTTCATTTACTGAGGCCCTTGTCAAACAGCAGTGAAGCTGGGGACGAGGTTGAGGAAGTCGTTCCTGAACCACTGGCCAGTGTGGAGGAATTAGAAGTGTTATGCTCAAAACTGGCCGAAGACATCAAAATCAAAAAAAACAAATGGTATGTTTATCTTATGATAGCATGTACAAATATGGCTATTGTATGTCAATTGTTAGTATATTAATGTTGGTGATACAGCTTTTATTTACAATTTCGATACAACATTTCAGTTGATGGAAATAGTTGGTCCTAGCAATAATATTGTAAAGCGTTAACATAAGCTATTGTTTATCAAATTACTGTGTGATTATCTGTTTAATAAGCCTATTTCATGGTTTCACTGGGTGGTTCGACAGTCGGCTAATCGGTACGTCGTATCCTCAAAAGACTTGGCACAAATGACCTATGGTCGCTCTATAGTTTGAGGGGGGGGAAGAAGGGGAAGCGGACCTTCGTCGATCTCGATATCTACCGAATGATAATAAGTAATAGGCTTATTCTGACGATCTTTTTTACATTATATTTCTTATTTTTATGAAATTTGAAAAAGGCAATTATGTGTTAAAAAATTGTTTGCTGTACCAGGAGCCTGTCAGAAGATCAACCAAAACATTAAAGTTGACGAGGTAGAAGTAGAATTGGCAGAGACACTGAAACATGCACTTAAGAGAAGAGGTGGAACAAAGCACAATAAGTTCTGTTCTAGTATTTTTCGTTTATTCATTATTAATTTATTCGTTTAGTTTTATACAGTTAAAAGAAAGAAGTAATATTTTTAATGATTATGTGTTTCAGGAATCAACATTGACGAAACAGAAAAGACTTACACAGTGTTTACCACTCACAGTCACAGATTCGAATAGCGAATGATTTACTTATTTGTGAATTTTTTTTAGTTAAATAAACTTCATAATGAACTCCATGTGTTGTTTTATTGCGATATTATCAATAATAAAAGCTATTTATGGAGTAAATGTTTGGTGGTACAAACGTGGCGGTAAAGTGAAACCGCAACGTAGAAATGCAACGTGGCCACAACGTATCTGGGACCATACACATTTACGTTATGACAACGTAGAAATGTAACGTGGCCACAACGACATGGCCACGTCGCAGCTACGTTGTGACAACGTAGATGTGTTAGCTGGGGCACCACTTAAATAATTCAAAAATAAACCGGGCAGCTACCCATTAGTCTTCTAGGTCTGTACACACTCTACCCTATTGATAAACGGTCTACTCCATCGCAGTTAGTTCTTGACCTCATTCCAATCGAGGTTAGTACATGGCTGTCGCTATTTTTTATAAACTTTAAATATTAAAGCACCCTAAATCGGATTATGTTTGTCATCACCTGCGCATTTCTGTAGGGCAAGAAAAGAACGATCCACTCCCGAACCACCATCACCTCACATCTGACCTATATCCGCCCCAAGAATGAATCTTCTGTCGCAGCCAATGCGGAGGGTCAACAATCAATGCTTCTTAATAATCATTTATGAATTAATCATCTTTTATGAATGGCTGGAGCCACCGACTATTGTGAGGCCAAGTTATTTAAGTTATGAGCATCGATCCTATTGAGGAAAGCACGTCGATACCCGCTCATCAATTCCCATGTTTTCCGTCGAGGTTTGAAGCCCGACACCGCTAATAGACCCTGTAATGGTCGAGGAAGAGCCGTTTGGATTAAGCATGTGCTTTACACACTCACATGTGTATTATACTATGAATATTCAGATTTGTGTACTGGAGTTGTGTGTTTGCACTGAGATTAATCGACAGTCGGATTCACAGGTAGGTTTTCAGAGGGATTTATTTCGTGTTATTGCATGATTTACTTCGGTCCGTGCAAGAAACGGATCAGAGATTAAACTAGAATGAACTCACATGAGAGGAAGACACATCACAGTCGCTGCAGACATACTTGGATAATCATGTAAGGTGTCATATTCAACGATTGATTTGGAGCAAATGGACGCTCTATTTGGAGTTCCAGTGATGAACAGGTTGACTGGCAATGGGATTAGAACTATGAACAGGTAAATGTGAATAAATTGTCAGGGTTTGTAATCTGAGTTTGTCGCGTGTTCAATGCCAGTTTGCACTATTCGATGACACCACATATACTCTGTACACTTCCTCACTGGCGGTTGCCACTTCGTACCAAACAAACTGTACAGCTTGAGCGTTAATATTAACGCCTCATATTGTACTGGGCGCATCGGCATATATACATCGTGCACCGGGTATACTTATATGCTTAAGGCGCATGAATGCGCGTCTTAGAGTACGTTACCAATCCATTTCTGCGTCATAAACGTCTGGCAAGCGCGACGTTACAGGTACCTTCCACAGGGTTTGAAAAAGACAAATTGGCTTGTTAGTTTGTAATCGTTGATGAGTTGACTTCAAACATAATTGTTAGTTATAAAGTAATGAGCAAGTTTTATTATACACGCACAGTAAGGGAGTTAAAGGCGAGCGAAGAGTGTAGCTGAGAGGGAGCAGGGCGGCAAGTGGTACGGAAGGGTGGTGGAGGAGTAGGGGTGGGGACAGTTGGGGCATGGATGAGGGGGGTGTGGGTGGAATTTTCCGGCTGGGCGGCAGTCAAGTGTTCCGAGATATGTCATCGTGGCACCAATTCTAAGGTGCACTCCGACATTCCATTCAAGAAGACGATTTAAGTGTGCAAGATTGTGGTCTTGATAGATCGATGAAATCACACCAGCGACGACTCTTTCTTTCTGGGATCGATCGCAATGAATCGGTGATCAATAAGGAGGTCTGTCGATTTGCTATGCTTGTGAGGGGTATAATTACACTTGACTGAAGCTTGGATGTGTCGACATCATGCCTGTATTTTGTAATAAAAAAAACTGCATAACGTACGGTTAACATTATTCGTCTGGTTAGAGGACAAATTCTTATTCGGAGCTCCTTAGATAAAACATATATGTCATCCTCAAACACAGGATCAACGGTAAAGCAATTTATTCATTTCAAATATTTCATACTGCTTTAAGAGATAGTCAAGACTTGATGGACAAGTCGTCAGAGTGGGTGATTTCTGATTCAATTAACCACATATAACGACGGGCAAATAACGTCTGTACAGTTCCGTCCTAATGAACGGCGGTCATTGAGTACCCACCCCAGAAATCGACATCACAGCCCGGGTCTTAGAGTACAGTGGACTCTAGGCTAGGAACAGGGCGAGAAACCCCATGAAGGATTGCGAGGTATAAATGTGAGAAGGTGGGAAGGGGTTTCAGCGGTCGGAGAGCGGCTGGATTACTTGGAGAGTAATTTGGCGCCGCGGAGAGGTGTGGGAATACAATAAGCCCGCTAGCAGCTGTCCGACTCGACGTCAAATAATCCGCGCCCCAGTGTAATATTCTCGTCTGTTTTGTATTTCAAGCAGTAGAAGTTTTGCAGAGCGTAAAGTCACTGACTGACCTCTATCTAAGTTAAGTTTTTCCATCTACCGATGGTCTGTTTCTAGGCTGCGGTACTCGCATTATAATAATGAGATTATTCCATTCCATTATGTTTCCCAGATACCAGTTGATAAGTACAACATACGCCCTGGCAACAATTTATATTATCTTTAACGAACGAATTTGACGCCAGTTACAACGGATGAAAATGTCTATTTCGGCACATCGTCAACATCTTTCAGACAAAGAATTGCTGGGACATGACTTACTAGCGGTTTTCCCCCGATTATTCGAGGTACGCACGGCCCCGTTCAGTAGCCCTTCAAGTTACTCCATCGTGCGCATTCCGCGTCATAATTTGCATTCTCCTTGTCTTTGTTATTGCAGATACTAACCTAGAATCGCATCTTAGTCAGTTGTCAAGAGCGACAAGGTGGAGGATCAAACTGCAACTAGGATGTAAGAGTTTGCACCAACTGCTGCTGCTGCTACTGCTGCTGTGTCAGATAATGTTCTGTACGTTGAAGGCGCCGGACCTCACGCCCCGCTGGACGTTCCGTTCCATCTTGCATCTTTCTCGACTTCATAGGTAGCCATTATCTTTACCAATGTTCATCGTGTTTCCAAAACGTAAAAAGAATTATACAAAACGGACAATAATTGCGGCACGCTGTGTGAATGTATGTTGAACAATTCGTAACTTCTATTTTAAGATGTGTTTGGGTTTTGCTTTTTTGTTTCACAGTATAGGTTCCTTGTGGTGTTCATTCTGAAAAAACCCATAAAAACACAAATCTTACACTTGGATAAAGCAAGCGGTTGTCACAACTGGATGGGGATTGATTTTGACTTCAACCCCTCTCTGGTACCAGCTGCTGGCTTCATTGGCGTAACTGCTCAGCCAAAGCGGCTTTGTTGTTTGGAAAGATACTAAAAGAAATACAGAAACAAGTGTATTCCGACACGCGGGGCGGTGGAAAACGTTCCATGTTGTGTTCAGCAGGTGTTCGATCCGTCTGCTTGTCTGACTGGTTAAGCGGCATAGTGAGACGAACCATGAGTAATAAGTGAACTACCTGTCGGAAATTATTGCTGCGAGATTTACCGTGGATTCGGGTTGCAGATGTAGATGCTGACTTCTACACGTGTTTAAGTTTTATTGGCTGGACGGATTGGAACTTAACTTCGCTAGCGGCTGTAACAGTGGTAAGTGTTGGGGATATTGCTAGTGTTGTTAGCGTGGATCTGTTAGGCCATGTGCCACCAAGAAAACACATACAATTTGACATTTTGTCAGCTGTGTTTGACCTGTGGTCATAGTAGAGACTCAAGTATCGGTGATTTAAAAGTAAACTAACTCCATTCAACCCGGATATTGTGTTCCAATGCCTCGGGCGAATCAACAAGGCGCGATGCTTGGGACAACGCGTCGCACGAGTGGTTTGCCGGGGCGTGCGTTGTCTCTTGCTCCTGTAATATCTACATGTGGTTCTAGACCCACGAAAAATGAGAATCGTATCGTTATTAATGTGAGCGGCGTACGATACGAAACATATAAGTCTACGCTGAAAAACATACCAGACACGAGATTGTCTTGGCTCACGGAGACTAACGAAACCAACGCGGATTACGATCCGGACGCCGGCGAGTATTTCTTTGACCGCCATCCTGGAGTGTTCCTCATGATTCTGAACTATTACAGGACAGGAAAACTTCACGCACCTACGGATATTTGTGGTCCCCTGTTTGAAGAAGAGTTAGCGTTTTGGGGTATAGATGAAAAGCAGATTGAGCCTTGTTGCTGGGCAACTTACAGAACGCACCGGGACGCACAAGAGACATTGCGTGAGTTGGAAGGTGTGTCTGAGGTGGATATCAGTGACGACGAGCACGCTCGGATGGTAGCCGAGAGGTTCGGGATCCAGGAAGTGAATGAACCACCCAAAACATGCTTCCGCAAGTACAGACCCCGGATATGGACTCTTCTCGAGGAACCTAAATCGTCCATGTTAGCCCAGGTAGGATAAAATTCATTCTTTGTCAACCTATCTATATTCTTTACCAGCCTGCCTTCCTTTATCAATCGCGCAGATGCGGTTTATTTTGATTTACGTCATATTCGTCGCCATTTTAAACCACCCGGTCTTTTGTGATTTTTCCACTCAAGGAATTCCTGGTAGTTATAAAGCCATGTAGAGGTATTGTAAGAAAAACGTGTTCATAGATTTTAATTGCTTGATAAGCATATAAAAATGCACTCTTTACAAACTATCTTACATCACAAGGTTGTAGGAGCATGATGTTTCTCAAACAAATCGATCAATTTGCGACATCCTGAGCTATTCTTTTTGGGGAGGCCTCGCGTATTCACCTATATAGGCATTTATTGGTCATGTCAAGACAGCTATACAACCAAATTTTGCTGCTGAATGTCATTGTCGGGCGAGAACAAACACTCAACACACTTGTCTATATTAAGGATATTCAAGGTAAACTTTGAAGGGCTCTATTGTAAGGCTGGTTTATAACGACGAAGCGAAATCATAGTATCCATTCTATCATAGTTAGGTTGGAAATACTGGACACCTTTAGTCTGCTACTGACGAATATGTTTTGTCACACCATTATACTTACTTTGGACCGACTTCTCCCAACGATGAGTTACTTTGCATTCATGAATAGGGCTAGGACTTACACAGTGACATTGGGTCATTCATTTGTGATTTTTTTTAGGGGCTGATAATGATGACGATTGGTTAATAAGCGGTTGTTAACGATAGGATTTTCTTACCAATTAGGTTTAAATAATCAAGAGAATGTTCAGTCCCGGGGAACTTGCAAATATCACAGTCGTACCAAGTGAATGAGGTACAGCTTATCGAAGTAATCTATGTCTACCACATATCGTTCATTCATATATACCTTGGTGGGACATTTTCAAAATGTATATATAATATCCTCAGCCAAGATTACCCTGTCTTTCGAACCGGGTTCGCATCAAAACTAAAGTGAGAGGTGTTACAGAATCATTAGTGGAATATCTGAAGCAGTAGCAATCAACGTGACGTCATTATTTCAATGCACAACGCTTAGTCCCGTTTACATAACGTCACATCACCATGGCGACGGCCCCAAACACGGCACCCGAACGCCTGCCCACAGTGCCATTCATCTCTCATTTTCCAGTAACATCACCGTACAACTTTTCAATGTTAAGTTCCCAGAACATCCCATATCACGGGTCGCCACCTAAGCCCCTCAGTTGGCCTTTTCAGTGTTTCCCCGCCCATCTCCCCCCAACTCGCATTCATCACCCCCCCCCCCCCTTCAACACACGCCCGGGAACAAACCGGCCCCGGACAGGTGTCGCCTATAACTCACATACCTGGCCGAGCTAACATGGTACCACCCGTGATTGCCTTTGTGGGAGACAGATCAAAGTCCGTTACTAGCGAAAATATTGATATTATATCAGGAACGAGCCGACATTACCCTCCATTGGCCCTCACGTGAATGCGAAGCGACTTCTATTTCGAACGTTGCGATACTTCACATACAATTATATAAATATATGCATTTTATATAAAGATGAAAGTAGCTTGGGCGAACACAATCCAACTAGAAGTGGAGAGGTCTGTTGGTTCAATTAGACCCAATAATTGACTGGAGCAAGGAAAACATTCCTAAAACATGACTGGTACTTAACAGAGGTGCATATCTCAGCATACCTTCACATATATGAAAAGGTGATCGTCAGTTGACGGGATAAAAATGCCGGGGCACTCTGGTTATCTCTCAGGCGCCATATCCTGATAGGCTAACTCATTAATCTTATTGCCTACATTATCGCCGCCCTTGGTTTTCTCAACATTAGTCAACACAAACACTACACACGAAGGGAAGTTCTGCCGTCCGCTCATTTTTTTTCAAACACTTTATGCAAGCAAGTGTAAATATTTTTATCTGGTGATTTACCAGCTGGGAATGCGTTGTTTGGCATTGACGGCAAGTTTCAACGAGGTAGCTTAAATTCAGAGAAAATGGGCATCTTCCTCTCGAATTGGAAGCTCTAGATTAGTATTTACACTAAATAAATTCATCCGGCATGTTTATAAGTTTATAAATGCAAATTATTGATGGAGAATAAGATTTCTAACCAGGATTGATATCGTTTGAGTACTATGTTGAGCTCTCACTGATCCTCATCAGTCTCACGCAGATATCGCGAGAGGGAGGTGTGATCGTTGCCGCTTATTTGACGTTGATTAATATTCATCTGTTGATAGGTACACTAATTAGGATCACTTACATGTGTTGGTCGTGTGTAAGAGCGTGTGCAACGGTTCAATAAAATCCCACAGGCTTCTCCGATTACATCAATAGTGCCGCACCCCTACGACTCGCTGTGACGTCATTAATCACCCAACATACATTGTGATGGTAGGTGCTAACAATAGTTGTACCTGAACATTCGCGCAACACCCAATTGAGCATATCGAACCGCCTCTCGGTTCCCCGTATATCCATCGTGAGTTGGTGGGATGCAATAGCAATTGGTTGGAGGAATCTTCTCACATAAAGAACTAGTATACAGACACGATGCCCTTCCATTATGGATTCATACCGATAAAAATATGCCATCCTTTCAATGTGTGCTTTGTACATGAATACATTTCGATCGATACAATCTCACATGCAGTACCTGCTAAACTAAACAATTTCTGAAATACTAATTTTTCTCTTCAACAGCATTGTTATTGACGGGACATATGGTATCAATATGGACTGTTGAAAACGCGAGCACTAACATACATTCCCATTTTCTTTTGTACTATAGTCCTCTTCAAGCAATTTACACCCATACACCCATGGGTGCCTGTATACAAAGTAAGTCTCTCGAGGCATGAGGTGTGAATTTGTCGAAGTGATGGCTCTCCTGAGAGAAAACAAACCACGTCTTATCCAAACACTCACAAATCACTCAGGCACGCAATTTAGACACCCATACTTAACAGCTTAACTGATGTTATCACAATGTTCGCTTTATGATACACCCTCTCAGACAACTGTGTTGATGCCAAGAATGTCACATGCACTTGTTGAACCGAAATATATAAAGATGTAGTCCATTCGTTTCGATTAACTACTTCTGGCTATCGACGGAGACCGGAAAATCACGAGGTTGAACTTCCGGTAAGCTCGGAAAAAGGACCACGAAATGTTACACAGGCAACATCCCGAGTGTAATAACATAAAATATGGACCTTCAAGATAAAATCACAAAGGCCTTGGTTATTCAGAGACACCTGTCCGGAAATACTTCGCTCTGTGTTCATGGCGGACATCCATCCCTACAGAGTCGGCCGCTGAGAGAAAGCAGTGTATGAGTAGTCGGATAAAGGATTTTTTGACGCTAACGATGTCCTCAATAATACATTTAGCGGCACGAAACTTCATTCCTCCCGAAATGCGCCAAAATCAAAGCAGATTTCAGATGAATATATGTGCACACTGTCGTGCTTTGTAAGCAAAATGAGTCCTTGCATAAGAGGGGTAGCTACGCAGGTGTAATAAACAACATGCTTGTTTACATTATTCCCTGATTGTACAGCTTTCGCTTGATGCATGATTCTCTTTCAGCATTTTTGTTGCTCAGACGGAAAAAAAACCATGTGTATATAGGCTGTAAAATGGGATGTATTTTAGCGAGAGAGGTTGGCTATGAATTATTTAACCCGCCATAAGACGCACCCATTGTTAAGGTTGATGTCTCTGTTAAGACACCTACATTGTGAGTTACTGAAGCAAAACGAGGTGGTTTTCCTCCCTAATGAAGCTTGACTCGGATGCGATCGAAGCGGGTCAGGGCGGACAACACATCAGTGTCTGGTGTGCGAGACAACAAGTTTCTCATTAGCGTTCGAGTAATGAGGAGAGCTGACTGATCAGCTAGCTCGGATAATGTCAAACACCTTGGCGGACACCAAAGAAAAATATAATATAGTTATAAAAAAATAATGAACACACACACACGTATGCACACACACACACACACACACACATATATATATATATATATATATATATATATATATATATATATATATATATATATATATATATATATATATATATATATATATATATATATGCGTGTGTGTGTGTGTGTGTTGCGATATATATTTGGAGAATGAAAATATCAAGAGGAACCCGTATGTGCCAGATTCCGCCATGTTTGATGTACTCATTGTCAATGTCATGTTTCAGGTGGTGGCGATTATTTCCGTCTTTTTTGTGGTGTTGTCCATAGCTACATTCTGTATGGAGACACACATCTCATTCCGAGTTCCTCGAAACGAGTCTGTTCCTCTCAACAGTTCCTGGTCCAGAGTGGAAAAGAACATGTATTCTTGGCCTCATCAAGCCATCGTGCTTCTTGAGTACGTCTGTATCGCATATTTCACGATGGAGTTCCTTCTCAGAGTAACAATGACGCCCAGGAAAAGAGAGTTCTTCAAAGGGATTCTCAATTGGGTTGATTTGCTGGCGATCATACCATTCTACTTTGAGAAAATCTTGATAGGTCTGGACCCGTCACTGGAACATTCAGTGTTCTTAGAGATTCTTAAAACATTAAAACTGGTTCGAATATTTCGTATCTTTAAACTGACCCGCCATTTCAGCGGTTTAAAGATTCTTGCCCATTCGATTAAAGCCAGCGCCAAGGAACTCATCCTCCTGATTCTCTTCCTCGTCATCACAGTGCTTATATTTGCTAGTCTCATCTACTTTGCCGAAAGTGTAGAGGACCACGAACTAAACGACTTCAAAAATATACCAATAGGCTTCTGGTGGGCAGTGGTTACCATGACAACGTTGGGTTATGGTGACATGCACCCGAGAACAGGACTAGGATATCTGGTGGGTGGATTATGTGCCATTTCCGGTGTGTTGGTTCTTGCACTTCCGGTGCCAGTAATTGTGAATAATTTCGCTTTGTATTATTCACACGCCCAAGCGCGATTAAAATTACCAAAGAAGCGCAAGAAAGTCTTGATTGGAGCCGCAGATCAACTGAAAGTACAGACCACTTTACCCGGTGCCTTGGAAACGCCCCCAGCGTCAGAGGCTTTTAACAGCACCACCACGGAGGACGGCGACACGGAGAACACATATCTGGTGGAGAGCGCCGCGGACAGCGACGACAGTGGCGTCACCACGCCGGACTGTAAGTAACTAAATTGCTTGTAACAACGCTAAGAGTGTTCACTCACGCCTCCGCCGAGAAAATATACGATCACGCCACCTGTGAGCAGCATGGTGCTTTGTCATAGCGTCTCTTAAAACCACATTGATGACGGGCGTGTGCATCATCGTTATCATCATAATCACAAACACCATCATCATCGTCATCATAATTATTATAATTATTATCACTAACATCATCATCATATTTTCTCGTTTTCAACTGTTGAAAAGTTCCATCATAATGCTATTTTCTGCTTTTGATCAGCATCATATATGATCGTATGAGCATTCTTTATATAGAATGTATGAATCTAATGATGGATGCTTGTAGCCAACAGAAGTGACGCTCCACCCACGGGCATCAGTGTCATATTCACGGATGACCTGACAGACAAGCCTTCATCCGTAACACCCAACTCCCTCCAGGTGCCACAAGCCGGTGTCAAGCAGGGCAATGGCACGGTACCTAATGGCATGGTCTTCCTGACCGTCACACCAGATGGGTCCCTACATGGTAAGGACAGCCCCTACGTCTTGTGATGTTGCTAGCGCAGTTGCAACTGGTGATTGAGGCATATCAATGGTAGATAGTAGATATAGTATAAGTCTTACACCAATGTTATATACTATATATTCCGATAGACACTTATCCGAAGCACCCGGAGCTCGTTTTCCGGAACGGATTGACTTCTGTATACGTCTACGAATGAACCATGAACAATTTAGAAGAAGAAGCAGAATTCATAGCGAAAGTGGTGGTTCTCGTTACAGAGTAATATCTACGGCACTGGTAAAGCAATCAGCTTTAGTAGTAGAAGTAGTAGTGGTGGTAGCAGTAGAAGTAGTAGTGGTAGTAGTAGCGGTGGTAGTAGTGGTGGTAGTAGTGGTGGTGGTAGTAGTGGTGGTAGCAGTGGTGGCAGTAGTGGTCATGGTAGTAGTAGTGGTAGTAGTAGTGGTGGTGGTATCAGTGGTGGTAGTAGTAGTGGCACTACAGTGGACTGGTTTATTAGAACAAATGGTAGTGAACTGTTTGTGTCGTGATTTTCGATTCGATGAAATAAAAACATGGAATATAATCAGATATATATCTGTTGAATAAGGCCACTATAGCTGCGGTACGCCAAGAATGGGTTGTTTGCCAAGAAAATAATATTATGCAACGTATAAGAGGAACATGGTTGAAGTGTTTGGTGGGACACAACATATGAAACATTACGTTTTGTCTTTTGACATCGTTTTAAGACGTTAAACTGCGGCGATACCCTGGCGGTAATGGATGAGGCTGATTGTGATACTCGGACCGAGACCCATTAGCAGATAAGCTCTAACACCCTCAAGTCCATGTACACAGCTAACACCAGATCACACGCAGCCCTGCCCTCACCCCATCCGCTTGTCTAAATGATGCTGTGTTTTCTTTGTTTACTAAGCTGTAGCGGGTTTTTCCGCGTCATGTACTTCTGATAAACCATTCTTCGTTGACGAAATGTGTTTTCTCTTTACTTTAGGAGATTCCGCCAGCAATCAGCCACATTTTGATACCGGACAGAAATCCACCAACAGAAACTCCCTCCAGCCTTCCAGTGCCCAAGACAAAACAAATCAAACGAAAAGGAAAGGCCCGCCCCCGCGACGGCACTCCGTCTACCCACGAGGCTACAAAATGGCCGATGTCGATGTGTGACTAGCCCAATAGACCAACGTCAGGTTTTATCACCAGCACTCCCATACATAGTTCGAAAGAGCTAAGTGTGACCTTCGTGTGATAATAAAAATCTGTGGTGAATGCGCAGTAATTACTATGATGTGTAACAAATTCGTCCATTGGTCAGTGATTACAAATCTCTGCCCAGAAAGAAATATTTTCCGATGGTACAAGGATTATCGTCGCATAGAGATATATTGCATTTAACAACGTACAAATGTACTCTGCCGCCGAACGATTGTCACTAATAACTGCCATGCCGTTGTTTAAGTCATAGTTTGTTCGTGGGGTTACAGTACAGTTGTTTACATATAATTTTGTACATTAAATTATCACAATGAGCACGCCATGTCAATTGTTGAATCGATTATGTGTTTTAAATGCCATAATGACTTAATGAATAAAATGCTGTGGATGTTGTCTGTTCGAGTGAACCCCTTTCAAAAAGATCCCTGTCAGCTATAGTGATGAGCATATTGGCATTTAGCCTTAAGAAAAAATCAGTTTCTGACAATAAACAATATAATAGAAACTGTAAACAAACTTCGATGGGTTATTCATCAGGCATTCATCGTATTTATAATAACGAAAAGACGTTACAAGGATAGTAAGTAGTCCAACTGACCAACAGTCTGATCGTTTACTTAATTAGGCGAATATCGTGAAGGTAATGCCTAATCTTGCTGTAAATGTCCAGTTTTCGGTTTTGATGCGGGGTGGTCACTTAGGGAGGTCCATCTTTCATCAAAAGTATAGGCAATTTCAAAAACGGCACTAGTAAAGGGGTCATATAAATGTTAACATTGCTGTTAAAAAAAGATGTTCTGTCCCTGGGTAACCAACAGTTAACAAATACGCCTATGGGGACATGGGGGAACTTGGCGAACTGCATCCCAATAAATGGAAAAATTTCAGAATCGGGCCTTAATTGACCAGAATCTGCCAAAAGTTATCATGGATTATAATTTTTTGTTGACGAATGGAAAACTTTCAATTTTTTCAAGTTAACAATTGAGATAGGCTTCTATAATATGAATTTTAATTAATAATATACAATTAGATGAATTAGTTGGGCGATTTTGAAATTTTCTTGATGCAGTCCGCCAAGTCCCCCCATGTACCCATGGGCCTCTTGGTTGTGTAGCGCGAGAGGCGCTGCGACTTGACCTGATTCCCGCTGCCAGCCGAGCCTCTCAAGCCGAGCGCGCTGCCGCTGCGGATTCCTCTGTTCTGCGCGCCAGGTTGGCTGCAGTGAAGAGCTAGCAGAAATGACACCCACTGCTCTTCAAACTTACTTTGTGAGAAAACTATCGGGTATATAGAGCAGCAAGTTACACATCTGTGTTCAGAATTGAATGGGCTTTCTTCGGATGTAAACAAATTTACAATACGACCATTCACGGCGGAGAAACGACGCGATAACTTCAGATTTCAGTCGAATCTTAACTTTGATTCGTTCGTGACCGGAAATGACGTCAGAGACTTCCCAAAAAGAATTATAATTCGGTTGACGCTCTCCATGGTAACATTTTACCCACGTTTTGTGACCCTCGAACGTATATTGTCGATTTTATAAACGATCGAAACTTTCGCCTGCGATTCTTGAGAAATCTACGCATAATTCCTGCTGATATGTTGCGTACGAAATATTACTAGAAAAGTAACCTACAAGTAGACTCTACAAGTTCATGTGAAAAATTTTCATAATCGACCCAGTATTACTAAACATATGGTGGTGTTAATGCATTTTGGGGGGCGTTTTTGAACTTTAAGCTCAGTTTGCGAAAACTATTATAAATATCCAATTAGTTGAATAAGTTACAAGTTCGGAAGTGCATGGGCTATCTTCAGGTGCATTTTTCCAATACGACCCTTAACGACGGAGAAACGACGTGTTAACTTATTGCACAGCTGAATTACGTTGTTTTACTCGTAACCGGAAGTGACGTCATCGACATCCATAAAAAAATTATCTATTGATAGCCACTGCTTCTAAAAACATTCGACCCCATTTTTATGACAATCCATCGAATATTGTCGAAGTTATAAGCGATTGAAAAATGTGGTAAAACACTACCACAAATTTTCGAGTGGGGGCTACGGGGCGAAATATGCCTATTTTATCATGACATTTGGTATGAAAAGTTGGCCAATAAATCAGGCTACAAGGAACTATAAACTTTTTTAAAATCACACCGTAGGTAAAGGTGGCATCAAGGATTGAAAATTTTTAAGTGTGACCTTGACCTAAATATTGGGTCAAGGTCAAAACAAAACCTCTCTTTTCTGCGCATTAATGGTCCCAATAATTTAAAAAAAAATATTCTGAATTTTTTTCTAAATTGTGACCTGTATCACGAAACAAAAAAATGTTAACATACAAACATCCAAACCGGGCCGATCGCCATAACAAAATGAACGATCTTTGTTATCTTGATAACCATTTATGAAAAACAATGATTTTTCTTCGTCTCCTAGATCATCAACTGTGAACTAATGAACATTATTTTATCTCCTTGATATTCAACTGTGAGCAAATTGTTTCCTCTAAAATAACCAGTTGTGAACAAATGAACTTTGTGTACTAAATATTCAGCTGTGAACAAATGGTCTTTTTTATCTTCTTCTTAATCAACAGTGAGCAAATACTGCTAAATATTCAGCTGTGAAGAAATGAACGTTCATTGTCACCTAGATAATCTGCAGTGAAATTCAACAGTGAACAAATCAACGTCATTCGTCTCCTGGTTAAGCAGTTGTTAAAGAATGAACTTTCTCTAATCTCCTTGATATTCAACGATAAACAAATGAATATTCTTGGTCTCCTAGATGATCAGCTGTGAACAAATTAACGTTCTCTGTCTCCTAAATAACCTGCCCGGAACTACTGAACATTCTTTGTCCCCTTGATGTTCAACTGCGAAAAAATTAACTTATTTTGTCTCTTAGATAGCAAGCTGTGACCAAATGAAATTTTGTGTCTCTCCTAGATAACGAAGTGAACACATGAACATTCTGAAAACAGTAGAAGATAATAAGGATTTTATGAGTTCTGAGATTGCACTTGCCAAGTTTTTGGTCTGATCAAAAGCAGATCAGAACCCAAAGGGTAGATTCCTTTCTTCAAGAATCTTCAGAATGATGACCATACCACCTAAACCAGTTAGCAAATTCATACCTCCTCACTAGAGTAGTGAGGAAATAAAACACACTGCATCCACCCACCCTAGGGCAGACAAATAATGAATCAGTATCTTGACAAAAAAATGGTATTTCCCAAAATATAGAGTAGGTCTATGCTGCATTACTTGGTGGAAGCCGGATTGATATCCAAACTCACACAGACATTTGAAATAATGGCACATCAACAAAACGTATCACGAAGGAGACAGACAAATGTTAGACGTCGTTTATGAAGAGGGAGAGAGGAATATAAAGTGACTCACTGACAGGCAGTATATGTATACAACTTTATTTCCAGGTCCCTTTAGCATTGTAACATTTGCAGTTCAGATAAGAATGACTGATTATCTGAAATATAAACGATTGGTCTAGATGGTTCAAATAGATAAAGTTGGCCAAAAATTGTATAAAACAGTAAAGCATGTATGTGCTTTATTATACAAGATTATTATGACTCAGGGATAACAGGCAAGCAATATTTGTACAGCTTGGCTTACAATTAACTGTTGGTAATACAAACCAGTACACCATGAATAAACTGTTAAACAGCTACTACTGGGGAGTCTCATCGGACCTGTATAACATTGCTGGGCCAGCAGACAAGACAACAATGGCAGTATTTGAGAAGTCATAAACTTAAATTTACTCTTGTACATAAAAATGCATCCTGTGTAAACAATTACATGTTGAGCAAGCTGACTATATATTGTTGATTTGCATAACAAACAACAAATAACTACCAGGCAACCAACAACAAGGAAACAATCACAAATAATAAACAAAAACTCTTGTGATTCACAGTTGTCGCAATACAAACTACTCCACAGACATGTGAGTAACAGAAAACATCAACACACAAAATGTACTGGAAATATATGTTATCTGAGCCATGTGGAAATGACTATTGTACAGAGGGAGGGTTGATGTGCGACTGACATATAGTGACAGCAAACATGTCTTCTCCAGAAACTCACAGAATAATTAATTGTCAAAGTAGACACTTTGTCCATCTCCGAGTGAATGGCTCAACACAACTGATGCTGGCATTCCGTCCTCAGTTGGTGGTTACTGAGAGAAACGAGAAATAGAAACAGTTAGGGTATGCTGTATCATCAGAAAGGGAGAGGGAACTGAGGTACCTCTCACTTCACCATTTCCTTAATTCTCTGCCCCTGCCAAAGAACAGAACATCAGATAAGTGAAAATATCTGCCAGCTAACATGAAATGTATTGCTTTAATAATTCAGACTTCCCGAAAGTTAAAAAAAAGTGTCGGACATTCGGTCTGACAAGACATAAATATGTCAGACTGAAAGAAAATCTGTCAGACTGAAACATAAAACAGCGACGCCATAGCTGCAAGAACGACTGGCAGTATGTAACATTAACAACGATTGGTTTTTGTACGGGCACTGTGCGAAAGCGACCAATGAAAACACGTGTAACATTTTACTAACGCCCTCATGCTAAAACCCGATTACCGGGCCTAAAGTTAATGCTAAAACCCGGTTACCGGGAATTTAAAAAGCTGGACAGTCGGACCGATTTCTCTTCAGAAATCGTCTGACCGTATCAAAATTTGCCGGTCATGTCCGTAGGACCGACGGCTTTCGGGAAGTCTGATAATTGAAGCCAAGATAGATTGATATGTGTTCGATGCAGCCCAGGGTAAATCCATCTACATGTTCATCATGAGTCCAGAATTATCCTACCTCGAGCTACTTCTATCATGATGGGAACTATATGTTCTCTTCCTCCTCTCGGGTGACCTTGACCTGCTCCTCGCCCTTCGTTTTGGTGCCCTTGGTGACCATGACCTCTGCTTTCTGTCCCTAGACCTTGATCGCCCTTGCCGACTACGCGCAGGAGGTGGTGACCTTGACCTGCGGGAGCGAGGAGAATCCCCTCTGGAAACAAGGCCTCCTGTCTTGTCAATAGGAATAATAGCACAAGAATCACGTAAAATCTGCTGTGTAATAGATATATAAATGCAATTAAGCAGTATAAAGACCAAAAGAAAGGATTTATCCACTTAAACTTGATAAAATATTCACAGTTCCTACAAATGTTTTGAATCTATCTGATAATGCTCCCACATTTCTTTCTTAAATTTACACAGAAACCCTACCAAGTAATATCCACCAAACAATAAAAAAAACTGACAAATAATCAACATTATTTTTTACCACCGATAATTGTTGAAGATTTCTCAGCCAAACAGTCACATAAACTCGGTCCAAGATAAGTCCACCAGGTGGCAGAAGAGGTCCCATACATCCAACACACAAGCTTGGACACCATTACCACGACAACCTCGTCACCAGGGGAACTCCAATACCACCACATTTACATCCCCCATTTGCCAACACAGCTGAGCCAGTATTAACCATTTGCCTGGTAATGAAACAGGGGAAACCTGGTCAGTCATGTCATCATACGAAGAGAAGTGGACACTTGCGCCTCAAAACAATCACATCTCCTTCTCAGGATAAGAGTATGTGTGGAATTAATTCCACAAAATCTTTATGAACTGTCATATAATATTCTGGTTAATTTGGGTTCAAAGACTACTTGACAAATGTCACTAGACATTGCTGAATATAATGCAATAATGCTTTATCAATATATTCAATATCTGCATAAGTGGGACATAAATTATAACTAAATATCAAATTTCTCTCAGTGCAGATACAATCATTAACTGTTGATATGGCTTAATTTTTAGACATATTGTTAATTAGAATTAATGTTGTTCAATCAAAAGATTTAGACATTACAATCATTTCTTGCAGCAATGGCAAAAACAGCAATATAAAACACCATAACCATCTGTTAATAACTTCAAGACAGACATTGGACATCAGATACCTTAACAAGGTAAGACAGATTTTGTATTTTTAAATGAGCCACTAAAAACCACAATGACTATTAAAATATCCAACATGAGAAATGGCAGGGCCTGGTTGGGGTCAGGGCTTTAGATCCAGATGAAATAGACAACAGACAATTGTTGGTATGTTATGTAAAAGGGCATGCTAATGTCAGAAAGGAACACTCACCCCAGTCGATTGCGGAACCTAAAGATACCATTGCAATCACGGGAGAAATGGCCTCGTTCCCCGCAGGAGTAACAGCGGAGGTTAGGGTCGAAGCCAGTACGTCTACGACCACGAGAGCGAGGCAAGGCTAGACTCACTCGCATGCGATGACCATGGAAGTCACTGGAATCATTATTTATTGGGTCACATCACAATTGAAACATTAATAACAACCATTGTGCCAGGTTGATGACAGGGTAAGCCATCATCAATTTGATTAATACCATCCAAATTACACAGCCACCATAATAACAAAGACTCTGCTACAGTATCATAGCAATATTTCACTCATCATGGAAAATACACACACAAAATACGACACCATCATTCATTGTACTATGTGCAGAGACAGATTCCACTTACGCTCCATTCATGTCTTTCACGGCTTGTTCAGCATCTTCTTTGTGGCGGTACACGATGAAAGCAAAGCAGGGTGGGTTTTTGGCCATCCATACTTCTAGAAGGGATCCAAACTTTCCAAATTGCTTCTCTATATCTCTCTTTGAAACATCAACACCCAGGTCTCCTATGTGCACCCGGTAACCCTCGCTAGGACTCAGACTGCGAGACTGACTGCTGCTGATGCTGCTATGAGAAGATGACCTACTCCTTCTTCCCATGATCCTCTAAGGTGGATAGAGCAGAAAATTGAAGACATGATGACATGATAACCCAAATAGTGTGGATCAATACAGTGGATAACCCAAATAGTGTGGATCATTAGACAGTGGATAACCCAAATAGTGTGAATCAAGAGATATTCAATTCATCCCAATTCTCGATCTATACAGTTAGCACACAATATTAACTTTTGTCATGGTGTTGGGCACAATCATTTCAGGATGGTATACATATGTATATCATGATCCGAGCGGTGCTAGGTACTGGCCTAGCACAGTCTGAGGACCTGTAAACCAGTTTCCAGGGCGGTACTGGCCAATAATTCAATCGTATGACTGAGTAGGGTATCCAGACGTTTCAATCCATGGACGTTTCATCCCTTATTTTGAACTATAGGGAGACGTCTCATGTTTTGTATAATGCTGCTTAAGTAATTTCTTCCTCATTGATGGGCTTCAATAAAATAAGTATTGTTGTCTTCAGTTGTCTTATACTGTCTGGATTTCTCTTGATAAAAGCAACAATGCATAAAGATACAAATGATAAATGTTAAAAAAGAATAACTTTTATTGATAATAGCACATACAAATGATGGTGGAATGTGTTCAGGAGGGAGGCACATATTTTTCTATTTACTGCTTGACCCCATTGGAAGCTGCACCCTTGAATTTCACCAACAGGAAACACACTCTCCAAAGCACCCCATACTGCAGCCTCAAAGTCGACAACAAAGCTCTGCACAGAAGGAGGGGAAGGCAAGTAGGACTGTAATGCACGCAGAACAGCCTTGTAATCTTTCTTCATTCTGTGAGACAGGAAGTTGTTTCTCGTTGTCACCATCTTTTGCAAATGCATGCACACAGAACAGCTGTGTAAATGGCGCTTTAAATTAAAAGTAGCATCGTTTTAGCAGCAGTCAGCAGTTGTATTTGTTTAACAGACGCAAAGATGATGTGGCCAATACTTTCAACATTTCCAATAGGCAATAGAAATTTCACACGTTTTTCAGGTATGGTGGTAACACATCATATCATCCAGCATCCTCGGGTGAGAGCATGCTGCCTCATTTGTCTCGTCTGTGGCGCATTACACAGCGGTGACGATAAAGAGGATTTTACTATGACCGATATGATGTAATTCTATTTACATCATATATAGATAGCATAGTTACACTATCTGACAATAAATACCTGTCATATAAGCCGCGGCAAAGAACAAAGGTCTTCACGTAAATGTTGCAAATACTATGGTATCTAATTTAAATAAAACAAATTCAAAGAAATTCAAACAACATACTTCCCAATAAAAACTGGAATTCGTTTTCAGAAAGAGTAAGACGTCTACTCAAACGTCTTCTAGGGCTAGCAATATTATTGAAATTCAATACGTTAGATCTCGTTTGATCTATCAATCGTCCATGTATCTTAAATATAAATGCCAGTTAGAGCAAGTTGAAAAAATTTGGAAATAACATAGAGTCACAAGCGCGGCCGCCTGCGGCGAGGTTCGGCTGCCACCCCTACTACAGTACTGGGCCCTAGCTTAGCCGTGCACGACGTTTATTAACGTCGTGCAAAGATCGTAACCGAATGCGCGTGAACGATACACGAGTTCCAATTATACACGATAATTACACAAATGTACATATGAAGAATAATTTTTCACATAAATGAATGTTTATTAACAAGTTGAGTTAGTTTACGTGTGAGATTTCGTCAAAGGCGATTTAATCCGGCCACACAAATTCTGAAAGTTCATGTTTATCTTGAACAACAAGATCGGTTTCTGCGCGCATGCGCAGACAAGGTTCCTTTCTTTCTGAATTTTATTATTTGAGTATATGTGTCATTTTGTCAATGATTATCTTTTGGAAATATCTACTTTGAAGGGCGATATGTATTCAACGATATCACATTGACATTTAAAAAAAGATTCCCGCAGTCTGGAGGGGGCACTTGGCGTAGGGTTGTGCCCCGGGATCTCAAAAACCTGTACCCGTCATACAAGGTAAAAATGGCAAGAGCATACCCCATCCTACAATTATGAGGTCAACAAAACCCGTCGGGAGGCCGAAAAGAACCTACCCTGACACATGTATACTACCTCTATATACTTAAGTGCCACCTCCTCCGGGACCTGCAGCCACATGGCGAGTGAAAATGAAACTGCGTGATGTGACGTCATATCTGGGGCTGCCGTAAACGAAAGTTGTGATTCTAAAAGTTCATTTGACAATTGCTAAATAATCACGAGACAGTGGATAACCAAAATAGGCCGCATAAGCGGATATTCATCTCATTTGTCGACATATATATTTACGTAAGTACACAACTTGGTGGTAAGCCCCGGAGACGCGAAATAAAAACAATTGCCACACGACCCACATACTTTCAGGCACGACGGTATATTTTTATATTACCGTCGTGCGCGGCTAGGCCCTAGCTATGTATGATGGGAAGATAAGTCTGGCATTCCTCAGTAGAGTCTAGTACATGTTTGTACGCAAAGTCAGAACTATCACAGAAAAGATAATCATATATCATAAATATCAAATATATATTCAATTGATTTCATACGGATAGAGTTCGGTTGTGCTACGTGATTGCGACTACGTGATTGACAAATGTGACAAAATCAGCATTTGCCAGTTTTCCATTTTCACAAGACAACCGACCCAGTTATCAGCCGTGCACGACGTTTATTATATTTATATTACCGTCGTGCGCGGCTACCCAGTGATGTGTCTATTCCTTTTACGATCGGTTGGCACCAAAATCAAAATTAAAATGTAAAAACATCAGATCGAAATAAAACAGGGAACTTGGTTGAATGTACTTGTTCCTAAGATATTTTTAATTGATGGACAAATATTTTCTCATTTCACTGTACCTGGCGAGGAAGGACAACTCAACCAGTTATATCTATAACAGTCTAGTTCAAAACAATACACAAAACAAAACGTCCGGTTTCGATTTCACCATAACATGCTGAGTGATCAAGCTTAAGCAATAATAGAAGTTCGATCAATCTGTCACATCACCCTGTGTTTGACAGCTCTATTAGGACAATATACAAGTTCAATAAGCATTTAAAAATTGTAATTTCTTTTCGAAGTTTCTTTTTTTCAAAAGTAATTATTAAAATTTATCTATGATAAGTCAATGAAAGTTTACTGCAAAACAGTCGGTCGGTAATATAACTTATGTGTGGTTGTATCGTACACATGCGTTTCGTACACAGGGCGTTTCGATCACAGATGGTTGTTTCGTACACGCAACCGGGAGTCGTTTTGTACATTGAATAGAGGTGTCTGAGATATGCTTGTTATTGTTATCTTTTTCGAATTATTACGTCGTGTTATGTAATATCAGTGTCGTAGGTCATTACGTCATGTTGTGAAATATCAGTGTCGTAGGTCATTTTTATGCATTTATCATGAGTTATCCAGATGTTACGTCTTACCTGGTGAGGAAGGACAACTCGGCGATGGACCAGCCTAGCCCTACAAGACGTCCGAGTTAGCCCAACAGACCAACAGTCAATTGGGTACTCCCTTGTTGGTCTAACAGGAAAACCCACCCTTTATCGGTAGATTGACAAACATGCTTAACTTATCACGTCAAAAATACTGTTTAAAGCCACCAACAGTGAGAGTATTGGCCAAATTTAATTGCCATGGTTTTTCTCTCACTAATATCTGGGAGAACACTTGATATTTGATTAATTTCTAACTTTTCGGCGAAATTCCACTCCGAATACTAGTAGTTGCCAACAACCTGTCTCTTGCATGACATCGTAAAGGACAGCGCGGAATTCGCTCAGTTTTTATCATGACATTGTCATCATCTGCCTGATAATACATTACACAGGTGAGTCAATTTATAGTAAATTTATACCTTATGGTTTTCCGACCTAGTTGCCTCTGACCTCTCCTTTATTCAGGATCATAACAAGTCTGTTTCCAACCGACAAAATGTCGAGACTCATTCACCGTACATAATAACGATTACGTATTAAATTGGACTTGATACATCAAGTGGACATAGTGAAGGTAAGGTCTTATCATCAAATTTTCTACATTGGCGAGGCCATCCTCAAGAACCTTAAGAGGGAGTGCAAGCTCCACTTGGTTCAAAAGATCCATTATTTAGCAATTGTCACATAACTTTATTGATGGATGATGGACTCTATGTGCCCCGCTCAGGGCTGTGCAAAGCAATGCTGCGATATTTTAATACATTTCGGGATAACTTCCACACTTCATACTTGACCTCCCCCCCCACCAAATTGCAGTAAGCTTAACCTATAAACTTAAATATTTTTGCAAAGAACGCAATCAACTGTTCTTTTTTTGCTATGTCGATGCAGTCTACCGATTTGTTGCTTGTCACATTCAGAACCAAGATGTGAATGCAGCTTGGTTCAGTATAGCTCTTACACCTGCATAGGGCCTCTATGTCTACATTAGAGGCCAAACCCATGCCAAGTCAAATATACTGGAGCGTTCAATCAAGAAATAGTTCTCTACACTACTCTCTAGCTATACCGTTATCTTTTTGTTGGACTTGTTGCTCATCTAATTTGCTGAAGACACTGGAAAAGTAAATGTCCAATATACTATTCATTAAATTGCATCCTTTATGTGGAACGGTGGTGCAGATAAGTGCAAATATTAGAATTAGTGTTTACTTTGTCATTGAAGACAAATTTGCTATATGATAGTTAGTACACTTTTTTTTCAACATTGAATAGACAATGAACAGGTTACTATGACATAACTGCCAACCTGGTCCAGGAAGCAATTTCTATATAGCACACGTTAGAATCTTCAACATAAAGGGCAATTGCCTAGATGGAGATAGTGCAGACAAATATTTGTTTTAATGATATTGTGCGCACAATTTGAAGCAATGAAGATCTTGAATTATCATGGAGCATTTGTGGAATACCCAGGAATGGCTTATGTCTTAGATGTGTTTCACTAAAAATGACTGTGAGGTGAAACTTTGATTGTTGATCACATTTTCACTTGGCCTATTGCCAGACCCGAGAGAGAGTAAATGAAAGTTAGGTCTGGTGCAGGGCTAACAGTTATGTTGTTCTAGAAGTACCATCTGTCACTATATCAGCTGTAGCTGCCATGCCAAGCCAAATGTGGTTGAGTGGTAATCAAGAAATAATTCTTCATTCTACTCTGATTCATTTGAAATAGACACACCATTATCTTTTGTTGCAAATCAACTGCTGCTCACCCAATTAAATAAAGTCACCAGCCTTGCGTGAATCTAACATTTCGTTATGACGTCCTAATTCCTTGCATACCAAGCCTGTGGGCAAATGTATTTGTGAAGGGTATGGAGAATTATGTGTGGTTATGCATCTAGAAAGCATCATATATCTCTTTGTAATGAAAAAATATGCTTTTTTTCTTCTTTTTTTCACCACTGTATCATGATGTGATACTTGTTTATTTATTGTAAAAAGGGGCAACAATGTTTCAGTAAAGTTCTTGAGAGAGTATTTGTGATGCAGCCTTTGATTCACTTGGGTCACAGCAAATCTTAACTTCACTATGATGTCTTGCCAAAATGATAATCATGGATGTGCTCATTGGTGATACAACCACAACTGTAATCCTACAGGTAGTCCAAGTTAGCAGAGTATATAATGCTTGGGTACAGGTGCAAATTGCTCATGAAATGAGATTTCATGTCTCAATGTGGCATGGTATCTTCATATCTTTTTGTGCAATGTGAACTTTGTTACCTTCAATTATGATATGCATATGCCCAGTAATTAAAATCTTTATAGACATTATATATTTCTTAAGGTCAGACTATGTTAGAGTGAATCAGGTCAGTGTGTTTTAATGAGATTTATCTTATACCCTTATCATGTTTTGACTAATTTATCATTTGTTATAGGAAAATGAGTGCTTCTTCAGATAGTTTCCGCGACCAGCTTCGTCGTTGCCTGAACCGTGACAAAGTTAAGTTGTGGCTCACACCATTCTGCAATGATGATGGCACACTGTGTGAAATACCAGATGATCTTGTGGATAAATACGATAAGGAACTGAATATTGGGGACTGTCAAAGCACATTGGAATGCATGCGTCAGCTTCAAAAGCATGCCCTTGATAATGATGCTGGTTACATTATCTCTCTGGTCCCTGATGCTGGTTACATTATCTCTCTGACCTCCCTGATGCTGGTTACATTATCTCTCTGACCTCCCTGATGCTGTTACATTATCTCTCTCTAACCTCCCTGATGCTGGTTACATTATCTCTCTAACCTCCCTGATGCTGGTTACATTATCTCTAACCTCTCTGGTTAACCTACCTGATGCTGGTTACATTATCTCTCTAACCTACCTGACCTGATGCTGCTGGTTACATTATCTCTCTGACCTCCCTGATGCTGTTACATTATCTCTCTGACCTACCTGATGCTGGTTACATTATCTCTCTGACCTACCTGATGCTGTTACATTATCTCTTAACCTACTGATTATCTCTCTAACCTACCTAACCTCCCTGATTACATTATCTCTCTGACCTCCCTGATGCTGGTTACATTATCTCTCTGACCTACCTGATGCTGGTTACATTATCACTCTGACCTCCCTGATGCTGCTTACATTATCTCTTTAACCTACCTGATGCTGGTTACATTATCTCTCTGACCTACCTGATGCTGGTTACATTATCTCTCTAACCTCCCTGATGCTGGTTACATTATCTCTCTAACCTCCCTGATGCTGGTTACATTATCTCTCTGACCTCCCTGATGCTGGTTACATTATCTCTCTAACCTACCTGATGCTGGTTACATTATCTCTCTGACCTACCTGATGCTGGTTACATTATCTCTTAACCTACCTGATGCTGGTTACATTATCTCTCTAACCTCCCTGATGCTGGTTACATTATCTCTCTGACCTCCCTGATGCTGGTTACATTATCTCTCTGACCTCCCTGATGCTGGTTACATTATCTCTCTGACCTACCTGATGCTGGTTACATTATCTCTCTAACCTACCTGATGCTGGTTACATTATCTCTCTGACCTACCTGATGCTGGTTACATTATCTCTCTGACCTACCTGATGCTGGTTACATTATCTCTCTGACCTCCCTGATGCTGGTTACATTATCTCTCTAACCTACCTGATGCTGGTTACATTATCTCTCTAACCTACCTGATGCTGGTTACATTATCTCTCTGACCTACCTGATGCTGGTTACATTATCTCTCTAACCTCCCTGATGCTGGTTACATTATCTCTCTAACCTCCCTGATGCTGGTTACATTATCTCTCTAACCTCCCTGATGCTGGTTACATTATCTCTCTGACCTCCCTGATGCTGTTACATTATCTCTCTGACCTACCTGATGCTGGTTACATTATCTCTCTGACCTACCTGATGCTGGTTACATTATCTCTCTGACCTCCCTGATGCTGGTTACATTATCTCTTTAACCTACCTGATGCTGGTTACATTATCTCTCTAACCTACCTGATGCTGGTTACATTATCTCTTTAACCTACCTGATGCTGGTTACATTATCTCTCTGACCTCCCTGATGCTGGTTACATTATCTCTCTCTGACCATTATCTCTCTGACCTCCCTGATGCTGGTTACATTATCTCTCTAACCTACCTGATGCTGGTTACATTATCTCTCTGACCTACCTGATGCTGGTTACATTATCTCTCTGACCTCCCTGATGCTGGTTACATTATCTCTCTGACCTACCTGATGCTGGTTACATTATCTCTCTGACCTCCCTGATGCTGGTTACATTATCTCTCTAACCTCCCTGATGCTGGTTGGTTACATTATCTCTCTAACCTCCCTGATGCTGGTTACATTATCTCTCTAACCTCCCTGATGCTGGTTACATTATCTCTTTAACCTCCCTGATGCTGGTTACATTATCTCTCTGACCTCCCTGATGCTGGTTACATTATCTCTTTAACCTACCTGATGCTGGTTACATTATCTCTCTGACCTACCTGATGCTGGTTACATTATCTCTCTAACCTACCTGATGCTGGTTACATTATCTCTCTAACCTCCCTGATGCTGGTTACATTATCTCTCTAACCTCCCTGATGCTGGTTACATTATCTCTCTGACCTCCCTGATGCTGGTTACATTATCTCTCTAACCTCCCTGATGCTGGTTACATTATCTCTCTGACCTCCCTGATGCTGGTTACATTATCTCTCTAACGTCCCTGATGCTGGTTACATTATCTCTCTCTAACCTCCCTGATGCTGGTTACATTATCTCTCTAACCTCCCTGATGCTGGTTACATTATCTCTCTGACCTCCCTGATGCTGGTTACATTATCTCTCTGACCTCCCTGATGCTGGTTACATTATCTCTTTAACCTACCTGATGCTGGTTTATTTTCTCTCTGACCTACCTGATGCTGGTTACATTATCTCTCTGACCTCCCTGATGCTGGTTACATTATCTCTCTGACCTATCTGATGCTGGTTACATTATCTCTTTAACCTCCCTGATGCTGGTTACATTATCTCTCTAACCTACCTGATGCTGGTTACATTATCTCTCTAACCTCCCTGATGCTGGTTACATTATCTCTCTGACCTACCTGATGCTGGTTACATATCTCTCTGACCTACCTGATGCTGTTACATTATCCTCTGACCTTCTGCCACCTGATGCTGCTAACTCAATATACGGATCAAAAAAGTTATGATCCATTTTTATATAGATTCCATGTGTTGAAATAGATCATTCATGAAAGATGCTGATGTGTATTTATATATTCAAATGCCATGATGTGGTTGTCTTATCAGAGACACGTCTTCAGGCCTGTGATGATTGCTTCAAGAAGAGCTACGGTCCCAACCTTGAGCGTCTGGCGCTGGTTAAGGTGAGTTTCTCACTGCTCATCATCCTTTGGGCAATGATGCTTTACTGTGTTTCAACAATATTCTTGATGGGTGACATTAATAAAGCTGCTATATGTGGGCTGACTTAGTGTCAGTGACCACATATATATGTTATTTATTGAAGAATTCTATTGCATTAATGTATAGATACTCTGTATGTGTTACACAGCCTTGTGTTGTGTGCTGTGAGTCCCTTTGTAGTAACTCTTACACTGTGTAACATGGTTGTGTTGTGTGTGGGGCTGTAGGGAGGAACTGGCACTGAGAAAGCCCTCTTCATGAGACTGCATCTACTCCAGGGTATTCTGGCGTTCCATCAAAACCGCACCTCTGAGGCACATGCCCTGCTTAATAGGGTATGATGGTCTTAATAACAATAGCGTCATGCGTCAGTTATCCTACCTTGTGTATGACAGTGTTAATCCACATCTCTATTGGGTTCCATCTGCGTTGAAAGGATATTGATATTGATTTGACTGAATAAGTTGCCTTGTGAGATACCAGTGTGCCGGTGTGCTTGTAGGCCCAACAGGAATTAGAGTCGTTACAGGTGGATGAAGACAAAATGACACAAGGTGCCTTTTGAAAGATTCACTCCCCCTTCTCATCATCCGTTTGACTGCGTCAGCTGTTTTGTAGAATTATGAGATTGCAGACGTAAAGTTTATGCGTTATTGTGAAATGATGCTGGTAACACTGACCTATTGTATAATATATTGTATGAGGAAGACATGCATTGATTTCAGCATGTTGTGTGTGACAGTGATGGAGATGGGATTCAGCGTACAAGAAGCAAGGTTGTCACTGCGCCAGTGTGAAGGCAATGTACAGCTTGCTATAGCTCACATCGTACACCGCAGAGAGGTACTACGCTTGTCTAATACTGTTACTACTACTGTATGTTGCACCTTCTTGACCCTATTGTTTTATGGTCATTTTTATGTACAATTCAACTATCATTTTGTTTATACTCCACCAATTGCCATGATATATTGTGTGCAAGACATATTGTCCAATAGGTCTTTTTATTGTACATGCAACCCTGCTCTCCACAGATGGGAGGATGGTCCATTGGCATTGTAGATTGTAATATTTACTTACATGACAGGAGAAAAGGCTTCAAAAAGAAAAAGAGAGAGAAGAGAAACATCGTCGACGAATGGCAGGCAAGCTCGGCAAAACAGCCAAGGGCACTAAGTAAGTGTTTCACTATGAGTTGTGTGGGTTGATTGAAAACTTATTGTCGTGGCAATGGATGGAAACTTGCTAAAAGCTGTCATAGTGACATAGGTGAATAATTGTTTCTCTGTCGTGTGAATTTGACTTGACAGGGTCTTGTTTGTCTGGCAGGGTGGATGTAGTTCATTATGAGCGTCTTCTCTCAATGGGCTTTGCTAAGGGAGCCTGTGCTGAGGCCCTCAGGCAATCAAATAACAACCTGTCCCTTGCACTCCAGGTAAGCCTCTAAGTTACTTTGAAGTACTTGCCACACCCAAATTGAACTCAAATAGATGGTAATTTTCTTTTGCTTTCAGGTCCTCCAGGAGAATCCTCTTATCCTGTCCCTGCCTGACCCTGACCCTCATGAGGTCAAGGTCACAGATGAAATGATGTCACAGGTAGTAGCAACATTGTATGATAAATTCTAATGATTTATTTTGGAAAATAGATATCTATCTTAATGAATAACTGAGAGTGGTTTGGTAGAAGCAATATTTGGCTGAACTGAAGATGAGGCTGATGCTGATAACAATAACAGAATAACAGCTCTGCTTGACTGGCTTCTGATTCTAACTGAGCTGCTTCATGCTGCCTGTAGGTGATGGCTTTGGGGTTTGACATGGAAGCAGCCTCAACAGCCCTCCATCATTTCCAAGGCTCTGTTCAACAAGCTGTGGATGAACTGTTGAAGACAGGCGGTGTAGTGTTACCAGAGTGGCACACAGCTAGCGTGTCATCTGCCGGCAGAAGCAGGACATCAAGTCAGTGTTCACGTTCACTGCAACTCGTCAGGCTAGC
>CM067358.1:28863028-28865528 GCA_034190875.2 Urechis unicinctus
TTAATCAAGAAATAGCGCGTGAGCGACACCAAGTCTCATCATTGACACTCAGTACGCCTGGCCCTCTTGCGATTCAAGCCTCTATCGGAACCGGCCAGCCGGGACCTAGTATCACCACCGAGTCTTATTTGGTTGGGATGTGGCCCCGGACGTGGTAACTGAGTTAGTCTTCACCTGAGAGCATATTTTATTAAAGCATTTAAAGTGCAAGTAATGGGTAAAATATGAATTTTCGGGATCTTATAGAACGCGATTTTCTGATCAATAATTTGCAGTTCTTTTTTTCGATCCGACGCGTAGTAAACAAGAAATAAGCAAAAAAACAAACAACACATTCCGGAACTTCCCGACCACACACCGAAGATGAACGAAGGCGCTGTGACGTCATATGTCACCAGAAGATCTATGTTACCACGGACGCCGTTTCTATTTGCTGAAATACACCTTATTCAACTTTGATTAGGGATTCGAAAATAGACGTTACTTGCACTTTAACCATTTTCGTATGTGGTGAAGGCTATGCAAGGATTAAGCGTTGGTGATTACGGGAGAGGGGTGTTCTAGAGTGTGCCTTTGGGCATTCCCTACCCTACCCAACCGGCCACCCTAACGTCTTCCCAGCGCGCATCCTCCCCTTTTTTACATTAGGCATTACAAACTGTTATTAATGAACTTGTGTGAGCAATGTCAGTCTGATATATACAGACTCTCATCTCGATTTAAGGTTTTCGAGCGCTGGATCGCTGTATTTAAAGGGAAATGCTACAGTTCACTGCCGCGCCACCCTGCGGCCGTTGCGTAACTGCGCGTCCTTTGGCGGGAACCACCTTTGACGCGCTGCGCGTATTTTCGCGCCCGGTGCGCCAGCGTCTGCGCTGCAACGAGTTGATCACAAAGTAATTTGTACGCACGTAGCGACGAATTCAAATATAAATGACCTAAGGTTCAGAAAGAAAATATACTTCCACTTGGTCTCTGGCCTGTGCTACGCAAGATCAAGATGAAATCTAAAGGATTTGTCAAGGCGAGCGTGCTAGAACAACAAAGAGCATCTGCAGCTTGGATGGTGAATCTAAATAAAGCAGTTATCAGCAGTTATGAGCATGATCTTCGATCTGATGAATGTGGTGACGATGTGTCTTGTAGTCCAAACGAAAGGCATCAAGGAGTGTCTGTCGATTGCTCTTTCGCGCCCATCGAAATAACAGCAGGTTCCGTCAGCAAGCAGCAGCAACAGTAGTGTTATTCTCCTGAGCAGAGGATATGACAACAAGTACTTGAATGCGTGGGTACGAGCAGCAAAATCGCCACGAAGACTGCAGTCGTAGTAGCCGCGCAGTGCACCGAGTAGACGAGAGGGCGGTACGAACGAGTGAGGCTGGTCAGATGTGGATCTCCGCGTTGTCATATTCCTGAGTTGAATATGTTAATTTGTATTTTACAGTTTGTGGTTTCATCTTGACTGGCCGTCTTAGTCACTGTTTGTCTTATTGTCCATCTTATCCGGCCGTACAGGCGATCCTTGTACTTTCATTTTTCTTTATTTCGTGTCCCATGCTGTCATTCGGGAAAAAACGAAATAACGGTATATACCTTGATTGTATAAATGCCAAGGCGGGTTTCCCACCATCAGTCGAGGTGGACCCGATTCCTCGCATCCTCTCTACAGCCATACAACTTTCTGCGATGAAGAAAAAAGTGCAGTTTTCAATACTTAAATACACATGGGAAATTGAATACTCTTCCAAAATTCCAATTAATATGATAAAATGTGGTAAAAATTCATCAATTGAGCATATTTTGATAAATGCTGCTCGATGATACAGGCTAAATATGATAAAGTATTCATATGCAAACCGCCGTTCCGCTTGACTGGTTACAATCTCTACAAACCAAATTACCTAACAGGAAATAGATCTGGTCGCCAGACGAAAAACTGTACTAAATAAAAGATTCCCTTCTGAAAACTTTATGTGCGTGTTACCAAAACAAAAAGAAAATGCGTGTGTATGCTTTTGTTTAAAGGACGTGTGTAAAAAGATATATCTACAAATTCAAAACATCGAATATATTACTGCGCAGCGCGGGATGACGGCACCGTCCACCAGCACTTTCAGTGCTTTGATATGTATATCTATCCATATGTGATTGGCTGATTCCACAACCGTATATGGCTATTGGCTGGATTACAGAGTAAAAAAGTTTCAGAAACTGTTTTACTCCAATACTGTTTGGGACCGCCATCGGCAAGTCTTCCAATGGCAAGCAATCGGGTCTGTGATTGCGCCTTGTTAAGAAACCCTATGCGCAGCACACGTTTACGATAGATGTCAGCGAGGGGAGTTGGTAACGCGCACTATTTTTCGATAGATGTCATAAGCTGCAGCCCCTTAGATGTTTTGATATGACCCCTTAGCCGATGTTTTGACATGACCCCTTAACCAAGTCAATACAAAGCCGAGGGAATGGCACTAAGCCGGTCTCAGTGGCTCGGTGGTTT
>CM067358.1:28868028-28870528 GCA_034190875.2 Urechis unicinctus
ATCATTCCCCAAATTTCATGTTGATATGTTTAACCGTTCCGGAGAATAGCCCCATTTGTGTATTGAATGAGAACGCTACTAATCGAACCGCTTAATGTAGCTGGGAGACTGGCTTCGACGCTCTCGCGCAACCCGATCTATACTCAATGAATCTGCCAATTGTTATGATGTGTTGGGGAACGTTTATGATTGATCGGCTGAGGTTCAAGGCACTTAAGTGGTAAAAAATAGGAAACCTTTGCACCGGTAATACGGTTTAGTATGTTTTTCGTTATATTTGTCACAATGCACCATATGTCATACACAACGAAGTGAACAAGAATGGTTTTTAAAAGTCACCTTAAAGGATATTTGTACGTTTTTTGGGTAAAAACACGTGTTTTTGGCAATTGATGAACATTTATCCTGGGATTTATCCACGCAATCTAATCAACTTTTACACGCAATCTAATCAAATTTTACAAATCTGCACAAACCTAGCGATGGATGAGGATGATTCCGTTGCTCGGACACCGCCCCCAACACCACCGAGCATAACTAGACAGTCACATGAGATCACATGTTTCTGGTCACATGCGTTTCGCCATTTTGTCCCGCAAGACTCCGACTCCTAGCCAGCGCCACCTGTCGGACGAAAATGTCAGTGCGGGAGAGCGCCACCTTTCGGGCGAAGATACAGTGAGCTCGTCTGATTGTCTCTCGTTATACCGCTCCAAACCCCATTCGCATATGACAGACGTGTGGATTTTTTCATTGTTGGGGGAAGACCCATGAAAATGATTTATAAATGGTAACATATTCTTTTACCGATGGTGTTCAATAGTAGGCCTACATTAACGGTAGTCAAACCCATCGCATGACGATGTCATGTGGTCACAGTACCTTCACCGACACTATAACACGTGATCACCATACGGTGACAACATAAGCACCATGCGTTCGCGTGTTAGCATGTGTTTAATGGAATTTTACAAGGATTGAGTTTGTCCTTGAAAGTGTGCACGACTCGTTCGCTTCCAATTCCTTTCGAATAAATCTCTTTTCTTTCATGACTGTGATTTTTAAATGAATCGACTTCATATGCGAGGGTTGGTTATATAGCCCTTCGGGAGTACGATTTCCCTCGGTATTGGCGTGTCGTACCGCGCTGATAATCAAGATGGGAGGGAGGGGGTACTCTATAATTAAGGTGTGAGAGAGAGGGTACTCTTACTAAAACAGTATTATAACATTTATTGCTTTTTTTATGTGCCCAGTATTTTCTTCCCTATACTGAGGATGCAGGGTTGCCATGGTGACGATCTATGTGTGGGTATGTCTGAAGATTCTACTCTTCGTCCAGTCCTATACAGATGTCGGTGATGCAGCTACTAATGATTGTTTTTATTTTTACCAGCTGTTGTAACGAAAAACTTTTCCCCAAACACGGTATATTTTTCAGAAAATGTCTTCGTCTATATGCGGCCCCCTTCCCTGTCCCTCCCCTACTCACCAGCACTCGGATACAATATGGTATGTTCCTAAGCTGCTGTGCAAGTGACTTCTATGTTATATATTCCGTGATTGATTAAACTTTCAATTTCAAATCGAAGCAGCGATTATAACAGGAAATTGCGACATTGTAGCATAGCAATGTGTGCCAGAATCCCATATTCCTGATTTATAGTTATGGGGTTTTTTTCCAACAATAAGTGTAATTACAAGAGAACAATGCGTTCATTATTCTGTACATCCGCGGCTGTGTGGAAAATACTCTCAAACAAGATCTTGAACACTGCATTTGTTTAGCATTGATGCTGGTATGCAGTAAACAGGCCGGTAAATGTATTTATCAAGAAATAGCGCGTGAGCGACACCAAGTCTCATCATTGACACTCAGTACGCCTGGCCCTCTTGCGATTCAAGCCTCTATCGGAACCGGCCAGCCGGGACCTAGTATCACCACCGAGTCTTATTTGGTTGGGATGTGGCCCCGGACGTGGTAACTGAGTTAGTCTTCACCTGAGAGCATATTTTATTAAAGCATTTAAAGTGCAAGTAATGGGTAAAATATGAATTTTCGGGATCTTATAGAACGCGATTTTCTGATCAATAATTTGCAGTTCTTTTTTCGATCCGACGCGTAGTAAACAAGAAATAAGCAAAAACAAACAACACATTCCGGAACTTCCCGACCACACACCGAAGATGAACGAAGGCGCTGTGACGTCATATGTCACCAGAAGATCTATGTTACCACGGACGCCGTTTCTATTTGCTGAAATACACCTTATTCAACTTTGATTAGGGATTCGAAAATAGACGTTACTTGCACTTTAACCATTTTCGTATGTGGTGAAGGCTATGCAAGGATTAAGCGTTGGTGATTACGGGAGAGGGGTGTTCTAGAGTGTGCCTTTGGGCATTCCCTACCCTACCCAACCGGCCACCCTAACGTCTTCCCAGCGCGCATCCTCCCCTTTTTTACATTAGGCATTACAAACTGTTATTAATGAACTTG
>CM067358.1:28875528-28910528 GCA_034190875.2 Urechis unicinctus
GATCACATGTTTCTGGTCACATGCGTTTCGCCATTTTGTCCCCAAGACTCCGACTCCTAGCCAGCGCCACCTGTCGGACGAAAATGTCAGTGCGGGAGAGCGCCACCTTTCGGGCGAAGATACAGTGAGCTCGTCTGATTGTCTCTCGTTATACCGCTCCAAACCCCATTCGCATATGACAGACGTGTGGATTTTTTCATTGTTGGGGAAGACCCATGAAAATGATTTATAAATGGTAACATATTCTTTTACCGATGGTGTTCAATAGTAGGCCTACATTAACGGTAGTCAAACCCATCGCATGACGATGTCATGTGGTCACAGTACCTTCACCGACACTATAACACGTGATCACCATACGGTGACAACATAAGCACCATGCGTTCGCGTGTTAGCATGTTTAATGGAATTTTACAAGGATTGAGTTTGTCCTTGAAAGTGTGCACGACTCGTTCGCTTCCAATTCCTTTCGAATAAATCTCTTTTCTTTCATGACTGTGATTTTTAAATGAAGTCGATTCATTCTCTGTATGCAGATAAATGTGCAGCTGTGTTGTTTTTACTCACTGTGATTTACCTCCAAAGTCAAAGCAATGACACAAGCGCTTACGCTGTCTGTCAAAACTTCAAACCGAACTATTAATGTGGTAACAATCCGGTCATTCCTCAACCATCGTACTGGTATTAAATTACAGAGCGAAGCTTCAATTCTATAACCTCCATTTGAGTAGTGTACGTTGTACCCGTCCTATAAACGGAAATCGTTTCAGTGCCAATAGGATATACCATCTAATTCATATAATGCACCTTCAAAAACGCTGGCTTATTATTATGCTATTTATTGATACTAGTGTACACATCTTGGTTATCATACAACCACCCGAGTACAGTTTTGTATAAATGGAAAGAGCAGGTTATGTATGCATAACGGATAAAGAACGCACAAAGTATGATTTTCATAGTAGAAGCAAAAAAAAGCAGAGTTCATCTATCGCGATAATGCTATTCAAAGCCACTGAACTCAAAATTGCACAGCTGCTGCAATATTAAAACATATGTGGACACTTGTCTCAAACTTTAACGTCCCACGTCGAGGTATGCCCCCAGGAAAAGGAAACAAGAATTGAAACGCATGAAAAGGATGAATGGCAGGCAAACATGCACAATGACACTCCATGTTTCTTTGTAATAACCTGTCTGGATGGGAGAGGTTTCTTGGTAAGTTCTGCTACTGATGAAACTCTCAACAATCCACATGACCCCGTTACAGATTGCCATGAAAAGGAGGATTCTTCTGAACCTTGCCTGTTCTTCAGCCGTCACGCTGGACATCACTAATGTGTCTCCTCTTCTATCTCGGCCACCTGCTATATCTGATGCATCATCAGCATCTGTGCTAAGTCTCTCGGCATCATCATCACCTGTGCTAAATCTCTCGATATCATCAGCACCTGTGCTAAGTCTCTCGGCATCATCAGCACCTGTGTCAAGGCTACTTTCAAAATTGTCTCTCATTATTTCTATGGTTTGAGCGGCCGGGCATTTCACAGCGCAAGCATGAAACATGAAAGCTGTCTGTAGGTACAGCATGATGACTTTTAAAATGTTAAGCGTTAGAATGAGGATGGGAGCTGGTGCATCTTTATCTGACAGCTTGATATTAGCCAAGCAGGCGACCACTGATAGAATGCCTATAATATACTGGCCCGTATTAGATAGTACTACTAGCATGTGAAGGCCCCCTTGTCCATGAGACGACTCACCGTAAAGGTTTTGTGATGGAAAACGCGAACTTAAATGGAAGCCCACAATTATGCAAATACACTGCAAAGTATAGAATAAGACATTGAATACACCGTCGATATCAAGGTAGAGTTTGTTTTTCTTATTGATGGAAAGCATAATCGCTGTTACCAAGTAAAGCGCATTGACAATGATTCCCAAAAATACTGAGAATGGCACAAATCCTCGCCAATTTGAAGTTTGCTGTTGAGGGAAGGCGCTGTTATTAGTGCTTCGAGGGAGCAGAGGCGTCGTTTCGTCGACTGTCGGTCTAATCGTCTGCGGCTCCGGTGACGCAGGAACCTGGTTTTCTTCGGCTTGTAGAGTCTGTACGTCTTGCATGTGAAATAACAAATGGGCTAATTGTTCGCATACGAGTAGCGAAAATTCAATTGTTAGGGGATAGAAGTATGGAGCCATGGTCTCACTGATTTTGTAGAGTCCCGTCTGTTCACAATAACATGATAGATTTCGATTGTTATGATAGTCAAAGTCCTCTGTGCAATTACCTTCGTTTTTCATAGCCTTGACAAAATCGCGGAGAAGAGTTTCAAACCAAAGATTTAACGTCACAGCCGCTATAGTAAACAAGGCGTAATGAACAGTCCATTTCCGATGAAAACGAATGCCTTCGAATTGAACGGTGAAAACAACAGCAATGGCCGCGTATGCCATGCGGAACACATGGAAGACCATGTCAACGATGACACTGAAGAGATGATCGCGATATTCGAAGACTAATATATCAATGCAGTTAAGATGCGCCAAAATCTTCGTGACGTCCAGGTAGACCCCTAAGACGAAGAAGAACCCTATGCCGATGATGGGCAGTTTGTCTTTGATAGCTTTGCGAATCAAATTAAGAGGACCATTGTGTATGAATTCCACCTGAAGAAAGTCTTCGTCCGGAATAGAATCTGAATCCGCGCCACTTTCGTAATCCTCGTCCTCCTCGTCCATCCCTTCCTCGTCTTCTTCGTCTTCGTCTTCGTGAGGATCTCCGAGCTGGTCGCTGTGGCTAACCGTGGCTAACATGACCATGATGGCGACGAGCATCATACCAATTAGCACGAGTTGCTGCATGGGCTGTGTTACAGGGTGGCTGCCTTCACTGATATAATTGGCTAGACTCATGCTCATGCCAGCAGAGAGGACGAGAATGAAAGTAGACACTGCCCCCCAGAAACCATCTTGCTCTACTGGACCAATCAATTGGCCTATGTGGTTGCCAACATAGAGCGGTAAAAGGAACCAATTGCTCAAAATGCTGGCATTGTCGGTCGGACTGTTTCGGCCATTGGCTGCGTTATTTCCATGACGACTGGTATCTTGGCTTACCATGTTATTGTTGCTATGGCTGCTGTGGTTACCATGGTAGTGGCTGTCCTCGCCGGGAGGTTGTCTGTTTCTTAAGGTTTCCGCCATCGATGTCTAAATGTGCACACAATATGATAAAGTCTAACTGAAGTCAACGAAGGCATCACACAAGAGAGCAGTGAATTATTATCAATCATTAAATGAGATACCCATTAAACAAATGGGCAAATTGAAAAAAAGTGCTATGTCAAAACCCAACACGATTATAAAGGTTCACAGCGGGGGAAGTCACAATTCAGACCGCTGTTCATTGTCAGGAAGCTTTACATTTGTGGAGTGACCCCCTCAGATAAATTCTTTTTATAGTATGTCCTACAAGTGTAGGACATCCTGCTGTGTGATAGCCTTGTTTGTTATTTATATCACTATACGATTTCAAATCGACCGAGACTGTTTGCAGCACTTTCATTTTCATATGGAGTAACTGGTGAGTCATATGGAGAGAGTCACGTGACATAACGTCGTCGACTAGTCTTCGTCCAGTGCTTGTCATTAGGTTGTGATAAAGTCCCAAAAGGTAATACCTCTCAAACAATATCCCTTAGTGTGATAAAGTCCCAAAATGTAATACCTGTGTCAAGCAGTATCCCTTGGTGTTAGGCGTTTCACTTTCATTGTACATTTATTAACAGTTTGCATGAACAGATGTAAATCACACACTGATTATTTCCCGACCTTGGCACAGTATTTTTACTTATGCCGCAACATTCACGAGAAAGACCAATGTTTTGTACAACATTAAGTTCATGAGATGTGGAAACACGTAATCTGAAATATTCTTGCGAATGAAAGATGCATAAAAGATATCAGACGGCACTAAACTCATGTAATGTTATTTATATATTGTGATGTGATTACACTTAGCATCACATTACCGCCTTTCCTGACCCTATCTGTGTCTAAGTATCAGGAGAACCATTATCCGGTTGGAACGTTCCTATGTAAATTTACTTTTCATTGACTGTCGATAGATTTACATGCAATAGGAACTGTGCTGTGGCATACCCTGTTGGTTGGTTGATCCCTTGTCTATGATGCTCTCTTCTGGCTGCTGATTAACTTGGGCTTTTCAGGTATAAACACTTTCTTCTTGACGGATGTATATTTTGTTTTCCTTGTTGATGCGATTTCTGCGTGATATGTAGGCCATGGCGGTCGGGCGACTACAGACACTGTTGTCTCTGTCAATGCCAGCTTTAAAGGAAGCTGAGTGCGAAAGCGGATGGCAGTTTTCGTGTACAATGTCAACCATGGGCTTTTGGAAAACCGCAACAAATTGCAGCTCTTAACCAAAGTATTTCTTTTCACACGGAGATTAAGATGGCTAATACAGATATTCAGATGAGGATTTTACCCCTGTGCGAAAATGTTGGTTTATCAAACGAGGTTAAACGAGCATAATATGAATATACTTGTGGTGAATAGTTGTTAACATATCTTAATAAGACACATAACTTATTCTCTACTCCCCTTCATCCTTATTGCAACGATACAAAGGCCTGGTCTAGCAGAAACCACAGCAGGTGCATTTGTACTCAATATCGCTCAAGAAGTGGACCTTTCTTTTAACACAAAATGTCGATTGAGGTACAGAATGTCAACGTCGTTGAATCTTGGATAAGTGAATAATTAGTGGTGTTAGTTGCTATGGTGACGTTATAAATTATTATATTCTCCTTTAAATTATAAGCTGAAATTATTGAAAATTAACGATTTATGGATGATTATCTGCTTGTACATTCAGATTGTATTTGTAAACACAAGCAGAAGCAGACGACACAGTAGAGCTATATATAGGCTTTTATGCTGTGAGGCCACGGAGAGACAGCAGTAGTTAGACCGGGTACCGGGCTAACTACACAGCCAGCAGTAGTGAGACCGGGTATCGGGCTAACGACACAACCAGCAGTAGTTAGACCGGGTATCTGGCTAACGACACAGACAGCAGTAGTTAGACCAGGTACCGGACTAACGACACAGCCATCAGTAGTTAGACCGGGTACCGGGCTAACGACACAGACAGCAGTAGTTAGACCGGGTACCGGACTAACGACACAGCCAGCAGTAGTTAGACAGGGTACCTGGCTAACGACACAGACAGCGGTAGTTAGACCGGGTACCGGGCTAACGACACAGCGGCTATTTCCGATCGGATTTTGAATTGTACGTGAGAGTATTTTCACAGGCTGATAGAAAGCCGCATCAAAATACTCAGGCTGCTTTGTGCATACCAGAATACTCTCATGCTGAAAGTAGCCAGATCGATACTTCTGATGAAATCGGTCATATCTATATACTTTGAGTATGACAGTAAACTCACATGCTGAAAGTAGCCATATCATTATATTCATTCTACTTTGTGCAAGACAGCATACTCTTAGATTGAAACTAGCTTGATGTGAACGTGGCATAATCGATAAACATTGGGACGCTGAATATATCTCCAGACTTGTTTCCAGAGCGGTCCGTAACTAAGCTATCCTCTGAGTTGGCAGACAGAGGAGTCTGAATTCAGTTGACTAATCTGTGATTACATAGTTTGTTTTGTGTTACCATGACAGGATAAGCTTTATGTAGTGTAATAACCAAGTAACAGTAATTACCACGACAACGTATGATTTGAGTTTATTTACTCTGCACACCCTACCCTCTAAATGCTGGAGATGTTATTTTAAGATATGTGTGACTACAAACAGTTACTTAATGCTAACGTTCTAGTTATAAGTAGGACTATTCGGTGTGAGTGACAGCTCTGATTGGCATTTTATTGGCTATCATTATGATGAATAAACCACTGAATTATATGCTCAAGCTGTCAGCTTATTAATATGTACAAAAATGTACATATGTACCCTGTACCCTGGTATGCAACAAACGAAGAAGATACAAAACACGAAAACACTTTATTTACACCTAGCGCAGAACAACTTGATTGGCTCGACTTTAAAGCTACTATCTGGAATAGTGTCACAGATGGAAAAGTGTCACAGATGGAAAAGTGTCATAGATGGAATAGTGTCACAGATGGATAGTGTCACGGATAGTGTCACAGATGGAATAGTGTCACAGATGGAAAAGTGTCACAGATGGAATAGTGTCACAGATGGAAAAGTGTCACAGATGGAATAGTGTCACAGATGGAATAGTGTCACAGATGGAAAAGTGTCACAGATGGAATAGTGTCACAGATGGAATAGTGTCACAGATGGAAAAGTGTCACAGATGGAATAGTGTCACAGATGGAAAAGTGTCACAGATGGAATAGTGTCACAGATGGAATAGTGTCACAGATGGAATAGTGTCACAGATCCAGCGAAACCTTTCGCTGCAACCTGATCATAGAGGTCACGACACAGGGTCCTCTGATCCAAACTTGATCCACAAGAGCCTTTGATCTTGTCGGCCAGGGTAGACAACTTAAACGGCTAGGTTTGAATTATCCCCTTCTGACAAAATGCATCAACTCTTGATTATTATTGTCTGTACTACGATCTTAGTAATAACATGTTGAGGGTTATATTAAAACAGAAGTGAATCTTTGGTTCCATAATACTTTCCGCACACTGCAGGATTCAGACTTGTTAAACCGGAACTATGACAAAACAGATTTGGTTTGATCAAATTCTCACTGACCGTTTAAGTGAAGGCAATTTTTTACCACATTCAAGTGACTCGATTAACATCCGATTTTTGGAAAAAATGAACCACAAGCAAAGATCTTTGCCACAAGCTTCAAAGGAAGATCAATATGTCTTATGCATCGGACATAACTTAAACACAGCACAAATCTTCCCGCTAATGTGGTGAATTACTTTACTAAATCACCTTTTTCACCTATTAAAACACAGTGATGGCGATAATTCTCTCAAACCGTCTCTTTTCTGTTGATGAATCATTCATATAACTCTAATATTTATCGTATTTAAAAAAAAAACCCAATTAACATTTGCGTCTTAGAGGCTGGCGAAGAGGTTTATTGTTGTCTACGGAGCTGAGTAATTTCATATAAGGATATACGAAAAGTAATTAAAGGGTAAATGATAAAATACTAACCTGACAGCTTCCTCAATCTTAAACAAGACTGCTGCCACATGGGAGCATGACTCGCCAAAACTGAAGCCCGAACATTATGGTAGGACCTCTTTGAAAGCAAAGAAAAATCAAGAATTGCATTAGATGTTAGACTCATCCAGCCATACATGTGCAGTGAGCTGTGATGATGTCACATTCTCTGCCAAGGGCAACCCATGGATTATAGGCAGAATCATTTATCCGCTGGGATGGCTTCACCTAAGCATTCAGGAAGTCATTTGATGGTGTTCTGATGTGGAAGATAGTATAAACCCAGCCCCATTTATGGGCCTCCAGAGCCTTGACATTTTTCATGCTTTCCTTGGTGAAAACACCTGCACAGATTCAATATGGTATTTAATTCAAATGCACATTTAGCTAAGGTTGTTTCTTTTGAAAAAAAACCATTCAGCTTTATCTATTGAAGTAATAATGTAACATAGCTATTTGCTTTTGATTGCAAATTACTAGCTGCCTTTATCACCTGGAGAGTTGATCAAGTACTGGTACAAATCACCACAAGTCATATCAGGCCACTCTGTTGGGTCTTGTAACCAACTTCCAGCTGGTAATTTATAAGGACAACTATCTTCTTTGAATTTCTAGTTTCAGTTTTTGTATATACCTCTTTCGTGTCCTTCCAAATACTGGTAAGCCATGATTGTCGAGCTTCAAACATATCGACCACTTTGTACTGCTTGTAAGCCATGGCTGATTTGATATCGCCGAGTTTATAACTGTCACTCGTAAAATGTTCTTGTGTGCAGATCAAAATATGCTCAAGATAGTTTCTGATTATTGAAATTGTCTTAGATCTTCGTTATCAGCTACTATTTACCGCGTCTTTGGCGAAAGAGCGCCACGCGCACGTTAATAGCGTCGTGGCTTCAGGGCAACCAACAAGGTGCCGACCCCCTGGACATTAGGAGAGTGCAAGCGGTTAGTGATATGTCTGCTTTTTCATAAAATATCTAATCATGTTGGTGTTGTCAGAGCACCTGAGGTGGTAAGATGACAGATGTCAACATGGTGGTATCAGAAAAACAGGAGCTTTGTTAGTCCTCCCAGGGCCTTCAGACCGCTACACTAACACACATGGTTAGGACAACCATGACGAGTAACAACACATACACAAGTGCAGCGGTTTAAATGAGGGCAACTACTCTTACCATGGTGATGCTTCTAAGGAAATAGTTGACTGATGCAGATGCTTCACTACCGTCTAAAACTGTCTATGACTGACGGAAACCGTCTTACTGACTGATGAATAATACTGATACTGGCATGGCACTGGTGCTGATGTTCGTGACTGGTACAGAATCATTGACTGGTAATGGTGATCCCTGTGATGTCAGTTAGTATTGATCTGTTGAACTGACAGATAACGGTGATACCGGCCAGTAGAGTGATGATAACTGACTGATAATGGTGATGCCGGCCCGTAGGGTGATGATATACTGACTGATAATGGTGATACAAGCCAGTAGGGTGATGATATACTGACTGATAATGGTGATGCCGGACAGTAGGGTGATGATATACTGACTGATAATGGTGATACAAGCCAGTAGGGTGATGATATACTGACTGATAATGGTGATGCCGGACAGTAGGGTGATGATATACTGACTGATAATGGTGATACAAGCCAGTGGGGTGATGATATACTGACTGATAATGGTGATGCCGGTTAGTATGATGATGATGCTAATAGTGATGAAGAAGTAGCAGAGCGTGCGCCTCGTACACCTGCAGCACATCTTCTTGCGGGTCTTCACCGAAACAGTCACGAACGAGATGGTTTGCTCTTCAGTATGAAGTGTTGGAATATGAATGTAACCAATCATCACAAAGTCCTCTAAGTGAACTATAGCCATGAAACCGCTTATTATGTGTTTAATTTAAACCAGTGTGCTATCAAAATCAAGCATCGGATGCTCTATAAAGTTGAAATCAGTCATATGGTTATATGGTCTGTCACACACACCCACATACATACACACACACACACACACACACACACACACACACACACACACACACACACACACACACACACACACACACACACACACACACACACACACACACACACACACACACACACACACACACACACACACACACACACACACACACACATGCACGCACACACATACCAATAATTAGGCACGATTCACTCCAAAGGCATTCCTAAAGCACCTTGCTTTTGCGAAACAGGTAAAATTTGAAACTCACTATAACATTATGTTTTGAATATTTGTTCTCTAAAACGCATTAGTTTTATTGATAACTGGTTCTTGCGGTTTAATTGAGGTAGGTAACATTGACCTTGATAGACTGATAAGGCTTGCTGTTGGATTGATTTTGTAGGTGTAGCTTGTCACGTTATGATGACACTGCCAGACGTATGTATCTTCTTACGTTATGATGACACTTCCAGACTTATATATCCGGTTACCTTCCTTGACTACGCCGTCATAACAATCCTTCGGCGATAAAGTGAAAATATCGCGAAGAAACATTTCCTGTTCCCTATAAAATAGGTTTGTTCTTGAAAGAGAGAAGGAGACTGACAGAGAGAGTTTATTAGATTATTTTTGCAATAACTCATTAGCTCACCATCGAAGCACATATGTTTAAGCACATTACATTAATAACCAGATATTGTGGAGAGAAGTGAGTGTATATCAATGCGCTTCCTCATTATCGTACCTCATAGTAAAAATACAACTTTAACCCTGAAGAATCATTAAGAGAATTGATACACATCGTTAAGTAATATTACAATTGTCATACCAAAAACAGTAGGTTCATATTCATTCATTAATATTGCAAATAAATAATATAAACGCTTACAGAATAACTTTATTAAAATTAATGTTTTTTTTCAAGATATGATTCAGAAGTAGATATTGAAATAGAACAGGGGTATCTTACGAATATTTGATTAAATTTATATCAACTTAAGGTTTTCGTGCGGATCTGGGCCTGGCATTGTTTAAGAGAATACAGATGGTTCTGTGTGCAAGGTTTGTCCATTTAATCGAACGGGGATGATCTGTACCTGATAGATAACGTCTCAACCTAACTCATATGGAGGTAAATAGTTTATAGCAAGCATCAACAGGAATTAACACCTTACTCGACAACTGACATTACCAAGCAGAATAGCCCATTATACCATAGAGTGTATAGGTACGATAAGAGGGCTCACTCTCGCCTCCGCCCGAGAAACTTTGTGAAGACGCCACCTATGATCGGCAGTTGCTTTGTAACAGCCTCGACCATTCAAAAGACTCAATATCTTGGACAGACACCGACCCCCTTGACGTTGGATCAACAGTTCCTTGTGGTCTTCCTTATCTGATGACGGGCGTGTAATTCATTCATTTCAGAAAACCACATGGCTGGTCCGAGTGATCCCTCTTAGCATAGCTATGAACTCCTTGATTATACCCGTTTCATGAATGTCTCCATCCATCTGCCAACACTTCTCGAGGCTTCAAAGTCGCCATGCCACGTGTATTATGACTGCCGTCGTACAACGACCCTTGAGGTACACCGTTTGAAACGCTTGTTCAATCAGATTATACACCATATATCACACCGTCTATTACTGAGCCGTTTATTTATCCATAGTAATACGTTACAAGTGATACCATGGGCCATGAGTTTGCCATGGGCCATGAGTTTACCATATGCCATGAGTTTGCCATGGGCCATGAGTTTGCCATGGGCCATGAGTTTACCATATGCCATTAGTTTGCCTTGGGCCATGCGTTTACCATGGGCAATCAGTTTGCTCGCATACCATCGGTTGGGAACATCAAGGAACCTTGTTTGAAAACACAAATAAATTACATACAATGGATCCCCTGTGTCTAGCATTTTAGCAACGTCTTCTAGGAATTCCAAAAGATAGTATGACAAGAGCGTTTGCACGGAAAACCATCTAGAGTTTTATTCAATTAGTTAGTTTGAGTAAGTGTTCACTTAATTTGCCCGTGCAAGAGTTTCCAGTATTTTTCTTATTGTGGATATTAAACAGACAGGTCAGTAATTTGCAGATCACCTTGGTTATCGTCGCTATGGATCCACGGAATACATCCAACGGCACTTGTACATGGTTCAAACCTAACCTAACCCACAAGGACAGATTATAAATCTAGCGTTGAGTGAACTGTTCACAAACCTACACTTCCTGGTTTGCCACTGACTCCGAGATATACTGCCCGGCTTGACGCCAACCTGCTGTAAATCACGAGGTGAAATGAAGCTGAAGAACGCTCTAGTTGACATTGAAGAGGAAATTCTTTCCACGAGCATGCCAAAATTCGTCAGGGTAAAATATTGCACAATATTATCCCTATTCGAACCAGTTCAACTTAGAAGAAAAAACCTGTTCTATTTCAAGCAAGCAATTGACTGGCTATGACCTCTGTAAAGCAACGTCGAGTTCAGATTGTGCTTGTTTTATTAAGTAACGCAGAAGCTCTTGCATGCGCGGGTCAGATTCCAACAAATAAATAAGATTAATCCTGTGAGGATTTGTCAAAACATCTCCTGAATCGATGTCAAGCCGAGCTACATTGAGACATGCGTCACTCCAGTGTATCTCCACACAGCCACAGACGTGTCACAGAACAGGTGCAATCACAGAGTGGCTGACGGGAGTGAATAATCGTTATCAGTTTGAGAAAACTTAATATACATTGTTTGGCTTTGTTGTTGATGGAACAAAGGACGACTGGGTGGATTCTAGTTGGGGATATTATTATGTGAATAGGTAAAACATGCCGTTATTGGGTTGATAACAAGATCATCATTTGGAGACAAGTGGACGGAGACCTGATAAAGCAATTCATCTATTTATATACGGCATGAGATCATCAGGCGCATGGCATACTTCCCTGTATAAAACAGGTCGTGTGAAGTATACTGAGCCTGGTCGATGATAAAACTCGTTAAGTCCTTGAAAATTGACTGATATCACCGTGTAATTTAAGCTGAATGACGCTGAGAGACGGGGTATTTTATGGATTTAACGATGGCGATCATGCTTATAGCGCGCACCATAATAACGTTCACCCCTCACCTACCCGTCTACAAAACCTGACGTTAACAACCCGAGCTGAGGCTAATGCAGTCAACAGCATCGAGGCCGTCCACAAGTCTAACTCAACGCCATTCACCTTGAACGGGCGCAAAGCGAAGCACCAGCCATATTGAAAGTTTCTCTTTCTTTCCCGTTCCGATCTTCATTCGGTATTCAGGAATAACCACGCCCCGACGAGTGACGCACGGACGCTACTGTTGCTAATCGCCGCCTTCGCCCCCCCCCCCCCGCCCCCTACCCCCGCCCCCTCAGCCCCGCAATCTTAATCTACCAGCCATCTGGCCGCGATGTCATGCCTACCAAGGTGGAGCAGTACAACCCGCCTGACTCGTTGTAAACCTTAACCCTTAGAAATCTTGAATAACTAGTTGGTCGAAAGTCAATTGTGTCCGGTGCGATGAAGTGAGACAGTAACCAAACAGACACCGCTCAACATGTGCCCTGCTGAACGGGCTGGTCGTGGATCATGGACCATTGGGATCTTCGTTTTGAGGAACTAACACGTGGTGGTCGTTTTCCAGGTTATCTGCGGGACTTGTACAGGTAGGGTTTAAAGTTAGTATCGTCAATGCGGTCTTAGCATTGTACCATATAAAACAGGGCTGTTGCATTGCGTGTTATGTTTGTAACGTGCTTATGCATGTGTGGCTGGATAGGGGTCGCCCCGGACAGGGGGGGGGGGGGGTGGGGGTGGGGCGGGTCGCCTTCCATGGGAAAATACATGGCTAGATGATCGATGGAACTGGGTTTCATAGCACTGCTCAGAGAGTTAAGGCGACTGAGACCTGGAGCCTGGGTCGCATTGCTGGGCTGTGTCCGACTCTCTGGGAGTCGACTCTGAGATATCTGTGATGTCCATGGGGCATGCCGTAGGGTACGTAATGGGGCATGCCGTAGGGTACGTAATGGGGCATGCCGTAGGGGACGTAATGGGGCATGCCGTAGGGGACGTAAGGGTCACTGAATCACTGTTTAATACTTGTTGATAGGACGACAACCATGCATAGCTTTCTCCGCAAAACTCTTCTCAGAACTCGTTGATGTGAATCGACATCTCGTGGCGAAATGCTTAAAACGGACTGATACCTGCATTCTCGAACAGTCTTCTACGCTGGTGCCTAATTAATGTTCATAATTCATGATTTCACCGTGTCCTCCGTCGCTATCACTTAGTCCTCCGTCGCCTTCACTCAGTCCTCCGTCGCCATCTCTCAGTCCTCCATCGTCACCCTCACCCCACCCCCCTGTCATTCGTCGATAAACCATTTCACCGTCATTCAGCACCACAGCTATTGCACGAGGTAAATCAGGCAACTGACGGAAGTGCACTTATGTAATGTCGAGCTAGAGAAGTTATTGATCACAACGAGAGTGGAATTGCATAATTGATAACGAGCAGGGCTCGACACATTTCCACTTGCACGATAGGGCCAGTAAGCAGTTTGATTGACACAAAAATGGCATGTGGTATGCTGTCATAAACAGTCTAGAATTCTGATTGATGTGTTCTGCATTTATGTTCCTGAGACAGACATCCATGGCACCCTCATTGCGCTGATGCTGGGCTCTGGCTTGAGCAGCAAGATACCGCATGTGTTTTTCTGAGCCATTGTGCCTGCAATGCCTGTTTCCTGGAGATATAATCCCAGAATGAGATTATTTATAAAATATTGGCAAATTATTTATCGTATTATAACGAGGTTCAATGTTTATGCTCAATAATAATGATGGTGGTATATAATTTTAGCGATAGTTGGTTGTTCCCTTGAGAAATGACCCAGTTCCATCTGCTGTTGCTTGGAAGTGGCGGCAGACACTGCAGAACATGACTCCATCCTCCACATCTACCCACTGCAATTCCTCTATACAGTTGGTCTTGAATACCCTTCGGAAAGAAAATTCAGCATTTCATGACATATACATCAAATTCACAAATAGTGAAATTATAGGAAAGAGTAGTTGAAATTGAACCCACCTAGTCTGATTCTGTTCGTATTTCTCCCGGGTGGCCTTGAGTCTTGTTGCAGCTGAAGCAACATCATGTTGTTTAGAAGTGGCTGCCCATGACAGCAAGGCAGCTTTCTTCATGCTATCTTTCACATTGGGCCTGATTACTGAGTTTCATCACCAGCTGGTTGTCCACGATGATCGACATAACAACTGCGCCGAGTTTCACATATTTATACGACAAGGCCACACGTCGTACGTGACCGCCGTGAACGCGCACGGCGCGCTACGCTTTGACGTGTAGCAGCGGTGCGTCATTTACATACCTCTTTAGATAACGAGAGGCTTGTGCGACCGACGCAGCAACGATGTTTCGAGCGCGCCCTAGGCTTATAGAACGCATGTCAAATCCAGCTGACACGTCAAACCCTACTCGAGGCTTTTCTCGCAAACTTTGTGCGTTTTCATAACAGTACTAGAACTCCCAAGTACAAATTTAAACCGGTAATGTCCATAAGCGGGGGAAAAAGTGGGAACTTTACTCATGCATCGCAGAATATGAATATTATCAAACAATCCTGTTATTTGCATAAATTAATATTGTGACCAACGTGTTTTTTATTGGTGGAAAATAGCTCTTATATGCTAATAGACAAATTTGGAAATGACAATCTATTATGTTCGCTGCAGCAACGGGCGGTTTTTTTTTTGCGTAATGGGTACTAAACTCCGGACAATATAACCTGTCTTGATAAGAGCACTGGTAATATTGTCTTAGCATTAAGTTTCAAGTAAACAATCTCTATTGCTGATATCAGCGATGCCTCGCTTTTACATGTTTAAAGGCGATTTTGACGTGATGCGGCGAGTTCAAGTGGAGATAAAGGAGGAAGTTGCGGATTGAATGAGGTATCCAAATTACTGCTGGCCCGATCGGGCAGCTAGCATGTACCGCACTGGCCCGAACTGATTGCGCGGTGGCCCGGGGCAGCGGACTTGTCGAGCCCTGAAAAGTGTCAAGAACTCTCGGACGATTTAGTTGCTGGCTAACACTTCACGCGTGGCGCTTGGTGCTTCATGCATTTTTGATACACGAATTTTTATACCGGTGGGTCGTGCTTATCAGCGTGATAAGTCTACCTCCCCCGCTGTCTGATAAGTCTACCTCCCCCGCTGTCTGATAAGTCTACCTCCCCGCTGTCTGATAAGTCTACCTCCCCCGCTGTCTCTAAACAAAAAGGAATTTATATGGCAGTGAATGTAGAGCCGCCATGGCGTTTTATTTCCCCTGTGCATCCGCTATCATTCATTACTTCCCGCATTAATCATTATGATACTCCAATCAAAGAATCTTATCGCCTCAACATATTGCAAGCGATGATGAGGGAAGTTATAAAAATTAGTCAATTCGAGTGATATTAGCCAGACTTATTAATTATAAATAAATAACCATTGGGAAAAGTAAATGTTCTACATCGTTAGGCGCGGCCATGTTGGTGTGCACGTTTTGGTGACGTCATGGGAACACTCTTTACATTGGATGTTTTTCTTTTACAGCTACTCTTGCTGCGAGAATAAGAAATTGTCATCGGAATTTCCCTTATCGTTACCCAGCAATACGGTGCTCTGTTTCGCTCTCGGGTGTAACCGCAAAATATAAACAAAATAAACCGTGGAATATAATAATTCTGGTCGAAAGCGATAAAGTTGCAAAGCCGTTTGGCTTTGGTCGTAAACAAAGAAAAAAGTTGTCGCCAACCGTTGACTCGAGGGGTTTGCTCGTTTGATCCCACGCGTGGGGTAGACATTGACCCGTCACCTTATCCGCTTGTCGGTACGCTGTACAATCTAAGACCTGAGCGTTTACTGTTACATATGTTTGATAAAACACGGCACATTTCTCGTCACTGATTGTGTCACAGCACTTGAAAAATACAGCTATGCGCCTGATCCTGCTTCTGCACACAACTCCGGAAACACCTCGCATGAAAACGCCTTGACGTCCTGTGGAATTAACCGTTTTTGTTTCCTACAAACTAGATACTACAGGCAATACTCTACAGGCACGCCCAACTGAAGGTGTCTGGAATTTTCTGTTTGTGACTATCTTAGTAACAAAGCAACGAGTTTTCAATCAAAAAACAATTGGGTTACCGTGTTACTGGCTCCATGACGATGAGGCTGGCAGTTGGTCCATTTATTGTCATGGTCGTCTGTGGCTACGCTATGGCGGACCTACCTGATCGCATCATCATTCCCGACCCCCCTGGTGAGTGATTTTCACTTCCTGACCAGCCATCTGGCTTGATATACCTCCTCCTGACCAGCCATTTGGCTTGATATACCTCCTCCTTAACCAGCCACCAGTCCCGATAAAGCTCCCCTGACCAGCCACCAGTCCTGAAAAAGCTCCCCCTGACCAGCCACCAGTCCCGATAAAGCTCCTCCTGATCACCATCGTGTATGTTGTAGCTCCTCCCGACCTGCCACCTGGCCTGTTATTTCCCTTAATTAATTACCAGCCACCTGGCCTGTTATTTCCCTTAATTACCAGCCACCTGGCCTGTTATTTTTCTTAATCACCAGCAACCCGACCTGTTAGTTCCCTTCGTTACCAGCCACCTGGCCTGTTACTTCCCTTCCTGGTGGGCCACATGACCTGATACGCTTTTTTATTTCCGACATAGGATATGGAGCCCTTACGTAGTATTTTATCATGGACCATTCTTGTTTCATCTTCCCCGTTGCTTTCGCATCACCAATAATCAGAATCCATCTAATCACATTTTCTTATTAGAATCCCTCTTACATAAATTATCTGTAAAACAGTACTGCTTCTGTGCTCAAAGACACAATAACTGCCATAGCCTTTTCGTGCCCAGCCCAAAATAATTTTGTGGACCACACGCATGTCTGTCATTTTCAGATGGCGCGGTGGTCTGTGCATGTGACTCTAAACTCGTGCTTTCCTGTCCCGAGTACACCGTTGTTACGGCCAATATCTACGGCGGAATGGAAGTACTCACCGATAACTGTACCAACAACCTCCCTCACTGCCTCTTCCAAACGGCACCCTCAATTGAAACACACTGTCTGTGGAGAAACAGCTTATGTGAATGGGACGTTGATAAATATAGGCTGATCATTAATCGGCCCGTCCCTGAGTACTGTACTCCCCCAGATGCTCAGCAAGTATTGTATCTGACGGCTCTCGACTTTAAGTGTGTGCATGGTGAGTCCAAATACATCCCATGATTACTGCGATGTTTATGCTAATGAAGTTCCTTATGAATTGGCTGAGATAATGCTTTCGTAGATCGTGATGTTTCTGGCGATACTGCACATATCAACGACACTGGTTATATTAATAATACTGTTGATGTCGGTGATGTTGGCTGAACTGATCATATTGACGGTCGTGATGAATCGGGTGATATGGCGGATTGGCATGGTGTTATTGATGAAGGCGACACATGACAATACATATATTGATGATAATGATGATGATGATGATGATGATGATGATGATGATGATGATGATGATGATATCCATGGTGATTGTGTTACAGTTGACATGTTACATCGCATGGGATATATGCCGAGGAACATTTACAATTCTTCATCCGGATACATATTCAATACTGAATTTCCCGGACAAACTATGGAAACGCATCATGTATTCATTCATATTAAGGCAGGCGAACAGCTAAAGATAACTGCCATCACCAGTATAAACTGTTCAGGATATCTGTCTTTACAAATAAAACAAATCAACCACACTGAAGACACTGCTGATGATAGCATCAAGCTCTGTGGCACAACGTTGTCGGTTACCACGACAACGACAACGACGGAAATATCATACTCGTTGAGTTTGTTCGTCGCACCTGCTTTTCTACTTCACTATACGGGTGGGTTACATATCATATTCATCAATATTAATTTGAAACCTATTGAGGGTCACTTATTGTTTATTATAAAGTCTTAGATCGATTATTACAGTAGGTGTAGGGTGTGTCAAAAACGTTGATCAGTGCATACTGTGAATCTGAGCTTGTGTATTCAGTGTCAGACCTTGAAGATTTGTCAACCCTGGATCCCGGTGAGTGGTTTTCATTCCTTGAGCCATTGTTGGTGAACAGAATAAATGAAGCACAGAACAAGCTGTTATATATGGTAGTTTTCTCTTCAGGCCCTATGGTAGATGATCACTGCTGACTTGAACGTTGAGATCATTCCACCGTCATCACACGTATCCTTACTCTCACGTAGTTCCCATTTCTTCCCTTGCAGACAATACAACAGTGCATGCCGAGATAGTGACGTCAACTACAGGTGGTGACGTCGTCGAATCACAAGGGGCCTTACAAACCCCGTACCCAATCATAACTCTTGTTATATGGGCATTTATAGGGGGGCTTCGAGGCAGACAACTTTACCTGTAGCAGCAGGCTGTCTACGAGAAGCAATCAATGGCAGCATTTAGAATAAACAAAAACTCATGTTCACTTGACGCCGATTCAACAGGATGAACCAATGGTAGCAGTTTAATGCTGTCTTTTGTGGCCATGGAAATATGATGCCTGCTTATGAGTGTACATAGCATGTAACATTGTATATTCCGCATGATTCGTATTAACGCCCTCTGTCATACGTTGAAAATGCTGTTATGTAACAGTCACATATCAACGTTTATTACCAATGACATATATATATATATATATATATATATATATATATATATATATATATATATATATATATATATATATATATATATATATATATATATATATATATATATATATATATATATATATATATATGGTGAGTATGATTTTTGGTCTCTTTAGCGAATTAGTAGAGAGTCACCATGGGTGCTTGGGGGAGGCCATTACAATCCGACCCACAAGAACACATACAGTAGTATTATGTACACAATGTAAGAGCTTTACAGTAGAGAGATAGGGAAATACCGCAATCAGCACTTGAGGCTCTACTTATCATCAGTTCAGCCAGTTTATCTGGCCAGTTGTCGCCTCTTGTTCAGAGAACCTTAAGCGCCTCCTACCGGACAAACACGCTGTTCGCCCTAAATGGTTGATTATATGGCCCCTAACCCTGCACATTACTTATGGCTCTATTTCTCACCAGTTTGAGTCAAGTGCCATGAAAGTGTATTGTACATAATAGCTAGTTTAATCACTATAATTTATTACAGGAAATGGTTTTGTATCGATAAAATCACACCAGATGAGCGTGTTAACTTTCTTCTATCATCAGTTTTCATTTACTGGGCCACGGATGGTAAACTACACAAATTTGGCTAGGTTCATGATATGAGTTATTATTTATTATAACAGCAGTTCCAATGATAGATGATCACCTCTGACTTAGTACCAAGCATGATTGTCCTAAAACCATGTCTTCGTCATTTCGCCATCTACAGATGCACCGGACTGGGTGACGTCGACTACAGGTGATGAAGTCGATGAATCATCAGGGGCTTTACAGACCCCCTCGGCAATAATCTGTCTGGTACATTTTCGTCAATAGGTGAGGTGGTACCTGTAGCCAAATGCTGTTCCACATAAACCATTTCATTGCCACATTAGCAACAACTAGCAGCTCATGTGCACTTGATGCCAATTCAACAGGATGAGCCAGAAGATGTTTTTTGATGTTTTTGTTGAATGACACCATGGCCATGGATCATTTTTATTTACTTGTAAGGTGGTTACAGAGCTCTAGACTGCCTTACGTTGCATACGTCATACTTATGCTGCCAGCCATGTGTTGGAAAAGCTGTCATACTTTCTACTCTTTGTCATTTGGTCATTGAAGTCTGTACAGCTTATCGGTGCGTTATGATATCTGAAGTCCGTTATGAATATGAACCGGTCGTCCGTGATAAATTCTGTGAGCCGTCATGTGGCTCTTCCATAACATCAACAAGACCTCATGGGACTGCCGTTTATGTTGAGGAAATGGAAACATCGCATTAGTAGAGGGGATGTGTTAGCGTATTTTGTCGGGAGTGAGCCCTCTATGCATAACTAAAAGTTTGTTTATGTGATGTCGAGACAATGTATCGCATATAGCAGACCATCTGGATCAGATAAAGCTTCAAAATGGTGCAAAGCATATCTACAAATAAAAAGAAATACAGAAAATAGGTATGCAGCAAGTGCTTTTAAAATTCCCACTCCCACAAAAATTGAGATTAAGTCAATGTTTATGGTAAATATGTCCGACTGAACATCCATTGGTATCCCAATGTACTCCCCCAGATGCTCAGCGAGTGTTGTATCTGACGGCTCTCGACTTAAAGTGTGGGCATGGTGAGTCCAAATACATCAGTTCTTCATCGCAATGGGACAAAGAAAATTGTACACCACGCTAGCAAACGCATATACAGAAGCGCTATAACACACACATACTAAAACACCAACATACACATACACTAAAACATTATTATACAAAACCTACCGAAACACTAACATGCACATATACTAAAACATTAAATTACACACATACCAAAGCACTTATATACACGTATACTAAAACAATATAATACACTTATACCAAAACACTAACATACACGTATACCAAAACACTATATTGCACACATACCAAAACACTACATAACAGAGAGACTACAATACAAACACTACAATATAAACACTACAATATAAACACTACAATACAAACACTACAATATAAACTACTCTAACTCACCAAAATGGAACAAAGCAAATTATACACTACACTAACAAACGCATTTACAGAAGCGCTATAACACGCACATACTTAAACACTAACATACACATGAACTTAAACACTAAAAATACAAACGCATTTACAGAAGCGCTATAACACGCACATACTTAAACACTAACATACACATGAACTTAAACACTAAAAATACACACATATCCAAGACACTATAATACACATATACTAAAACAGTATAATACACACATACCAAAACACTTTACATGCACATATACTAAAACACTTACATACACATATACCTAAAACACTATAAATTAGCACACATAACAAAACACTAACATACACGTATACCAAAACACTAACATACACGTATACCAAAACACTAACATACACGTATACCAAAACACTAACATACACGTATACCAAAACACTAACATACACGTATACCAAAACACTAACATACACGTATACCAAAACACTAACATACACATGAACTTAAACACTAACATACACGTATACCAAAACACTAACATACACGTATACCAAAACACTAACATACACGTATACCAAAACACTAACATACACGTATACCAAAACACTAACATACACGTATACCAAAAACACTATATTGCACACATACCAAAACACTAACATACACGTATACCAAAACACTAACATACACGTATACCAAAACACTAACATACACGTATACCAAAAACACTATATTGCACACATACCAAAACACTAACATACACGTATACCAAAAACACTATATTGCACACATACCAAAACACTAACATACACGTATACCAAAAACACTATATTGCACACATACCAAAACACTAACATACACGTATACCAAAACACTAACATACACGTATACCAAAACACTAACATACACGTATACCAAAACACTAACATACACGTATACCAAAACACTAACATACACGTATACCAAAACACTAACATACACGTATACCAAAAACACTATATTGCACACATACCAAAACACTAACATACACGTATACCAAAAACACTATATTGCACACATACCAAAACACTAACATACACGTATACCAAAACACTAACATACACGTATACCAAAAACACTATATTGCACACATACCAAAACACTAACATACACGTATACCAAAACACTAACATACACGTATACCAAAAACACTATATTGCACACATACCAAAACACTAACATACACGTATACCAAAACACTAACATACACGTATACCAAAACACTAACATACACGTATACCAAAACACTAACATACACGTATACCAAAACACTAACATACACGTATACCAAAAACACTATATTGCACACATACCAAAACACTAACATACACGTATACCAAAAACACTATATTGCACACATACCAAAACACTAACATACACGTATACCAAAACACTAACATACACGTATACCAAAAACACTATATTGCACACATACCAAAACACTAACATACACGTATACCAAAACACTAACATACACGTATACCAAAACACTAACATACACGTATACCAAAACACTAACATACACGTATACCAAAACACTAACATACACGTATACCAAAACACTAACATACACGTATACCAAAACACTAACATACACGTATACCAAAAACACTATATTGCACACATACCAAAACACTAACATACACGTATACCAAAACACTAACATACACGTATACCAAAAACACTATATTGCACACATACCAAAACACTAACATACACGTATACCAAAACACTAACATACACGTATACCAAAACACTAACATACACGTATACCAAAACACTAACATACACGTATACCAAAACACTAACATACACGTATACCAAAACACTAACATACACGTATACCAAAACACTAACATACACGTATACCAAAACACTAACATACACGTATACCAAAACACTAACATACACGTATACCAAAAACACTATATTGCACACATACCAAAACACTAACATACACGTATACCAAAACACTAACATACACGTATACCAAAACACTAACATACACGTATACCAAAACACTAACATACACGTATACCAAAACACTAACATACACGTATACCAAAACACTAACATACACGTATACCAAAACACTAACATACACGTATACCAAAACACTAACATACACGTATACCAAAACACTAACATACACGTATACCAAAACACTAACATACACATGAACTTAAACACTAACATACACGTATACCAAAACACTAACATACACGTATACCAAAACACTAACATACACGTATACCAAAACACTAACATACACGTATACCAAAACACTAACATACACGTATACCAAAACACTAACATACACGTATACCAAAACACTAACATACACGTATACCAAAACACTAACATACACGTATACCAAAACACTAACATACACGTATACCAAAACACTAACATACACGTATACCAAAACACTAACATACACGTATACCAAAACACTAACATACACGTATACCAAAAACACTATATTGCACACATACCAAAACACTAACATACACGTATACCAAAAACACTATATTGCACACATACCAAAACACTAACATACACGTATACCAAAACACTAACATACACGTATACCAAAACACTAACATACACGTATACCAAAACACTAACATACACGTATACCAAAACACTAACATACACGTATACCAAAAACACTATATTGCACACATACCAAAACACTAACATACACAATCTCCTCACTAATCGCAGTTACAACTAACATGTGTTATATATATATACTAATAGTTTAGATAACGTAATAGCGTTAAATACCTTCGTTCACTTTAAAAATATGACAGGTGACCACATAGTCTCCCTTTGAGAACGCAGGCTATTTCCTTCCATAATCGCATTTCGTCATTTTGTTACCAAACCACACTTAATCGCCATAATAACAAACCCCCATCCGTCGTGTTGTATGCCAGACACCAGTCCCATTGACGTGTTGCGTATTAACCAATGAAGATCCCACGGATCCACAGCCGATTAACACTGCCTACTGTTACCTGGACGCTCAGTTGGGCCTAGCAGCCAGCAACTACCTGCACACTATGGTAAATCTTTACACTTGTGGTGTTAAACTTGACCCGCTGTGTTTGTATGGGTAACAAGCAGATGTAGTTATGTAATCTTCACTCATACGTTCACACACTCGTCACTGCCTTATCAGAGCTGCAGTAGCGCTCTGGGAGACTGGCTAGGGAGAAGAGCTACTATATTACTCGCATTGGGATTCGCCATTTGCATCATTCAGGTAAGAAACCAATAATTACTTAAATGAATGAAAAAACCCCATCGGAACAATATGTTGATTGCGACATGGCGGTAATTGTCTTACTTTAAATGATGTTATTCGTGCTGTTGGCAGTTACTGGGGATATTCGCAGCTTCCTGTGTGCGCAGGGAAATTATTCAAGGAATGAAACAATGAAAGCTATTTCAAATAAAGATGCAAAGATTGGTACCTCTAAGACATTCGTTGACAGCCTTATATTGTTGCGAAGTGTGACTGTTCTAGGAAATGTTGAATTCCAATAAAATATGCGTCAAAACCGACAAGGTGTTCGTGAGTGGGTTGATAGTTTTGTGCGCCTTCTACATATTCTTTTGGGATTTTTTACAAATATATACTCTACGGTGAATTGGTCAATATTGAAGTAGTTCCCGGGAATCATGCTTTCTTTGTGTTTTGTTCAATGACATTTCGTAGTTGCGGGAATCATATTCAGCGTCTGATGTAAGCTCCACACTTTGGTCTGTTGGTTCAACTGTTTCCGGATGACTACAATGCAATGACGGGGCACAATATTATATGCAAGATAAGAGATAGTGTACATAACACGATCAGAAGATAATATCGTGTTGTACTTTACACCGCAATGTTTGAGTCTCTTTATCTTTTTGTAGAATGCAGTTCCAACAAATTCATGATTAGTCTCAAAGTGACAGACTTGCTTCTTCATAAGACAACACTGAGCATGCGCCGACAACTTATGCTTCATTACATGTACATTTCACTCCAACCAAGAACAGTTACTACAGTATGCTGTCAAGATGGCGAATTAAAATCAAATATAATTTTTCTTTCCACTGACAAATGAGACATCACAGCTCATTGAAATAAGATATGCGGTGATTTAATTCACAGATGCGTGTTTTTCTACGCCTTTCTGCATTACCCACTGACATCTGCGTATTGCTGCTTATGTGTTTAACACCAATCAATGCAACTTCATATTTCCATGCTCCGTCTTGCTAATTCTGTTAACTCTGCGCAGTGTATTTAACATGGAGCTGCCACACGTGTATCGCGTGGGGTCACGTATCTGCTGTGACTTCACCAAGCCCGTGGGAAAGAGCAGCTCGTTGACAAGCTGTCGCATGTGATATAAGGTGTTTTAATCAGCAATTCTAAGACCAACACCGAATGTAGCTCTATTGAACCTACCTGTTAACTCGGTGACGGAACAATGAGGGTCATTTCTCTGAGCGTTTTGCTGTGTTTACTGGTTGTAAGTGGGAACGCCACGGGACGGAATGATCGCGTGTTGGCGCCACTGTCGTCCAGGACGGGACCGGAAGCGGCCCTGGTGATTGCGCCTGGAGCTCTCCTCCAGTACGAGCAGTACAGAGCGATAGGTACGTCATTCATTATACGCCTTGTGAATGAGCACAGACAGCAATGTCATTCATTATACGTCCTTGGAACAAGCAGCAATGACATTCATTATACGCACTGTGAGTGGGAACAGATTGCAGCGTCATTCATTATATGGCCTCTGAATGAGCGCGGAAAATTGTGTCATTCACAATATGAATGGGCAGTAGTAGCAATGCCATTCACTATGTCCTGTGTGATGTAGCAATGTCATTCATTGTTCGTCCTGTGAATGGGCACAGTCATCATTTTGTTTACATGTTGTATAAGAACACGACTTCTTCATATAAGTGAATCGAGTAACTTATTTAAAATGTGCCTCTCAGCCGAGGAACTCCAGGGCGTGTCTGAACTGCGCCTGTGGTGCTACCTGGCGGACATCCCGTTCATGGGAGATCATGACGACAGCAGCAACAATGAGGAGCGTATCCTTGGTGGCGCCAAGGCTGCCCTGCTAGCGGCCGGAATGCCCCCGGAGACGCCCGTGTATGGGGCCGGACACAGCCTTGGAGGTCAGTGCCGCTTAGACGGCAAGCAATATCAATATGTCGGAGGTTTAGTCCTGGAAGTATATCTATAAAAGCCTATAGCATCCACACACTAAGGCGGTTAAGCCCGTTATGACCTTACCATCATGTTTGTATACAGTAGTATTATATTGTATCAATAAGACTGCATGCGAGCTCGTGGTTGAAACACAACGAGCGCCAGCGCAATCACACAAGCCTTAGTCATAGAAGTTCGTCTGTTGCACATATTCACATAATTGACACCAGAAACACCTATTATATGCTAATACTATCTTACTCGCGACACCACGAGCAATAGTAATATTATATCAAAATATTTAAGCACCATTGCTCTTTTTATGTCACGTGATGTGTCATCACGGACTCGTTCTCGCCTCGTATGCTTATAATCATGTCGCTATTGGTCAATCTGCTAGGAGCCCTGCTACAGGTGAATGTCCTAGAGGATCCAACAGCCGCCCAGGGTTTGATCCTGTGGGGATCCAACCTGTACGCTTCTCCGTCCGCCTTCCCGATACCCACCCTTACACTAACAGGGGATCTCGACGGGCTCTTCAGGATCACAACAGCCGCGGACTACTTCCGGTTAGTCAGGCGGCGTACCATTTTTATGATGACATAAGCGTTTAAGTCATGTGCGCCTAAGGCTGGGCGAATCATTATGATACAGCCATTATGATCCTATATATAGTATATTGGAAGCCTATTCATAATACCATCACAAAACGGGAATCCTAATCGCCTACCACCCAGACTCATGAACAACTGCAAGAAATTTCATTAGGAATGAATGGACATGTACTAATTACGGCCGAATTGTTATTACATTTTACTGTGCACCCTCAGGTCATTGAAGGAAATCGTGGAATCCGGTGGCGAGGATTACAAGAGCCTCTTCCCTTATAAGATTCTGTTAGGCGTCAACCACGGCCAGTATGCGACGGGTGACATGCCTCCCAATGTGGCCGATAGGGACATCCCTGCCGACGTGGACGACGAGGTGGCACGCGCCCTCATCGCGAACGCCGTGTCCCTCTATCTAGACTACTTAGTGACGGACGACAATGCTAAGGTGAGTAGGTTCGACAACCCGACCATTATTACGTATGAGCAACAAATAATGGCTAAAATCTCATTAAAGCATTTTGACTTTTTAACTGTATGTTTTACACGTGTCATTGTATTGTTTTTTATGCTGTTATATTTAATTATAGCCGTACTTTCCACTCCCGCGGGCATATATTGTAATAAACAAAAGAAGAAAAAAGAGGCGTCATAGAATCAGGAAGAGGGTTCACGCTAGGTCGACTTCAATCAGGGTGTAGCACGGAGGCCATGACACATTCTTAGCTACTCATACGTTACGCGTTTGAGCGCGTCATCAGGCGCGCCGAGTGATAAGTTGATGACGCTGACACCGATGATAACGGCCGAATCTCGGTATTATAGGCACCCAAGTTCATTCAACGAGCGCGTTCGGCAGTGTTCGGTTTGGGCTAACTCATGTATGTATATATTATTATACAGCTCTATTTCGCTAGGGGGAGTTCTGAAGGCATACTTAATCGCCTGCGCTCGGTATGAACCTAGTAACCGACTGGGCGCGTTCGTCGCCATTATTCCTGCTGAAAATGGGTCAACCGGATATGGGTGGGTTTCATGCTGAACATTTAACAAAGCTATGTTCCGGATAAATGATGCGCAGCCACTTTCGCGTTTCATTTGTTAAATGAAGAACTATATTAGAGGAAACAAAGCTTCACTCATTTTGGTAGACGAATTATATACAGTTGCACTTACACTGTGAAAACATAGTGTCATACAGTCTCTTTGGGGGGTAATAAATGATATCCGGTCGATCCTTACAACATATGATAGATTACAATTCGTTGGCGTCGTGGAATCACATTGACACAGCCAACGCATTGACACTGGCACCAGTTTCTCAGGCATTAAGGGACAATTATATGCTGTGTTTTGGAAGAGATACAAGGCGTCTGGTGCTTGTAGTGACGCGATTGTCTGGGTACAACAAGGCGTCTGGTGCTTGTAGTGACACGATTGTCTGGGTACAACAAGGCGTTTGGTGCTTGTAGTGACGCGATTGTCTGGGTGCAACAAGGCGTCTGGTGCTTGTAGTGACGCGATTGTCTGGGTACAACAAGGCGTCTGGTGCTTGTAGTGACGCGATTGTCTGGGTACAACAAGGCGTCTGGTGCTTGTAGTGACGCGATTGTCTGGCTACAACTCTCATATCATCTCTAACAGCTCCAACATTCAGATGGATTGAAATGACTGTACGGTTTAACATGCTATCACGAATATTTGATCTTGATAAAGCGGACTCGTTTGATATTGGTTATGAGAACAGAAGGAAGAGTTGGAAGGCTGGTATCAAGAAACCGCCGACTACGTCCAGGTATGACCATTGCTTCTTATCTGCAGAGCCTGTAAAGGCTCTGCATTAAATTACCTCGCGTCCAATGCAACAGACAGGCGTCATGCATTTGCATAATCCGTATCCCCTGCACCACCCATACCACTCGTATCACCCGCACCACTCGTATCACCCGCACCACTCATATCACCCGCACCACTCATATCACCCGCACCATTCATATCACCCGCACCACTCATATCACCCGCACCATTCATATCACCCGCACCATTCATATCACCCGCATCACTCATATCACTTCCACCACTCGTATAACCCGCACCATTCATATCACCCGCACCATTCATATCACCCGCACCATTCATATCACCCGCACCACTTACATCATCCTCGTATAAACCCGCACCATTCATATCACCCGCACCATTCATTCACCCGCACGCACCATATCACCCGCACCACATATTACATAATCCTCATAATCCCCACAACTCCCGCCTGCACTTCACTCATATCACCCATTCCACTCATATCATCCCGCCATTCATATCGTCCCACACTCATTCACTATTCACCCTACAAGCACCTATGTCATTGAAACCTGACGTTCATATCACCCAGTTCACCCTCTTGACATTGCGTAATCATATAATACCCCCACTCAAATATCATATCGCCCGCACCACTCATATCACCCGCACTATTCATATTACCAAGTAACACTACAAGATGACTACCTATGTTGAAACCTACGTTAGACGTTAAAGCTAAGTTTCAGCAGCCTTGCACTTCAGTTCATTGCTGTTCTAGTGATCATTGAGATGTCATCTTCTCTGACACTTTCTCTGACGTCTGTCTGTGTGGATTGGTTGTGCAGCCGTTGTACGATATGTTCCGATTGGAAGAGGATGGTGACATCTCGGAGTGGATCAGCCGCATGCAGTATGTCATGGCAGACGTGACGGAAGCGGAAGCTGAGCGAATCACAGTACGTGTGCCACTATAGACCCCGCGTCGTCCTGAGGGCAACTGGTCCGCAAAGTTCTCTAGCCTGTCATAATAAATGGACTGACGTCGGCGACATGGTAATCAATGGACTGACATCTACCCATGACAATAAATGAACTGACGTCGTCGACATGGTAATCTATGGACTGACATCTACCCATGACAATAAATGAACTGACGTCGTCGACATGGTAATCTATGGACCGACATCTACCCATGACAATAAATGAACTGACGTCGTCGACATGGTAATCTATGGACTGACGACGTCGACATGGTAATAAAAGGACTGACGTCGCCGACGTGGTAATCTATGGACTGGCATCGGCCACTATCGTTATCAATGGGTTGACACCATCCTCTGTAGTAACCAATGGGCTGACGTAATCTCCGTGGTAATTCATGGGTTGCCGTCGTCCCTTATGGTAATCAATGTGCTAGTTTTAGACTTAAACGCTTTGGGTCATTTTGAAGGCCCCATGACTATCCTTGTCGTTTTTCGTGAAACATTGAAGTGTCTTTAGTACAATACATGCTGTTTTGTGTTTGTCATTATATTCCCTAATTCCCCATTCCAATTCGAGCACAATGCTGCTTATAAAGGTGGCTAACATCGTTCTGGAAAAAGACGAACTCATCTCCTCCCAACCAGAAATGGAAGTTGACGCGAATGGACATATCAACATAGTCACTCTGGTAACCGTAACCAGGGGCGACTTCGAGGCTAGGCCCCGCCCACCGAATTCTGCCGAGATGCTGGAAGCGAAGATGAAGAGCAGTGAAGGTGTCCGTGCGGCTCTCGGTTGGGCGAGCGGAATCAGAAGCGATGTCACGTGCCGAGAACTCAACATGGTGATTGGTTGACTTGTATGGGAACTTAAAATCAAGAGAAGTATTCGCTGGAGGGTTAAAATCATTGGTATTATGTTTGTGGCCTTTTGTAACCAAATTATTAGCTTTTCAAATAGATCTGACTCGATGGTGGAGTGTACTTATAGATTATGTGTAAACTGGTGTCTGTTGGAGACTTGGCGAATGCGTGGGTTGAATTTGCAGGTAATTCACAACTCTGCTCTGATGATTGGCTTCTTGAGCTAATCTCATCGCGCATGCGTACGTGAACCAGATAGCAACAGAACTATTAACACATCGTGTTCTAGCGTGAGGTCAACGCAGGTGGCCATTGACAGTTCTTCACACATTACAAAACACCCATATTACATGTCATGACGTAGAATAAATCGGAATTCGCAAGATCCGTGACTACGTTCGCGATGTACGTGTGGTCGTTTTGATAAAGTGCCAAGGAAACGAAATCTTCTATTTTCTGTAACCAAAACAACATTACAACCAGAATGGCTGAGCGATATACTTTAATTGTAACGTAGCCGTTGTGATGGCGTGGCAGGCGGCATGGGACGCAGCATTGGTGGCCATGCCTCAGCTGAGCTCAGACAGATGGTATTCTACTGGCACCACGGTCAACTTCCTAATGGATCGGCAACAGATATGGGGACCGGGCTGGATCGAATCTGAACTCAAGATGGAGTACCAAAGTAATGAAATACAAACACCTGTAACCGTCACATTGAAACCAATGACTCGCTTCCACATGTCGACATGTGTATAAGAGAGAGCGAGAAGAGAAGGGAGAGAGAGAGAGGAGAGAGAGCGAGCTGAGAGAGAGAGAGGGAGCTCTCTTATAGAGAGAGGGAGAGAGAGAGAGAGAGCGAAAAGCGAGGTAGAGATAGAGACTTTGCGCGAGAGAGTGGGGCGAGAGAGAGAGAGATCGCGAGAGAGAGAGCCTCTCTCTCTCTCTATATCTCTGAGAGAGAGAGTTAGAGAGATAAGGAGAGAGAGAGGGAGATTCTCTCTCTCTCTCTGCTCTCTCTCTGATCTCTGTTTCTTGAGTCAGGGATCTCTCTCGCTCTCTCTCTCTCTCCTATGTTTCTCTCTGATCTCTCTCTCTCCGTTTCCCTCTCTCTCCCCTTCTATGTCTCTCTCTGTTTCTCTCTTTCTCTCTATCTCTCACACTCTCTCTCTCTCTCTCTCTTTCTCTCTCTTTCTCTCTCTCTCTTTCTCTCTTTCTCTCGCACAGCATCTGTGTATATATCATACCCTCACTAATATACAGTGATTGTATCATGCAGATGGTGTCTTGGAGATCCAGTCCAGCTCGCTAGTGACCGACAAGGATGCCCTTTATGACTATATGTATTACTGCAAGCTGGTCTCTCCAGCGCGAGCTATTGAGTATATGTATATAGACGGGCTACGTGATGCTCGCTAGCCGATGCGTAGACGCGCACACCTGCTCACGCTTACTTCTTCTCGACTTAAAATCAAATAAACATCTCGTCATCTCTTCAAATCACGGGGTTTAGTATATACACGCACTGACAAGTACGTCACATTTCTCGGTTATCATCTGCACAACGAGCTGCTGGAACTGCATGCAGGTTTTTTTATTTACTCGTGTCGACAAAATAGCATCAACAAATATTTATACCAATATAGCATCCGCAAATTGGTCGTGTATTTTACCGCACTAATAGAATGGCATTTCTCCAATTAAAATGGGGAAATCAAGGTGTTTTTGTGTTCACCTGTATTTGGTTCTAGCCTGCATAATGGAACTGAGAGGGATGAGAGGGACAGTGTGTTCAGGGGTGTGGCGATCTTGTACTGAGATATGGGGTCGATAACTCCATAGCGCGCTGGGAGGCGGGTTTCTGAGCAGCCCTTTTCATCGGCGGGTGTTGCCTACCTTCTATTATATATGATAATGCTAGTGTAAGGGAAATCATGATGTCCGAACATGATATCAGAACTCGATTACCTGTGATCCCGAGTAGGTCAACCAGGAAGTGCTCATTGGACACTAGCCCAACAGACCAACAGTCGATGTACAACCTTTTTCAAGAGGAAGCGCAACCTCCACTTGGTTCAAAAGAGCTACTTGACACGGTTCCGGGCTGCCCAAGCACACAGAATGATAAAGGTGTGTTTGTGTTGTATTGGAATCTTTCGTTAAATAAAGCAAACACGGACGAAATGAGAAGAAAACGCCCTTGAAGAAAATGCTTTCCATATTGGCAGCCCGAGACTGTTCGTAACAACACACTACGCCAACACATGCACCTTGTAATCACTAATGATAACACCGACACCCCCACATTTAAATCGCCAAGACAAATCGAATTATTCAACCCCCATCCCTTCCTTACCCACCACGCAATCCGCTCAGTGACTAAGCGCCATCAACTGCATTAGATGATTCATACCGGCCAGCGCTGGCCGCTCGTTACCAGGCACCTTTGGACGAACGTGAGAAATGGTCAACCTCCTTATCAGATAAGACATGCCCACCTCGCGGCGACTAACGGCGAGTCCTCTTTATACTGACCAGTCGGCTTCCACTTCCTCTCACAGCTCCATATAACACAACCACCAAGCCTCGTTTGGATCAGACGCACATATCGGACGTTAGCACGGAACTTCTTCGAAGAGGCAGCAATTGACAAAATGGCGGAACTAAGTTGCGGTGGATCTTGCATGAAATATACGCTCTTCGTGTTTAATTTTCTTTTCTTTGTGAGTAGTTATTTTCTCACCTCCGTGAACGTTAAAATAGTGGATTTATAAGACGGAATGAAGGTTTGCATGATATGCTAGACTCACACATATAGATATATATACATCATGCAGATATGACACACACACACATATATATAGATAGATATATATAGATATAAGAGAGATAGATATATATATATTATATATATGCAATATGGATATATTTATATATATATATGAATATATTGTGTGCATTATATATATATTATATATATATATATATAGATGCGTATTTATCTTACTATGTAGACATATATATACACATAGGTTTATCTTTATATCAGATATAGTTTAGTATATATACAAAGGATATGAGATATAAATAGATATAGTTCTCATGTGTGTATATAGATATGTATATAGATATATATGATATATATTTATATGAGTATTTATATGTATGTATACATATAGATACACATAGGTAGATATATGTATATATACATATAGTATTACATATAGAGACTTGGTCGTGTATCTATATATGATTCATGCATATATATATAAATTAATACAAGACAGATATATATATGGGGAAATCAAGGTATAGATATATATGTATATATCTATATATATATATATCTCTATATATATATATATGATATATATATATATATACGTATGTGTGTTTGTATGTGTATGCGTGTGATATGTGTACACTGATATATATATATGTGTATATATATATCCATATGTACATATATATGCGTATTTATATGTGTGCATGCCCAAGATATAAACATATATATATGATATATATATATATGATATATATATATATAGATAAGTATATAGATGAGAAATATATATGATCAGAACAGAGATATAGATATATATTACCTATGATATATATTCAACATGAGATACATCATTGGATACACACAACATATATATATAGATCGATATACAGATATATATATACGATATATATATATGAAGCGCATACCTCCACTGTATATATATATAGATTATAGAGATAGACGATGCGTTCCGGGATGCCCAAGCACACAGAGATACAAATATGTTTATATGTTATAGATATAGATATATATATATATATATAAAATACACGGACGAAAAAGATATATATACGCCCTTGTATATATATGCTTTATATATATATATATATAGATATCTTTATATGAGTCGTTATATGTATGTACACACTATATACACATATGTACCTATGTATAATACATAATGATAATATATATATATATCTTTAAATATCAATACATATTATCTATCGCATCTATATATGGCACCACGCCTCTCTAGCGCTATGAATACTATATATATATATATATTAATATATATATATATCTTTCTAATGCACATATAGATGTATATATCATACCTATAATATATATATGTATATGCAGATGGTGATATTGGAGATCCAGTCACAGCTCGTATAGTGACCGACAAGGATGCCCTTTATGACTATATGTATTATTTAGCGACCACTACATGCGAGCATTGAGTATATGTATATAGACGAGCTACGTGATGCTCGCTAGCCGATGCGTAGACGCGCACACATATCTCACGCTTACACTTCTCGACTTAAAATCAAATAAACAGAGAGTCATCTCTTCAAATGAGGGGTTTAGTAAGACACACACTTGAGAGTCTATACATTTCTCATATTATCATATGCACAACGATATATATAACTGCATGCAGTTTTT
>CM067358.1:28913028-29000528 GCA_034190875.2 Urechis unicinctus
GCACGATAGTGTCCCCTGGTGGACTAGTGGATGTGCTTACTTCATTTCACCAAGACGTTAACAGCATCAAACTAACCTGCTAATGGAACATGTTCCTCGCCATGCTTACTGATTTATGCACACGTTTTGTTTATCAGGACCACGGTCATCTTATCTTCATGAGCTAATAAGCGCCTGCCCAGCGTCCTGTCACCGTCCATTTATCTAATCACACCTTATCTCAATGTATTGGGCGTTTCCTTCAAATCAGATCCAGTGAATCTTGTCATGCGAGCGCCATATTGTGCCGGGTATGCCGGGAAGTTTATCCGAGCTTGTTATCAAGACTGTGTTGTTTGTGTTGTAATACAACAATAACTAGGGCAAATTCTTCATCATCATCGTGTTCTATTAACTGGGGCCATATCGTCAGTTATCTATCGAGTAGAGGTCTCTATTAACATGGTAAAAGCATCATGGTGGCATTAACATGGTAGTAGAATCATGGTGGCATTAACATGGCAGAAGAATCATGGTGGCATTAACATGGTAAAAGCATCATGGTGGCATCAACATGGTAGACGAATCATGGTGGCATTAACATGGTTGAAGCATCTTGATGGCATAAATACAACATCGTATGGTATAACATTGGGCTATAAATGAGCGTTGCTCCACAGTGAAGGACCGCGCAACATCAAATGCTTATACATTCGTTTGAGGTATTCTGATTATAAATTGTGAGCTCCACTCCTATGGTTTGAATTAACTATAAATTGTATACCGATTACCAAGATACAACATAGGAACTCATGACATTTATTCAATGTTAATTGAATGCGATTTACAATGTTTGGATTCTTTTTAATACAGCTTAGTGGAGCTGCAATCTTGGGAGTAGGAATATGGTTGAAAGTAGATCCCAACATCAACGAGTACCTCGTGGTCATCTCTGTCGATAACAACGACCCCTTGTGGAACGCGGCCACCATAACACTCATCGCCGTGGGAGCGTTTGTATTTGTGGTGGGATTCCTAGGATGTTGTGGGGCGTGTAAAGAGAGTTCCTGTCTCCTCTGCTTGGTCAGTACTGGCTTTCCTATCCTCATTCAACCCTCACTACAGCTATATCAAAAGGATTTATATGGGTGTTTTCAACTGTACTTAAATTGATCATTGGTATGGATGCGCAGTACATCTTCCTGCTCGTCATCGTCTTCTTGGGAGAACTCGTGGCCGGCATTTTGGCGGTTGTCTTCAGAAATCAGGTGAGATTCTATTTCATCGTCAATTTACCACCATATGACAAATACTCGATGCTTTAAAGAAATGCTAAATCTGAGCGTGTATTGTGCTGAGAACAGTTGGGTCAGATTCTGGATGAAACTCTTAGTGATCAGGCGAAGGAAGTCAAGGATGAATACAACCAACCGTCCGCCCTGGATGCAGCTTGGCATGCGATGCAAGTAGACGTGAGTACACACATACATACATACATACATACATACAGACACATACATACATACATACATACATACAGACATACAGACAGACAGACAGACATACAGACAGACATACAGACAGACAGACATACAGACAGACATACAGACATACATACATACATACATACAGACATACAGACATACATACATACATACATACATACATACATACATACATACATATACATACATACATACATACATACATACATACATACATACATACATACATACATACATACATACATACATACATACATACATACATACATACATACATACATACATACATACATACATGAGCGAATCAATTGGCTTGTTTCTGTCCTTGATGTTGAATTAAGCTGGAAGACAATCATCAATCCACTAGAGGCTAATGATGTCAATAAGGATGTCAGTTTTATGTAGAACACCAAAGATACCAGACACTTATGCGACATACACACTATATAAAACTATAATCGAGTAACATTTGCTATATTGTTGTTTAATATGGGGGAATACCTATAAAACCAGATTAAATATCTGATATTGTCTACAACAAAAATAGATCGGATTGATAGCGAATCCGGGTTCTTTTGAACACACCATCCAACAACTTGATCAACGTCAAGTCAGAAGCCTCGTGATAAAACGGACTTAACACACTGCAATTGATATACATACTAAATAAAGCAGCTTTGAATGGATTGCCAACTCTTCTTCACTCCCCGTTAGAACCAACACATACGACACTTACCGCACATACGGCACATAGTTATTACACAAGGCACAGTCACGGATTGTAATCTCCCCTTCAAAAAGCACTGCTGGGGAGCGATCCACACTTGTCTGTGGAGAGAGTCATTTGGCCTATCGATCATTTACGCACCACTACAGAATTCATCTGCTCTCAATGTATCAATAAATGCCTCCACAGTAAAGTCTGTAGGCGTGTGTTAACGCTATGTTCCTATACCACGCCGTACTCCATATTCGTAGACTATTGAACTTGCCGAACTTGCTGTATGGGTCAGAGGTACATTCATAGTAATACACCTAATATATTGTAACTGTATGCATTGAAAATGGTACTTATTGTTTTATACTTGATGATTTCTGTGTTGCAGTTGAAGTGCTGTGGTGGCTACAACTACACCGATTACAGTACCAACCCTAACTTCCCCCAGGCCCTGGTTAGTTTTAGATCGTTTTGAGTGAATCGCACAGGTTTCCATCTGCACTTCATCTTCCTCCAAACCGTTATGGAGACAGAGTTGATGTGATTAATTTGGTGGTTTAAATTTACATATCCAATCGGTAGATGAAGTCCGTCACTTGTGCCTCAGTATTTTACTAGTATCTTACATTTGTCTATTCATTCCTAGACACCTGTTCCCCTTACGTGCTGCGCCTTGAGCAACTCTGACCCTCGCGACCCAATCCCTGTTAACGAGGTCCAATGCTACCAGGATGCACGATCAGAGAAAACAGAGAGCGAATTTCTAAACACACTGGTAAGGCCTTCACTCTACAAAGATGCTGAAGTTGTATGGTGTTGGGTAGATGGTTAGTACAGTCAGCAGTTGCAATGTATAGCTACACGTGTTCTTTACAGGGATGTAGTGATGCCCTGGGCGACTGGTTCAATAGTAGGGCTGTCATTTTGATTGGTGTAGGAATCGGAATATGTGTGCTGCAGGTGAGAAACGCAAACTATGATGCAAATATCATTACGATGCTTGTTTCCTCGTTATTTATTCCCCTATACACTAACTTTTTGCAGTAGAAAAAATATTGTTCATTTTGTCCACAGTTGCTGGGTATCATCTTCGCCTGTTGTGTGCGCAAAGAAATCAACGAAGGAACCAAATACTAAGTGCCAATAGAACCAGATCAATCATAATGCTACAAATTAGTAGACGAATGTTGGGGCACTATGTCTGTTTTGTACAGTCCAATCGGTGTGTTACCTTAATACTATGTCCATGTTCTTCAAGTGATAATTGTAATGTTTATTGCAGCGAAAGTTTATTAGACCACAGAATGTGATGACTAGGCGGAATCGACTTGGGAGGGAATGCTCTGTAAAATTTTGATATGACTCACATGACACGCCATTACATATGCAATAAATGCCCCTCTTGTTCATTGCTTTGGTATAAATCTCCTGATTAAAATATGTTAATTATAAATTTATCGTCTAATGAGGATGCTTGTCGATGCCATGGCACTTTTCGTGATGAACTATTGCAGGTTGTAAACACACAAGCCATCAGTGATTGAATGATCTTTATTATATTATTTATAGCAGCTATAAAAAAACAACGAGGACGTTCAGTGGTTTATAAGTGGTGTGGTATATGTATATACGAGAGGGAAAAAAAAGAACTCGGTTTCTGTAAAGCATATAGCAATATCATGTGTCGACAATAAAGGAAAACCATTCCTCAGTAGAATTATCCACAAAACGTTTTTCCAATTGCCAGACTTACTACACATGTGCCTCATATAAAATGCTTGCTTTTGCATTATCAAAGTCTGACGAACCACAATGTTTTTCATTCGTGGCTTACTATTGGTAAATACAACAGCAATAGTGGTAGAAACACTATTCACCATCATTCTACACTTAAGTCTATTCGGTTCAATATTCATAGCTGATTGAGCACGAACCTTGACACAACAGGCCAGATATCACAATGATTTACGTTTGGTTACAAAAATATAGCTGCATTTTATAACAGCTATTATTGTTGCTGGGGGGTTGGGGGTGAGGGGTGTCAAATGCCACTCTTCAAAGGGATAACGTGCAATGATTTACAAACTCATTGAATTACATTTAGCTCACCTGAATTTCGAGGAATCCCAATCCGATGGCCATTATGATGAGAGAGTGGAGTACTTAGCCAACCCTGTATGGGCTTATAGCATCACCGGAAAGTGATATGTGCCAGGTTGAACTAATGTTGGACATATAAGACAATACGAAAAATATATATATATATATATATATATATATATATATATATATATATATATATATATATATATATATATATATATATATATATATATATATATATATATATATATATATATATATATTATATATATATATATTGAAGCTGTATACCAATGAATAAAATGTATCCCTTATACTGTCACACTTATGAATATCTTCACCAATTGATCATCAGCAAGCAATTAATTCACTTGTTACACAATTAATCAATAAATCAATCGATATAATGACACAAAGTACATTTTGATTGATTTGACATGTAATGGCTCGAATCCATGCCCTGTATGATCATCAACCTCAATGATCAAACCTCAATGATCAAATCATGCCTTCCGGTATACTTAGCGCTGTCACATAGTAATGATGTTACCTGAAGCGAATCTACCCGAAGCACGTTTTCGACACTCTTCTGAAACATGCCGTGCATGCTGTAAACCACATTCACGCGACACATATTATAGACAATCGAAACATGAAGTAGTAATCGAGTAGCAGGAAGTGGATCTACGCGCCGGATGGGCCAGGAATTCATCCATAATAGCAACAGGTGCTTCAGTGATCATATAACAAAATTCGTTCAACTATTTACCGCTCCAATACATGACCACCAGCGGGTGTGGCATATATTACGAAAACTGTTCTGGGAGTTTGCCTTAATATTCTTGCCAGCAAGGAGCCTAGTATGGTGAAAGTGTAATCTACTGTAAAAACTTTACACATTTGCACAGACTATCAATGTTACCATTGATGCAAATTCAATATGGTTAATGATGAGTAATTATCTTAGATTTGATTATCAAGCAAGCAATGCGGTAAACCTACTCTGACCTTATTCAACCGAAACCTGCCTGGCTTATAGGAAAGAATAAGCGCCGTGGGGTGGAGCTTACTCCGCCCATTTTGTATATTCTACTGTCACCAGTAAGTGTCATTTATTGGAAGATAAGCGCATTAGAAGTACCTCGTACGAGGCTGTCGTATTTGTACCCATTGCATCAAAGCAATTTATTTTCATTTATACTTTATTCAACGTTTATGTTCTGAACCTCTTTCTTATCTATGACTATCAACTTTATGCATAGCAATTCTTTGTAGTATTGTTCTTCAAAATATTTCATTCACAAACTATTCATCCTTTTTGGTCATAGAAAGCATCTCGGCTGTAGCTATCACCTTTAGGGTAACTCTGCTTTGCTATGTCGACCACTTGTCTTCATCACGACAGACTGGCTGCAAACAAACCCACATCCTACATAACGAATAACCTAAAGGTTGATAAGAACATTGGGAAGTACATGTAGTGGCAGTCACATTCCATTTTGAAAAAACTTATCGTCAATGATTGGTCATAAATACAGGGTAAACCACGTTATATTTGTTTTAGGTGGCGCATTTATTCAACTGTCCTTAAATTGCTCTCCTTAAATCATTAATAAACAATTTAGCCTATGCCCGGTGATCATTTGCATCAGTTGTTAGCAATATAACTACAACTACCTATCTATAATTGCTCATTTATGTGCATAATATATGAAAGATTTATCTCAATTTTATATATCAAAACGGAGAAAGCTATCTGTTAGCTTGATACAAACATTCCCACAGCCGATGTTGAAAGATTGTTGTTTGAATGATGAATTTAACCTGCAAAATTGTTTAATGGCAGAGCATCCGGTATGATGCATTAGGTTAATGGTGGAAATGGTGCCAGGAAGTAGAACACGCCAGTAGTAATAGTAGCTAATTTGGTCACATGCTAGTCGACAATTCTAATTGCATTCGGTCGTACTGTTAACGAACAAATTAAATAATGTTAATTTTTCAAACCATATATCATGATGTTTGCTTGATAGGTCCATATAAGTCTGAATATATATGAATATAAATATATTCATATATATATATACATAAATATATATATATATATATATATATATATATATATATATATATATATATATATATATAAATATATATATATATATATATATATACATGCATATATATATATATATGAATATATATAAATGTATATATATATATATGCATATATATATATATATATATATATATATATGTATATATATATATATATATATATATATATATATATATATATATATATATATATATATATATATATATATATATATATTTTTAGTTTTTCCCAACAGATGTCCGTATAAATTAATCTTAATCGATTTCGTTCTTCCGCAGATGTATATAATGCACGGTATTGGTTTGACAGAATAAGATAAAACACGGGATATGGTTTTAAAGGATGTCACTTGATATCAACATTTGAATACCTGCAGCAGCACTTACGACTAGTTTTTATTTCCTATAAGTGAATGTTATACCCATGTAAACTATATTGACTATGGGAAATCTTTAACTCGGCCATCCATGGTAACTGATCGTTTTCAACACTTGATATAAAAGCGTTCATAGTACAATAAACTTGTGAAATGACTTGCATGAGAGCTCACCGTAACTAACATGTTTCGATAGATCCATATAAGTTATCGATACATTGTTGCCTTCACAGTCTGTGTATATGTTTGCATGTGTTGTTGAGTACCAATTTTTAATTGAATATAACCTTTAGTGCCCTTTAAGTGCCCCTTTAATATTTCCGTTAGGGATATAGTCAATGTTTATTTGCGGATATGACTTGCTGCCATAAATCACTGGGAGGCTTGAAAGAGCGGATCTCGCAACGAGCGGCTGCAGTGAAGGTTTCTTGTGGCATATTTGTATGTCTAAGATGGACGACTAAAAGACAAAAATAAAAAATCATATTGATAATGGCGCTTCGATCATTGCTGTGAATCGAAGATCATATGTTGGTTGATTACTTTAATTTAAATGGTTGTTTACCCAGATGAAAACTCAATCAGGCGACATTGCTTCAGATTTGTCCATTATAAAATTAATGAAGACTTTCTAAAATCCTTTAAATTGTGCTGTGTCCCCTAACGGCAGCTGCTTCCGATTAAAGTAGAACCGTAACGTCAGACAGGTATTGTTTCTTTAGAAACGACTGATCAGCTGCATTAATCTATGTATATCAATGTTATGTGCTGCTCAATTAGCAGTACAAGTTGAGTTGGCTTGAATTTGATTTTGTTGATTATTGAAAACAAACGTATTATTAAGCTTAGTATTCTTGATTCGGAAAATTAAACAAATCACACACGCAATATACGCTGACGATAAAATACATAGTTAATCCACAGAAATGGTTCACATTCAGTCAAAACCGCTACGTAACTGCCAGTCAATAAGTGCTTTTATTCACAGTGGATAATTCAGCTAGATGTAGTGACAATTTGAATTCATTAAGTATCCCTATTTGTCACGGATTTGATGTTGAAATGGTGTTGTGTGAGGTATGAGGAAATATATGTTACCAATACCTTACCTTTTAGCGATACTTAAAGGAAATCTTCAGTGGTTATGTGGCCAATGGATTACCCGAAATGATGTAAAGAAGGTCATATATATATTCTGTACGGCCAAAGATAGGAAAAACAGCAATGAATATGCTGTGCATTTTATTTTCAAAATCATATTACATACCATGGAATGCAAAATAAGTCTCTCCAACATTTCTATATTTTAGTTTTCTATATTTTAGCACTGCATTGTTTAGGCCTTGCTATCTATTTTACTGCCTCTAAGTAACTGGTTGGTCACCTTGACTATTCATTATCGCATGGTTGAATAATGGACTTGAGTGAACAATATGCCAATGTTAAGCGCACAGCATCACCACAGTTGCTTGTTATCTTACCGACAATATTTATGTGATGTTAAAAACGAAAAGATATTATAATATTGATTACTGTTGCAGGTTAGAGATTGCAAAGTAGCTCTGGACGTGATGAAGACCCTTCCTCATACATCTCAAGCAGGTAGCAGCAGCATTCATCATGCCGAACGGCATTTGGATAAATTCGTAGCCGCCATCTGTAGTTACGAATGAAGCGCACTGAGAGAAGTTGCCCACTCCCTTACATCCCAAAGTTGTTGCTTAGCGAAACAGATAACTATCCATTTCATCTTGGCTTCAACAAAGTAGGTCTGGGCGCTCACCTCTGATGTTGCTACCATTGCGTGGCCGATACTTCTGGTCATGTTGAGCTGCCTGTATTTAAAACGTTTAAGCTCAAGATCGTGAGCTCTTTCTCACGCAATGCCATCTCCATCTCAAGCATTTTTCTGCCTCGGCCTCAAGCGTTCTTTTTTCTGCCTCTGCCTCAAGCTTTCAAATGCCTTGAGCTCCTAAAAATTCATCTTTGCCAACAAAACTCACCGAATTGAAGAAATAACGCAATTGATCTGAAAATCTGATGCACAAATGATGTGTAGGCAATAAACCAGGACCTGAGGTTTACCGGGATACCCGTAGTGCTAATTTTTTTTGGCGTTCATTGTAAGTATAATATTGCTGAAGAAAAATCTGGGATATACATACGCATGGAGAGGCACGATGCATCGCACGTAACATGTTTTGACTGCAGCCCAGATCACCAAATATAACACTTCACACTATCGTGTGATTCAGGCAATAAGAACCATAGTAATTTTCACCCTACTTAGTGTTCATAAAGAGAAGAAGGTGATTCCATGGATGTATCAAATACATTTAAGCCAATCTGTATTGTATGTTATCTAGGTATTCTATTTAAAGCAGTTACAAGCAAGTTTTTAATTAATGTGTGGAATATTTTAAAAGTTGTAACCAAATCATGGCTAAATCCGGAGTAGTAATATTTATTTTCTGCTACATCATGCATATTAGCTCCGGTGTAACGGTAACATGAATTTATACCGTTACGAAGAGTTCGTCAAACACAGTCGGCGTGTTCTCGTTTGGGTTGAAGGGCTATATTTTGCACCTAGAAAATAACATATATCAAGAGCCTTTACAAAAAATAGACCTTTCGCTCCAAAAAACTTACCACCACTCGACACTATTCTTCAATAAATGCCATCGATAGTTCGTTTCCGAACAAATCGCGATACGAAGTCTGCCATTTTGGAAACTATTAATTCTCGCGATTTCCCGCATTGCCTTAGCCTCCCAAGTGGGGGGCACTTACCCTAACTCGGATAGGGGTGTGCCGCGGGACCTCGAAAACCCGTACCCGTTGTACTCGTTGAGAATGAGAAAAAGTATACTCCATCGTACACGGTATCATGCGAATGTCTAACCCCTCGTAAAAGTCGAGATGTCGAAAAAACCACCCCCTTCGTGCGGCACATGTATACTATATCTTTACACTTAAGTGCCCCCCCCCCCCGGGGGCTTAGCATGAGTCGTCGTCTTTCTTCTGTGCATGCGCAGTGCATGTGGTCTTGAACTTGTAAACAAACATGTTGCTGTGTTTCTGACTTTTTTACGCTTCCCAAATTGATCAAACTATAAATAATTACCATGGATGAAATCCCCCGCCGAAAAGGGATAAAATCGTCCGTAAAACATCATTGCATTCTATAACTCCATCACTTGTGTATGTTTGGTGTTGGTAGTTGTCTGAATCGATCTAAAAATATTCGCGTTGCGTTGTTTTGAGAAACGGTAAGACGTCTACGCAGACGTCTTGTAGGGCTACATGCATATATGCTATTTATCGTTATGTTTCGCTTAATCCTGTTGTCTTAAAATTACTTAATTAGCTTTTATTGTCTAATCGCTATAGAGTTGTGGGAGCGGATGTATGTTTTGCTATGATTTAGCAGCCACCGGCATTAACACACTCTGGGCTGAACATTGAATAGGTGTCGCTTCTGAGATCCAAATGAAATTAAAGATCACAGCTCAATTGTACTGTAATTGATGTCATTTTTGTGACGGTAATGAAGTGGAAAATATAGACCATTAACAGTTGCAGTCAACCATGGCAGACTATATTAGCTAGCAAACGTTAGTGAATCGGTGCTGATTTATATTGATAAGATAATGAGCAACTGTCAGACTAATGACATGAAACCGTGTTGAATAAAAAGAAAGTGGGCTTATTAAGTACATTGGCATTGAGGTTTGTGTCATCCTTCACTGTGCGCTGGCAAAACCACGTTAGTGTTACCATAGAAACACGTCGTACATGATGAAAGACGTCACGTTGATTGTGAAAGAAGTCTAGCAGGTATGTGAACTGGGTAGCTTGGTTTCGATTTGTGCGTGCTTTGTCAATTAGTTCCTTTGCAGGTTTACGGAAATAGAGTTTCTTGTTGTTTCCGGGCCTTGATGCTGGAAGGTGAACAATATTGTTTTTCACAACTCTTAAGGCTAATGATATTTGTTTAGCCGACATTCAGGTGATCCGTTCGCGCATTTACTATTGTCTAAAGATAGCCTGCGGAATGGTTACTGCAGCGTCAACCGGGTTTTCTGAGGGTTTATCTTCATTTTTGGTTGTGATAATTAAACACTAAATACCATTGCCCTACATGACGTCTGTATTGACGTCCTACAACGATATACTAATTGGTTAATTAAATGATTCGATGGTAATGAACAAGTTGCACCCGTACCCATGAGAAATATATTCAACCGAATAAGACTACGCTTACGATCATAATTGTGGTAGTATAACAACTGAGCAGACTGCGCCATGTTTATTTTTTTTTTACAAGGTCGGTCGCTGCTTGCTCTCGCAGTTGGAATTATTTTCATCAAGGGTCTCACAGCCGCTCCGCGCTCATATACTTTTATTACCATCATGGCGGCTCGTGAAGATCAAACATATTTGCTGCGACCCTATTGTATCAAGAGCTTGTATGCATCGAAATCTTCATTAGTATGCACGCAATCAAGACGTTATAATACAAATGGTACATCCATCCAGTGCTATAAATACTCCAGTAAAGAATGTTTCTTACGAAAGAGAACTGGAAGAGAGAGATATGTGTATTTCCGAGACCACAAAAGCACGATTGCATTAATTTAGTTGATTTCGAATGCATTCCTCAATAGGATAGCTTCATAATTACATTTATTCCTTTGTTGAACCAGTTAAACTTTATCACAGCCATGTGGAGATTATTATTTTCGTTTTCGTCGGTTGTCATTTGATCTGGTACTCGACTGATAACGTAGTAAAATCATGCAAGTAGTTTATCAATTACGCGTGCCGAGCTCGGCAAAGAATTGATAAGCTCATCATTTGTATGATGTGAGAAGGCGATCATTATGAGCAAGGAAAGTTTGTTATTGCTCATACGATTAATCTTAACAAATGATACCAACAATTAATTATTTCGCAACAACACATTTAATTTTGGATCGATTTTGAAGTGGTATGGGACAACTGCGCCTGTGATAAACAAAGACGCAAAGTCATGTGATTATATAACTATCAAATCAATTTGTGATGATTCGTCGGGAAATCTAAATAAGGAAATAGCCCATGCTATCCACACCCACCCTTGTTAGGAATGTATGCTGTTTGATGCCTTGATCAAAAATTCTTGTGAAGCAGATGTGATATTAGAGCCACGGTTGCTTCAATTATGTGTGTTGCTTGCTTATATAATTATTCCTAAATGACAGGCGAGCAAATGATACCTTTAGGTGCTGAATATGGAGAATGCTACCGCAATTAGTCAATATAAATATATCATATTGTTGATGGTATGGATGTTCGTGCTATGGATGTGATCTCTCAGCAATGCCTCCTTGTGCAAATTTAGTCACGCTTTAAATTAAATATAGTAGTGAGTCATATTTATTGCCGGATGCATAAACAAGAGTTATGGTAACATAATGCCAGGCCGCAAAAGGAATTGGGAATGGTCACGAACGCAATATTACTATAGACTAAGCTCTTTACATAGCGTGTATAGGACTAACCACAGGTAAGGCTATGCCGAAAAACAAATATCCGTTTGGCATTGAAAGACAATGAGAAAGGGCTACTTTTATGTTAATTATGTTAAACAAACCCAACAAGACTCTGTAATAGTAACATTGTCATGGTAATTCACATTAAAGGTACATTATCTCTGATGTATCACATGACGGAGAGTCAAGATGACACTCGATTATTCTTATGCCGCCTTACCTGCCGATAAATGTGAGGCACATTAGCCACTTGATTCCCGTTGCTTCCTGGCAATAGAGGATCCGTATCTGGTTTTGATCCTATAAGGGGTATGCTGAGATTAAACAACACATAAGGTGACATGAAAACATATTTTGCATATTTCTTATGATCCAAAAGCAAGCAGAGAATTTATTCGGTGTGGCGCTTGCTGTCTCTCATTATAAGCATGATATGTTGGAATTAGATTAAGTCATTTTCGTCCAACGTTCACATCCGCATAGCGTCGTCTTCTTCGTTCCTAAAATAACGTCTCTCGTGACACTCGGCATATGTAGAGCTCGAATCCATCACTGCTTTGTAGATTTACCACTTACGTAATACATTACTGCAAAGTTAAGCAATGAAATAAACAAAATACTGAACATTAAAAAGAGGATTACGCTGCACGCGTCAGGTATCACAGGCCTCGTTTTACTTATCGTATCAATGGGCAGCTTAATATATATATATATATATATATATATATATATATATATATATATATATATATATATATATATATATATATATATATATATATATATATATATATATATATATATATATATATATATATATATATACGTACGACACGCTACAGTGATGCAAAAGCAGCGACGATGTGAACATATTGGAGATAAAGAAAAATTAAAAATTGTTGTCACTGAAAAAATCGGTGGGTTTCAAGATGCACAAGGCGCTATGCGAAAGTCATCAATCACACAATTTATATTGATTCTGATACCACTGCTGCTGAGTCTGCTCAAGAGAAAACAAGCTGCAACCTCAAAAGATTTATCAGTACAGAAAGTGAACATGGCACTGCCATTCGAAATGCGTCATACTAGTGTATCGGAGGGCGAGAGCTATTCGAGATGACCTTTATAAAACTCTTGCTCAATTTTTTATTGAAGTTGCCAATAAGATAGAGCGGTTGAGATCTGAATATTATATGCGAGGAATATGCTGTATGCTGATGAACAAATCGGGTATAATGGCGTAAAATAGCATTCACAGGGACTATGGCCGATATGTACGATCTTGACACGTGTCCTAGACAACTGCTTTTTTTGAATTAATACAACATTATAATTAGCTTCAGGATTGAATTAACTCAATGTTATGATAGACAAACACCTGTCACTGGACAATTTTCAACAACATTTTTTGGCGTTCATGGTGGATCTGGACGTCGATTCATGGCACGGGTTCTCAACTGGGTGATGATTGGACCGCATGTTGAGACTCATTGTCCCATTACACCAGTAGAACGGCGAGACTTTCAAATATCGACGGAGCTCCCAGTTGAAGATCAGTCACCAGGTATTAATACCACTCCAATAAATGACTGTGCACTGTGCACAAATATGGCAAGGTGGACTACGGTCAAAAGCTTACTTTAACGCTGGAATTGAAGGTTGATTCAGAGTGCTATTTTTGACATTGTTACCTGACTCATGGTCCTTATATTTGAATAGCTCGAGCAAGTTGTTTGTAACGATTCGAATTCAAATTAATTGGTACTGACATTCAAGGATAAATATGCATGCTTTATAGTTTAAAGTCAGCTTATTGCCCATCGGCAATTGCAAGAGTTCTTTGACACCTCGTGCATAGAACAGAAACTATCAATTTGCCTGCAGAACGGATCAAAGGTCCTATGATTATTGCATACACAATGATGTTTCATGTCTCCACTTAAGCTAGGTTTCATTGAGCCAAGTCAGAGGATAGAATGTGACGAAGAACACACACCTAAAAAGGTCAGTCCACATCGAACGATAACACAGCATAAGAACAACCTCGAATACCCCACACTGCCGCAGACGAATCTAATGGGATAAAGACAGGCCCGAAGAACAACGATTGGTACTCACAAGATTTAGATTATATCCTCACATTACTATAGCACATAAACCTCTATAAGCTTACAAAGTCTTGCCTTCAACATAAAAACACCAAACATTTAAGACAAGGACGACTTGTATAAGTGACTACGTTGTCATCCTCTGCAAATCTGGTCAATAGCACCCAGACAGGGAACAGCATGAAGATGTCTCAGTCTGGAACAATAATCATCGACAGATCTGGTCAGTCGGAGAGGTGGGTTGAAGCGTTACTAAACTCTACCGCAGAAAGAATCTTGTCAACAAGCCAGCACTGGACGAACGAAGACGACAGAAGTGAAATCAATGATTACAGAGCTATACATCTTCTTACTATAGCATGTCAAATAAGTTGCTCGAATCATTCTGCAAAGGCTTCAGAAACTTGCGGATATGGAGTCATGCTTAGTCTCAATGTACTGTCCATACCAAAAGATCCGCAATAGACATGATATTTGCACTGCGTAAGCTTCGAGAAAATGGTCGTGTGCAAAATCAGCCTCTTTGTCTTAGCTGTTTGACTGAATAGCCTTTGCTGATTAGATAAGAATTCAAAGAGGGGAAACAAAGTATGGCTTTATTTATTCTAGAAGCAGCTTGGTAAATCATGTCATGTCAATCATTGCAGTTTGTCCTATAACGCTCCTTCTTAGATTAGCAGATGAACCTCTTATCAAATATTGATAACTATTTGTGCTTGTCTGTCAACTATCCTCTGTTTCGCATCCTTGTGCCTCATTCATGCATTATTCATGGTTACCTTCTAAAAAATAATTATTGTATAGCTGTGCATACATATTTTTAACCCATTTGACCGATATTGAAAAATCTGGTATCAAGCATTCAATGAATTTTGAACATAGACAGTACATCCTGGAGCTTATTACATGCACAAATAAACCTACATAGTCTTTTTTCCGCTGAAGATCATTAGACAGACAGAGCCAGAGATGCATCTTTCTTTTCTTGAAATCACACTTCCAAGAGATGACTTGTTATGGTGTGTTTATCAAAAATTCATTATGCTGTCACCTCTCACAACTCAGTACACAAATGTAAATAGCAACTGTGTGCTTTTATTCTAGAAGGCATGGCGATCTGTTAGCAACATTCATGCGGTTGAGAGTAAAAGTGCGTTTGTGTAGATAATGCCGATGCAAATGAGGTAATCATGGCAAGCATACACAAACTAGTGGGCCTTTGGCTTACGTCAACTAGGCGGCAAATCAGCTTCTTAGTTTACCAATACACCAAATTAGCCATGACGGAATTTTGTTACAATGTCATCGTCAAGTGTGCAGATAGGACCGAGTTTGAATATTGCGAGGTGGTTGCAGATTCCGGATCGATTTGTATTCAAGTTGTCTTAATGCAAACGAGGAAACACGATGAACAATGACACTGTGAATACACAGTGATATGTGAAAAGGGACCTCTTGTAGTGGTACCTAGCAGAGATTACACATCCCCAGCTATGCAAAGAGGAAAGGGCATGTTTTTATTCTGGAGTTTCAATGAAGGAATCAAACACAGGCGTGAATAAGAAATAAGAATTTGATAAAGACCCTTTTTCAAATGTGTCAAGCAAGGATTTTTATTTTCATGCTAGTAGTGGATTTCAGCCCCCAAATGATGCCATGCTCTCAAATACACATGTGTGCAATGGTACATTCTTAACGTCAACTGACTTTTCAGTACTTTTGCAAATGTAGTTAGTGTAAGCCACAAGTCATTTCCTTCCCTCTGTAATGCTGCACCCCTATAAATGGGCAGCCTCCTCATCCACTGCACATCCAATATGGCTCGCCCCACACCAAAACTCTATCACCCTCGTCTAGACTTATCGCATTATATTGTCCACTACTTTAGCAAGTAATATGTTGCGTTTTGAGTACATGACTCTTTCCGTATTTACAATCTTAGGTAAGCTTTTCCATTCAACCTAATTAACGACTTCAGCTCGATCCGTTGACTCGATGTGATCTCCATGGCTTTTGATTGCTCACCTTCCGAAGCCTCCAATTAAGTGGATTAAGACCATACCCCAAACGCTTGCCCTCTAACCCGCGAGATGTCTCCGTTACCCGGGCAACATCGTGATGATGTCTATTCGATGTCTGTGTGAATCCTATGTGCACGACTGGTCGCCGATCGACCCTGCCAACTGATTATTAATCGACGCTGACAATTGCCGCTTTTTGTTGACTTCGAACACAATAGATATGGTAGCATATATTTTTGCTAACGTTCAACAGAATAGATGTGGTAGCGTACATTTTACTGATATTCAAAACGATAGATATGCTGACGTCCATAACAGTATCCAGATATGAGAAGATGAGGCCACGAATCATTACGAGGCGCAAACAATCTTCAAACGCTTTCGCTCTAAGCATTTTATGAAATTGTGATTTTTTTTCATTGAATTTCTATTTCATTTTTAATGTGCTGGTGAGATTTGTGATATTAACGGAGTAGCTTCATCTTCGTGGTTTGGTTAAACAATATTTGCAGGTTGCCGATCTTGAGATACACCGCTGTTCTAAAAAGGCTTTTGCTAAAGTAAAAAATATTAGTTCGCAGTGCATTGCATACAATTTATGGATTCAAAGAAAAACACGCTGATTGCCAGGTACAAACATACGTCCCAAATAACCTGGTCGTTGTCAATATAGGGAGAAGAAGTTATTACTCAGCAGCAGGTCAGAGAAATTGTGTGATTACATGCAAACGATTGTCAAGCATTTCAGAAATACTCACATTGGACAAGACGTAGGCAGCCGGCCATGTTATCAGCGCTGGCCAGCTACGCAAAGGGAGCGATAGCACGAAATAAGTGACTTGTTTAATGCTTACAAACGTTGATTATTCAACCTATATGAGATACTTGTAACAGGTGTTCTGTAAAGCATCAAATTACTTGCATACCATTATACAACGACCACTGTAAAGACATGCAATAGATTGATTTGCTTGCTAAATTTTCTACTGTATGGCAATTACCAGATAGAGAACATTATCTAGCAATAATGTTGTAGCTGGATTGACATTGTCAACGATCTAAAACTGAGCCCATTTAGAGAACTCTACCTGCGGAAAGAGGAAAATGCTTTATTGATCCTTATTTCTGTTGGAAAATCGTTTTATGCGGATAGACTTAAATGTGAATGCTGATCGGCTTCAAGTGATTTATCGTAGATGCTTCTTGACACAGAGCGCCAATCATCCACCACTGTACACTGTCATTGGGCTACATAGGGTTAATTGTTAGATATCACAATACTAAGCATGCGATACATCTTGACAAGACATAGTTCATATTTCCCCATTAAACTGCATATTATCCCTTGCTTTGCAGCGCCTGTAGAGCAGCAGCAGCATATTGAGGCTGTAGGGGGTGTCAAGTCCAAATTGTCCCTCCATTATATGATTGCAGTTATTTGATAATACATCCGCTGTTTCTGTCCATAATATAGGCAATCATGTACAGGTATTTCAGTAATGGATATCGAGCCTTATTTTGTAAGCCTAAAACCAATCAAAGTACAGCGAACCACGTATGTGCAGTGTTACCAGTAATTATAAAATGGAACATCAAATGAAGGTTGCACATTCAATTAGAAACCATTAGTTGACGTTCTGTTATTAATATCTATAAACCTGCGTTTACTGTTGTTATCTGAAGCAATCACACATATTTTGTGATGGGTGCGGCTGGGTTCATACGGAAATTGTGGGTCTTATTAACAACCCCTGTTGTAGGCCTCATTTAGCAAAAACAAGATGATGTTTATTTTGCTTCCGAAGTGTATACATATATACATATATATATATATATTTATATATATATATATATAGAGATATATAGAGATATATAGATATAGAGATAGAGATATATATATATATATAATATATATAGAGATAGATATATAGAGAGAGATAGAGATAGAGAGAGAGATAGATATATAGAGATAGAGAGATATATATAGAGAGATCTCTCTAGATCTCTCTCTCTCCCAGACTCTCTCTCTCTCCCTCTCTCTCTCTCTATTCTCTCTCTCCTCTCTATATCTCTCTCTCTCTCTCTCTCTCTCTCTCTCTCTCTCTCTCTCTCTCTCTATCTAGATATATATATATCTATATATATCTATATATATATATATATATATATATATATATATATATATAATTGCTCGGCTCCCTGGTTATATCAGCTTTGCGGAACTGCAGACGACAAGCGATTTCAAGATGCGTCTTGATTGAGTGCTGCTAAAGCATGTAGAATGGGTAGTCTATCGCACCACATTTATTATTTACTAAATAAATAATAGTGATATTGCACAAGGTTATTCTAAACAACACACCGTGCTGTTAATATACATTAAATGGAAGCGACATGTTCCGAGTTGTAGATCGGCACGGAAAATGTCATGAAACTGTGGGTTTCAACCAAAATGATTTTCTACCTACCCAAGGAGGGAACTGCGCGGCTCATATCTCACACCGATCTTATAGAAAACCCAACACACACACGTCACATAGCAAATATCACGAAAATCGTCTCGAATATCTCTCTCAAAGCCATACCATCAAATGATCGTCATCGTCTGCAACCAAAATGTAACTTGGGATCAGTGCAAGACAAAAAGTCGCACTGTTCAACTAACGTTCATAATAGGATGATCGATTACATTGTGATTGTTAAATTGTACGGTAATAAGCGGCGAGAGGGATGTAATATTGAGTGCGCATATAATGCAAGCCAGCAGTGTGTTGATTGGGTCGATAGCGCATCTGTGCGAGCGAGGGAGTCTTGCGTGGGGGTAATGGGGCAGAGTGGAATGACATCACGCCTTCTGCAAGCGGGAGCCTAGTGCAGCAGCAGCAGCAGCAACAACAGCAGCAGCTTTGGTAAGAGCATCACAGTGGTAGCAGGCAGAAGGGGGAGTATTCATGGCTGCGGCTAAGTGGGAAATTGCTGGTAGAAAGGGACAGTGCGGGTTGTGTCAGCATTCAGCTGCCGTAGGGACCAGCCTATTCGCGGAGGCTATTGGCACTGGTCGTGACTGTAGGTACCTGTCTCCTCCTACAGTTGCCACCTGTTAACCGGCTCTCCGCTTACAGCAAGTATCCAAGGGTAGCCACATGCCAAACAAACTAGAAGCTAACTTGAACCAGTAAGGAGGACGCATACCAGTCACAATTGGACCATTTTGTCTTGCTCCAACCCTGAAAGAATACATCGGAATATATTGGATAATTGTGTGCTGTTACGAACGCTTGCGTGGTTTAATCAGCGAAATGCAGTCTGAGTACGTATAACACGTTTCCGAGACGGTACCACTCCTGTAACTCAAGCTTTATGAATTTATACTACATCAAGCGATGTTCCAGGTGTTTTGTGTACCTGTAAGCGTACAATTATTGGTTTATATATATGTATACAAGGCGTTTATCTGGTCCCTTCCACAACTATTAAAGAACAGCCTACAATCTCCAAACACGCGTTTCCAAGGCATGTAAACGTTCAGCACATATACTGGGCGCTTCATCAAAGCGTCATTCTGACATCAGTCAGGACAACAGGGTTTGCGATGGAGTTGGATCAACATTTACAGACAACGAGTGAGAAGGGAGTTTGCTGATGGGAACAAATGCACCTGTTTTCTATCTCTTTATCATAGGAACAAGTCGGGTGCTTTAACAAGCAAATCAAGTCTTGACGTGGGTTGATTAACGGATGAAAGTGAGAAACATCATCAGAGCAAGCTCACATCACCTTAATCTCGTCACGTTCTATATCGCAGGAGGAAGGACAACATTCCTCTTATACTGGGAATAATACTTAATAATTGATAGAATTTCGACCTGGTGAAGAAAGGTTTCATTAGACAAACCCTGTGGGGTTGTGGCATGCTTCTAGTAGGTACCTACAGCTGTAAACACAAGTGCGTAGTCGATAATTTACCTTCTGCATTTGGAAGCAATAGAATGGATATATAGTGGAAAGGCTTCTATAGCCGCCTGGCGCCCACGTGCATTAGCGAGTATGGCTCGTCGACTCTCCTACCGCGATCTAGCGCATCCTGATCTTCAAGATACTCTCAAGGCGCACAACTACACGACCCTGAAACTAGTAAAAACAGGTAAGTTTACTACTGACATATATCTTTGTTGAAACAAGTGCTATCCATCAAACTTGGTCCCTCTAATTAACTGCGCCCTTCCCAGCACCCACAGCTTAAATGATTCATAGCAACGTAAATGAACGGCGTTACTACCGAAGCCACTACAATAGCTCGCTCTGAGCGCGTATCCAAGAGGTTTTTTGTGGAGTTCGCCATTATCTCTAGATAATATATTATGCATTAATTATGGACATGCGCCATAAATCTAGCTGGGAGTTGCTTCTATCCAGTTAAACACTGCAGTTGGCTAATGTGCCCCGGTTCTATTATGGCATATGAGCCATCATATGTAGTTAGCCTCTTTGTCAATAGCCCCAGCCGGGTTTACATTCGTCGAATCACACCTGGTTAGTACTCTGCCAAGTAACGAGCGCCCCGGGTCGGTGCTCGTTAGCATCAAACAGTCGACCTTCTGCGTAAAATATTTTTGTACGTAGGATAGGGATTCATTGTAACATGTAGAATTGTTAATCAGTGTCAGGATATTTGGTATCACACTGCTGCTACTGCCAGGATTACAACACATGAGGTTTTGTGATTGGCGTAAGATGCATGATGTAACAGATGAGGTGTTTATGCTAAGAATATAGGCGATATAACTTATATTTTCTTGGAATATCAGCATCGTGCTACATGCTAACTATCTGAAAGGAGAGAAGCCCCGCATGTGCTAACGTGTCTCTTATTGATCTGCAGCGGATTATAACAAGATGAGAATTGATACCCTGGGCTAGGGGGTCATATCAATAATACCACACAGTATCATATAGGGGTCATATAAATAATACCACACTAAACAAGCCTTTTGTACAAAATATAAAACTGAATTGCAACTGCCTTGCGCTGCCTTCGTATTTGCTCAAATCGGTCGTGTTGATAAGCTGCTGTCCAACGAGACTCCGCCCAATGTACAGTCTAGGGACGAGTGTGGTGTAGGTAGGGAGCTTCTGTCTGTCTTTACTTGGGCCTCGCATTCCATGGGGTTGATTACAGGTGTCCAACAGACAGCAGTAACTCCAAAAGCTATGTGCATGATATAGGATATATGAGATTGATTGTTATTCCGGGGGACCATGTAACGTAAGAAGGCTTGTTGCGTGTAGTACAGTATGGCATCTAGACATCGCGGTTTACCTTTTGCGGGCTGGTATTCATAGGCAGTATTTTTCCATGCATTTCAGATTATGCTAGCACTCAACAACAATATTGGCGGGGTATATCAGGACTTCCACCCATGACATAGTAGTTGGCGTCCTTGGCAGCGCTTTTATCTAGCACATGAATATTGATCCCCATCATTCCCACTCAATCTCCTATGATTAGCCTACTGTTATATACCAGAATCAATTAACTTGTCGTGGTTATCTTCATGTATGAATGTTGCTGTTTCCCTGACGTACGAATACAAAGTGATATACCTTTCCTTATAATCCGGCTCCATATGGCTGTTGAATACATCAACATGTGGAAACATCGTGCTAAGAATGCCTTCTAAACTAAAACAGTCACAAGAATCGGGATGATTTGCGAAATAATTTGTCAGATATTCGTGCGGTTGATCGGCAAAGCTTTCATCGGAGACAATAATATATGATCTGAGATATATTGTATTGGCGTAACCATTTCACATAATGAGAACTTATTTAAAACATTTGTTTTATCAAATAGTTAAATTGATTTCCTTCTGAATACATAGCGTTGGCAACTGTGTAAATTAGTCTCATTGAAAATACGCAGCTTTTTGGATAGACTGCCTACTGATTCACTTAAAGGTAATTGAAGGCCATATGTCAACATTTGATGATTCTTTCACAAATTGCATTGCATAGAAAAGAAGGCTTACGATAGCTCTATTTACGTAACTAGCCAGCTAATATGGACTGAGTGGAACAATCCATGAAGTCGTAAATACGGAATATAGTATTTTCTATTGCGATTTTCTCTGTGTGCAAATGATGAGATTTGGTTCCATGGGTCTGCTTGATGTGCTCCGAAGATTCATTCACACGCGCTTACCCGTTATATATGCGAGATATTATGGGACCGAAGAATTGTGGTTTACCCTGAGCGTCAATCAGTATTTCCCATGAGATCAGGCAACATGAACCATATATGTTGTAACTTGCAGCGTACATGACATTTCCCTCCTCGCTCGTGGTTGATTGATTCAATTTTGTTTCGATGCAAACATTATGCCAAATAAGTGATCCGTTGACACAGGAGATATTGACATTTCAGCTGTAACTGCTAAATTAAACGAGTTACAAAGGTAATTGATTAAAAGCTATGCGGTTTCTCAGATGGTACGCGGAGATTGTAAAGTAGAGATCATTACAGAAAAACCATCATAGCTAATTCACTGCGACAACTAACATTGCATACAGCGAACCATCGCTTTTTGGAATTCATTATTGAATCTACACAGCCAGGTAATAAAGAACTACACACTGGCTACATAAGACCGTGACACCGACGCACACTACTCTGCCTACTGCTATGATAGAAGCTGAGGGCGACTAGGAATGAGATAATCTATACCCCGTGACATGATACGACACTGTTCAGCAACACACTAAGAGGGAGTAGGTCATGCAAGTAACTATTGTAAAAGACGTACACTGAGAGATTAATGTTAACTGTCTCCTAAGTTCTCAGGCTACTCTCTTCCCGAGACAAATACGGTAACTCTATTCACAAGAACGCAGCAAATCAGATCGATTGATAGAAGTATGTGGAGAACTCGCGTGTTATTGTTCGCCAACACATTTGATTGATTAGGGTCATGTTGCATGTTTTGTACTTAGACAAGCCTCAAATTCATTTGATCACCAATAAATGTGACACAACAATTTGTATGCATTTCAATCATGTGCGAGTAGGTGCTAATAGCCAATGTTATGTTGTATTTAATGATAAATAATTCATTGAATGCTTGGAAATATCAGGCATCTAATAATGTTATAATCCTGACGCAAACTAGAGTCGTAAGAGGATGGTCAGCACACCAGGAAGCGGTCTTTAGGTATAACTTCAGGTAGCTTATGTGAACAAGCTTACTATGTTATTTTTTGACTGTCAAGGCGATATGTTTATTGCGATAACTGTGTAGGTCGATTAACTGATAAGAGGATACTATCGCGATAAGCAGCGCGCCCACATTTCAGCGCAACGCTTTCCGTCGTTGATGAAACAATACCGCTCATCAACAGTGTTGTACTTGATAATGATTAAGTTGTAACAGCTAAGTATTACCATTTGTAGAGATTCGCGTAGCATAGCTCTGTGCCATCAACACTGTCTGGCAGTTATTAGCAATGGTTGAATGCGTAATTAATGATAATACATATATGCAAGCATTTAAACGCACACCGTCATATAGCAGTAATATAAAACGAAATATGCTCCCTTTGCTAATGCCGAGGACAACAACGGCGCCACCACGCATGCGTGCTTTAATTCACTCACCTATCAAAAGGTCACAACGTTGTGATACGCACCTTATTTGACATGACATACATAAGCCTGAGGCTAAGAAGCACAGCAAAGTCGAGTCTCAAATATACTTTTGTTCCTAATTACGATTCCATCCGTTGCCTTTTGAAGTCGTTATCTACAAGATGTCTAAATTCGTCGTCCTTGCTGACCACCGAGCGTTTTCGCAAGTTGACCGAACACAGATATCGATCCTGATTATAATCACTAGAAGACGTGTCCCTTGCATTACATCTGTGATAACTAACACACGCTTTATGAGATCATGCCAAACAACACTTGTATGAGCTTGATTGTCCAAGGATGACTATAGGCATAATATGATGTTAATACTCATAATGTGGATACTAATGCCGATACAAATAATATGCATTACCCTTGATGACCAAGGATAAATATTGTATGTTGGAGGGTCAACATGGGATTGAAGTCACCGAAGAGCAGATTGGGATATTTTCACCATGCTGTAATCATGGAAAGCTTCACTTCCGCCATGATGGCATGCAATCACTGTCTTACCGCTTAGGCAGAAGCTTGCTGTCTTTATGATTTATAGCTATGTTAATGAACGTGATAAGCACACCTGGTCTGCTCTTTGGATGAATTTTTGTTGCCATTATCTCCTGCGTTACGCAGTCCATCTGGATAGTTCGGAACGTTTTGTGGCGTTTTGTGGTTTAATGTAGTTTGACCTTCACCATTATTGGAAATCTACCTTGACCGCTGCAGGGAGTAATTTTATTTGTACCTATGAACGATAGAAGTATATGGCCTCTATGTCAATGTACACACGTCCATGCCACAGTACACGAAGGGTACATAGTATGCTAAGTGACACTGCTCCACGATTGAGACATTTGATTGACCAGAAACATTTAGCTCCCATTGTCTTCAGGGATTTTATCAGTATGACCGAGTGTTCGATAGATTACCAAATATCATCACCGCCCAGAAGTTGCAATGACAAAATATTTGTTTCGGAGATTACGTAAAACTCTCAGTTTATAGAATATTGAAATAAACGTTGAGAGGATGCTGTGGAAAGTGTAGCCCGGAACTAGGCCCGTATAGCATCATCCGCTTTCTGCCTGACCATGCCACGATGCAGACACTGTAGATAAGTGGCTGGCTGACTTCGTGAACAAATTGTATTAACAACCTACGTATAACAGTAGATACAACATATATCGCCGTTATTAGTTCCGATGTGACTCATCTCTCACAACACTCTTCCTTTAAGGAAGCGCACCGCTGGGCCATATACCTCCAAGGGTTACGTAATTTTTCACGGCCCCCTTATTAACGCCAATGGGAAATCCATGTCTATTGCTTGAGGCGAACTCTTTCTGTTATGACACACCCACCGGCAATGTTATCTACACAGTGCGTTAAGCACGATTGTCTCATATCTATCAACACGTCCATTCAACGTTTTTCTTGAATGATGTTTTTTGTATAGAAACTGTATTTTCACTGGCTACATACGACGCTGCATTCCATATTGCTGTTACTGATTTTTGAACTACAACACAACAGTGAATTCAAACAATTTCACTGGATAGTGCTCATTTGTGTTCAAGTCTTTATTTGTTAAATATGAAGTTTGCGTATCGACTTATTTGTCCACTGTGTAACGTACAATTTCTACATGTCAATAGCAACGTAGCTGAATGAGTCACCAAAACACATGCATCGACTTGTGACTAAGAAAAGCTTAGTAGCTTATAACTTTTTCCTCAGTTTCTTTTATTCACAATAGTCAATGCAAGTCAGTCTTGAGTTGTGATCCCGGGGAAATTGATGGTAAAAGACATAACTGATTGAGAGGATGACGATTGCTGTATCGTGGAGTATACCACATACCATATGCATCACAATAATTCAGGAGTGGGATAGCATGCAGCACAATTATTCAGTAGTGTGATCACATGCAGCACCAGTTCTCTTTAGTATGATTGCATGCAGCACCTGTAATTAGTAGTGTGATCGCATGCAGCACCAGTTTTTAGTAGTGTGATGGCATATCCAGCACCAATATTCAGTAGTGTGATCACATGCAGCATAATCATTCAGCATGTGATCGCATGCAGCACAATTATTTAGTAGTGGGATCGCATGTAGCACCAGTATCCAGTTGTGTGATTGCATACAGCACCAGTATTCAGCAGTGGGATTGCATGCAGCATAAATATTCAGCAGTGTGGTCGCATGCATGGAAATAAACGTGATATCTGACACAAACCGTTACGCAATGTCACTATGCAGGCTCACAGTCTAGTATTTGCAAACCACGCTCATTATTGCGCTTTCATTCCCTGCATATTCTTCGTGTGTTTATCTGTGTGTTTCTCAGTAATCAAGGACATTCAGCTTCTTGCGCGATTCTGTGAAAGACATGCAGAAAATGATATAAATTGTCCCCTTATCAACGAAACTGCTTCGGCGTACGAAAGAATATATTCGTATTTCTATTGGCTTCCAATACTTACGGAGCATAACTGTTGAGACATATGTGAAATACAGAGGCTGTCAGAGGGAGGACAAATACACTGTAGAACATTTAATATTATGACATAATTTCGATTGAAGGTAGAGTGCCTATTACAAATGCATCTTTCATCTTTTGTACATTAAAGGTGTGACAAAATGTTGTACAATGTAATACCATACGCAGTGATCGAGATCGGAGGAATCGATCCCAGTTGTTAACAATATTTGTACCCACGTCCAAAGGAAGCCACATAACACAAAAACACGACGGTCTTGGTTTGCCGCCAGCTACCCATATTCGATATTGCAAAGTTTTCCGCTCCTTCCCGTTGCCCCACAGCCATTGTCCTGCTGAATCAATCAAACAAACACAGTCCATTCGCTAGTTAATGGTAGCATATTCAAAAGTGGGAAATGGTTAATGGCAGAAGCGCATGTTTATATCACAATGCAATAACGTGTGGGAAAGCGATTCCTATTCATTGAATATGAGTTATTAGATTATGACAAATCTACTTTCAATGCAGTAAATATCAAGCCATATATCGGATTTCCGTGTGCTAATGTTTATTTTTAACTGACAGATTCATGCAGAAATATTGGAGTGAAATCCGCGAATGATAAAAGCATATTGATACGATTATTGTTCCGTTGAACCACATCTGGTTTGTTGGCTGCACAATTTACAGCAACGTTTGTGGTTACCGACAATGACACCTGTGTTTCAAACCTCCGCAACAACCGCAACTTTCGTTATGACCTTTTTTTGCTGAATATGTATTGACCAAAACATGTTGAAAGGTAAATGAAGTCGCACACGCGTTCAATAAGATTACTCGTATATATCAACCAAGAATGATTGACTAAGTTCTCCCTGCTGCCAAACGAAAGGCATTTTACCTTAGCGCAAACAATGCAGCAACTGCCAGCCGCCTCCTATTTACACGTTTGCAAATGTTCTGAAAGGCACATGATGGATGTAGCTGCCAACAGCTGCTACGTTTGTTAGATGCCTACGAACATCTGATGAGGCAGTATTTGATCCTACCTGGGCCAATGCGCAATACAACCTCTCAAATGCGCATTCCAACGAGATTGTTCAAGGAATTGAATAGTTAAGCGAAAACATCGAATATGACAAGACTGACAAAGCATTTTTTTAAACGCAAATGCAGACTGGCTGCTGACAGAATCGCTAAAGGAGTGTCCTTGTTTGAACTCACTCAGTCTAATACTTACGTTCTATTTGTTGTTATGTTATAACAGTACAGCAAGGCGTTCACATTTGTTCTGCTGCTCAAACAGCGAATACACAGCTCTGGACCAAGCGACTGTCCATCCTACCGGCAGTTGTCACACTAGCTAGCCACAGCGAATTGATTGAGATATTGAATAGCTGCGATGTGCCGTTCATCTAACAACCTTGTGATAATTTTACATAGTGGACATAATTTGAATCCTCTTTGACAGCTTGGGCTGCTTGGGCGGCGATGTTGTTGTTGATGATTACCTGATCTTTCCAATCATGTGTTCGAATCCAGTCATTTGGTACATTCGTCATTATCCAGTATGAACCCGACGTATTTGACACCGACAGTTCATTCAAGCTAATTATTGCTTATGAAAGTCATTATATTGATAGGACCACGATAAATGCCGTCCTAACTCCCCTGTTCTTACTTATATGTCATTGTATTAGGCAATTAAGTCTATGCAGTTTGAGGTAGCGATATAATTACAACTTTTGTAGAGCCAGTGTTGTTAGTGTAACGGCGTGTGTAAATACCACACAATAGGTCGATGAACGACAGCTATTCTTTAATGCAGCTTGCATACATTATAAACAAGGTTTTGATTGATGAAGGTATCGTCTGTGAATTCCCCGTGTAACTGGGGCGATGAAGAGCCAATAAGAAGCGGTATATGGTCATTGCTGATTCATATAATCAAACTGATTTTCGCCGTATGCTGCTTGCAAACACCTTTCAATATCTAATGATGGCTTCTGAGGACAGCTGAATGTGCCACATGTACGAATTCGCTACAGACATTTGCCAGTTTGTGTAATCGACCTCTTTTAAATGATTATCCAATATGCATACAATGTGACCAAGACTGAAGATTGCAAGATATAAACTCATCAATTCGTATTTACATCAGCCAAACAAGTGTTGAATATTGGTCAACAAAAGACCTTCTGATGCCATTATTATGAATACTGGCGAACAAAAAGTGAATGTGTGCTTGGTTGCTGGTGCTCGACCAAGTAGCATGAAGAACTGAACAAATAAAGAACTTTAATTGGATGGCGGTATGATCAAGATCAATTAGCAGGGATCAACGGGTAACACAATATCCCAAGCACAGGGGATAATGATTTCTGCTATTCTTTTATTCATTGGATGTGATAAACATTAATACTCAGCTTCCGAGTGATACATTAATACAATAAAACAATAATCTTGATGTAAAGACGAAATAGAGATACTTGTCAAACATACAGGCAACATTTACAGCAGGGGCTGTACTAAGAATAACGAACAAAGGGTCAGAGACTTTTATACAGTTTAATCGGAAGTACAGTTTCCATATTTATATTTTACTTCTTTGACTTAGATGATTAAGAAATACAGCAAATCTATATAAGGTTAACTGGGCGTAACAATTGATTGATTTTGTCAACAAAATAGTCATAGAATAGAGTATCATATAGCGTGGCGAGTGATCTCTTGTGTTGACCTTGGCTAGTAATGTAAACATCAATGACAAATATGTTCACCTTTTATTGAGCAAATGAGTCACCCCAAAAAGAGGCTATAGTACGAATGATAAAAATGCGGGTGGATCGTGAATGATATATATGTATATACACTATATTTAGCTGACCATGTTTTGACATAGATGTTATGCAATTTGGGGGTTTAAAGGTGATTATAGATAGGTTAATTGTGTCCAATAAATTACCATATATAGTCAACAAAATTCAATCTAAGCGTCATTAATAATGGATATGACTTATCTTTAGGTGCATTATATAGGCGGGTTTATATGAAAGTTCAATTTATTTGGTGCATCATCTATGAATACGCAAATGTTTGTCAAATTTATCCAATTCTTTTACTGCGTGTTGTTTTGTATTCATTGAACACGGCCCCGTGCAGTGGCCAATCAATGTCCGAGCACGGGTCTGCATATTTATTTGTTACATGCTTGTGTCCTCTGCTCCGTGGAAGCCTATACAATATTGAGTATTGGCGCTGTTGAGACTATACTCCTCGGTAGACAAATCACATCATTATCAATGCACTGCCTTGCGAACCATAACTAACAAGCAGCGTGACGTATCCATTTGTCTAAGGAGCACAAATCACACACATAACAGACATATAGCCTTCTAGTAGCAAGAGATATTGGAAATATGCTGGCCAATTTTTGAAAGCTACCTCGGAGGAGGTGACTGTGTCTGAGAATGAAATACGGCAGCAGGGTTAGAAGTAAGCTTTCCTGACCAAGGGGCCAACCGGGCCACTAAGTTTCGAAGTATAGCATCCACCAACCAAACCTAGTGGCGACAGGTACGGAAAGAAAATCCTACCATCAAAGTTATCTTCTTACTTTTTCTCCATATGCTTAACCAGTGGTAAGACAAATGAGAGTAATATGTAATGATAAGGGGAAGGGGTGTTGTCAAACCAAGGGGAAAGGGTGTTGTCAAATCATCATTAGTTTTGCTGATCATGTCCGTGGATGAATTGACTTGAGTGACGTAAAGAGAACCAGACCTATGAGCAGGGTGTGCCCCAAACTTTTCATCTCACTTGCCCAAGAGGCCAGTACCTGTGAATTTCTTCTAACCCAGGATCAATTTCACTAGCCCAAGCTTTTTACTCAATCACCCGCTTGACATGCCCCATGAAGGTTGTCAGTTTTATCAGCAATCACATCATAATTCATACTTTATGGTAAAACCTTGATATAGCTGAAGACCTGTTGTCTGTCATTGTACCGAAAACTATGTATAACTAGACTTACATCTTCATCTAGCGACTCGGTGCTCGGAAGCTTGGCATCGGGTACCGAGCGCCTGTGATTATTGGTACTCTAGTTCACACTTTTACAACAGAAGCTAGATAAATCAGGTACCAAAGAAAATTCATTTCTCTATTTAAAACGTGCACCAGTTAGCTAATGGTCCGGCGCAGGACTTATCTTTATCAATGTACAAACAAAGATGCAAGCCTTAATCATAGACCAAAGTAGTTAAGGTGTTGATATACTATTAAATTTATCGATGTGCAGATCAGAGCAACCAAGCGCAGCGTGGTAGCGTTGCAGCTCTTTGGGGTAGAGGTTCTATGTTGAATTAGGTTAATTTTCAGTATCAAATCCAGTCACCAGTTGGATAGGACGATCGTTAATAGAATCCGCCGTTGGGAGCCAAAGAACTCGGGCCCCATTATTCTTAAGATTTGAGGAAATGCTTAAGTCTCATTGCAGAATTTATAGATATACATCATCATTAGATGATTTAATTCATTGGTGGGTGATGACAATCGCAACATACTTATCTTGCCAAACAAAATGGAACAATTCTAAATGTTCATCTGCAGAAATCATTGTACGATCGACAGCCTTGTTTACAATGCACTTTAGTATGTATGCAGTCTACAGTGGTGATATATTTGTTGGAAGGTATCAGGCAATATTGTAATGAGTACTGTCAATTTAAGTACATCAAAAGAACAGAAGCATGGCATTTTCTCCTTCTGTCTGATGTGTGTGGTTATACCACTCTGTATCGATCGCTCCCACTTGCTCATTGTTTGCACATCACCGTGGGTAACACAGGTAATAAAAGTGTCCAATCCTTGTATGCATGGGCAATGTTCATGTGTTTATGTAAGGCAGCGATGCCGCTTTCATTATGTTGCTTATTTAGCTTGATGGTCTTGCAACATTAACTGCATATTTAATTTTAGATAACATCGTTTTTGATCTTCCACGCTAATAAAGGCAAGATATAGCTGTCATGGTATAAAAACGTAATTAAGGGAAAGAGCTTGGCACTGTGCCATCTGTCATTCGCCACAACCACACAGGGACAAAGAATCAGTCATTTATTCCGTTATAGCGCTTAGAACCACCAATCTATGCGGTGATAGATTTTATGGATGCATACGTCTTGTCAAATGAACATCCCGCACCAACATTAAGCACGATAAATTACGAAGTATTATTTTCATAGCCATTGCATTGTGCATTAATTAAAGACATACCAGATTACTCGCTTCCCTTGTTGCATCAGTATTACAGGACTCAAGGTGTATATATTTTACCTAATCCATAATATTTTTCACATTGAATGTAAGCAGTCTGTTGTAAGGTACAATATGCAGATATTTGTTAGCCTCTGCTCGCGTCTCAACCAGGACAATTCAATTTGACAGATACTTAAAGCCTTTCCAATGCGAGTATTGGTTCATCCGAGCGCATCTGGCTATCTTTTTAATAAGCAAAACCCAGATATGCATGTTCCTATCTTTGTTTTTAGCACGTTGATCTTGTAAGAGAAAAAATATGACGTATGAAATCCGTCTCATCAGCCAATTGTCCCATTCGATCATCATTCTCATGAATCATTGACTTCATTCCCAGCACTGCCCTGTGCTAGCCTATTGACACGGTTACAGCTTTTCAGGATATATTGTGATATGTGGCTGTTATCAGCATTCTGCGAGAATTCGTCACTTGGCAATATTTGATATATTCATAACACCTCATACCACACTCACTCAGCATACAGTAACATCGATCAGAAGAACCACAAGCCATGCAATCCTAATGATGCACCTGTCTGGCTAACGTAGTCATCATGGGCACTCTCTGTGTCTATCTTGCCACTGCGATTGCTTTTGTTTTGCCATAAAAACCTTAGCGTACTCAACTGTAATATCATGATGCATAGGCAATTGGTATTCTTTTATTGTTACGTCTATCTGGGATATTGACTTGCGTTCAGCTTTGACTGCCGATAATTGAATTGTGTCCGAAATAGGGGGCATTATTTATTGAGTGGAGGAACATTTTCCTTGTCAGTGGCTCAGTTTGACAAAATAATTAGATGTCCTAGATCATCCAATACAACAGTGCTTTTGTATGGCACACACTGCTATAATGTGTTACTCAACACTAAGCCTAGTGTTAGGCTGTGAGTATCATTTACAACGCCCCCGTCAGGGAAACAAGATGCAATACATTACAGGAAATACTTGCTTGTGTTATTCATGTTTTAATTTTGTTGACCGATCTATGACAAACTTTTTACAGCAATTCCGCTATTTGCCTTGAAAAATCAGACGAGTCTTACCACATTCGCTGCATTGCACAAAAAACTTAGGCCTGATATCTAATAAATGCTATTATCGAATGCCTTGAAAACTGCAACGTTCATTAATTTTATATAAGGTCAACGTTGACAAGCTGTGGATGTAATAACGTCCAAAGTGTCCATGTGGGAACTGAGACCTTCGGATGGTCTTACATTCATTTCCAACAAATTGACTTCTAGCTCCCACGTCAACAGCAATGACGATTGTTGAAAATTGTGCTAATGAGCCGAAGCGAAAGAAGCTTAACTAAGTATGGATAGACCAAATGTACTTAAATGATATATAGTATGCTTGACAGTGTAATTATTATATGATGAACTTCTACGCTCTGACTTGGATGCATTTAAACGAATGGGCGTGCATATAAGGCTCATTCTGTATCATGAATATAGTCAACAAAATAGCAGATCTGATTAATAAATTAGGAATACAAGTCATCCTTTAGAAGACTGTACAGCGTGACCGAAGATTTTTCGGTATGATTGATACCCTGTATGTCCAAATGTCGGACCTAAATCAACATAAACAAATGCATCGCGATACAAGGGCGTCGTACATGTGACAACGCGATATATATATATATATATATATATATATATATATATATATATATATATATATAGATATAGATATATATAGATATATATATATATAGATATATATATATATATATATATATATATATAGATATATATATATATATATATATATATATATATACACATATATATATATATATATATATATATATATATATATATATATATATATATATATATATATATATATATATATATATATATATATATAGATATATATATAGATATATATATAGATATATATATATATATACAGTTGGTTGGATGGTGTTTACTTCTGGAAACGAGTATGATAGTGTGCATAGTGAACCCGAGGTACAGCCGAACATAAGCGGCACCGTGATGACGTCCCAACTTGAGCCGTGTGATTGTAGGTAAATTATAGTTGCGACGGGCTAACACAACGTATTGGCCAGACCCTGCCGAAAAGCTACTGTGGCCTTACAAAACAAAGAGTGGCATATCAAAGCAATTCTGTCCAAGACCAATCATATGATGATGACGTTATAGGAATGGCACAAACATCAGTTGGCATCACATTGTCATCTCCCTATTGCCTTACGTATTTAGTTATTTGACAAACTTATGAATAACATTTGAAGTGATACCCATGTTTAGAACTATAAAGGCAGTTTCGTGGTATTCCTTGCCATTCGATTGCATGTAGAAATCGAGAGGGTTAAGTTTATTAGCGAGTATTGAAGCATATCCTTGACAACGTCTATTGCACGGTGTACAGCATGGTCGTTATTGTTCCAGTTTTATTCATCACTTAGATCATTCCGCTTACACATTTTGGAGACACTCTCCAATTGAGTCCCACTATTTACACAGAAGCAAAGCCACTCAACATATCTGCTCACGAGCATTTCTGACAAGTATTTCTAAGCACCCACACATTATGCTTTGCATGTCTTCCCCTTAACGCTAACATAAGCACAACGTGCTCAGTTAGCATAACCTGCTCATCATAATAATCAATGGTTTCTAAATAAAGAGCACACTGGTACAAGAGGAGCAGGTGATCTCTATAGCAACCATCCCCACAGCTATGAGAATGGCACGTTGGTGCTGTGGATGACTGATGGTGAGGGTGGCACAGCCACAGGCCTTGCCCCTACCCCACCAGACAAAGATGGTATCAATAGTAGATCAAGACAACATTGTCTACCTTGCTGCTAGTATTTTTTCTGAAAGGCACATGTGCGGGTTCATATACGAATTAGCCTTTCTCCCACACACGTGGTTTAGTGATTTAATCCATAATGTACAGTCGCCCGAAACTCCCCACAGATGTATGTTCATCCTGGTTATCACAGAGTCATTCTGATGTGATATTTCATGTGAAATATATAAAGTGACCTGATCATAGAGCGGACAGGAGATCAATGTTGTGATGTTGATATACCAGAGCATGTTGTTGCACACCAGACAACAAACTGGATGAAGTCACCTCCGCCGCCAGAAGTGCTTTAACGAACCCAATATAAGCGACCAAAAGGGCGCTAACTCCTAAGGGGACAAGCAACAAAGGTGTTATCATTTACACCACTGCATTTGATCTCTGCATGGAGAATGGCTATACTCAGCTGTTTATTGATTATCGATCCAAACATGCCTTTGTCAATCTTTGGTATGCCCAAACCAACACTACGGTATGCTTACACAGGGCACACCTCGCCATGTATGCAGGAACATTGCGCGAAGCGACCAGAATATAGAGATCAAGTCAAAGCAGCATGCAGTTACCGTGCAGTCGGGTGATACATGCAGTAACCATGCAGCCGGGTCATACATGCAGTTGTTACAATATTTAACGTATTAAGTTAGTCTATACCTCCGCCATCAGGTGTTCCCTACAAGCATGATACATAACAGGCGGACCAAGCGATTGTGATTACATTCGATAAGTATACCGCGTCACAAATCTGTCAACATTTCAGAGCATGCAGTTTGGCGTTAATTTGGATGATGGCGCCATCAATTTTGGGAATATATCTATATAATATGTAAGAAATCTCAAAGAAGTACATCACCTGAAGATCTGGTGTTAATACGTTCATTTTTTACAAGCAGTGTAAGAACCTGGCGTATTTTTACCAACCCACCCATTAGTTGTAGTACAATGACGCTTCGCCAATTCTATTATTGAATACATGTTACCATTGAAGAAATGTGGATCAGTTTAGATTCTTGTATGATCAGTAATTGCTCTATGATAGCTGTACAAATTCAACAACATGCAATAACGTAATGCGTAAAACTTTATTTAAGGGGCCTGTGCATAACCAGGTCTTGTGTCCATTGTTAGATTTTAGTCAGGTGTACTATATTTATACTTGCTGTTCGCAAGTGATTATATCAAATGCTATAGGATGCGTGTATTAGGGTGCTGCATGTAATTTGGCAATTATTGAATTGCAATTAGCTTAAAAGTGTATATGAAAGTGTAGAACTGCTATTGCGTTGCAAAATCCCGAAAAAAAGAACCTTCGAATAATTATCCGTACAGAGGGTGTAAAATTTGTCACTCACAAGATTCTTGTATGTCAAGCGTCTGTTTTATTTATGTTTTAGGTTTATAATCAATATCCATAATACAGCAGTGTGCATAGACATAATAGTGTGATTAAACAGTGTGGGAACGACGCAATCGATAATCTTGAATAGCGCAAATGCAATATTGGTACCAAAAATAATTCGCATATTTGCCTGGACAATTTCATCACTGTTCGTCGAGAAGCATTTTCCGCCGATTTCGTGTAGCTCTTATTTTGTGTCCGTATTTGTGTAGCTTGTTATCATTTCAAATAATTGATGAATTATTATCTGTATTTTGTTAACAAAACTATGAAAATGGGTAGCGACCATTTCAAGTAACTGCACATGCGCATTTTCTGGTATTATTACCAATAATAGACTCGTTTTCAGCTTTAGATGTCTAGTATCGTCTACCCCGTGACATCTGTGGTTTATCATTCACATACCGTCAGGAATAGGAAATCACAATCCAAAATCGACTGGAACTTCTTTGCGTAATATTCACCAAGCCAATAGAGTAAAAGCACCATCGCTTAGACCACAAATTGAATGGGATCTTACATGAACTTCCGATCCTCATAGAAGACCTAACTTACTAGATGCTTGTGAAGTATCTCGAGAGGAATAATACCACTTCCGTCCATTTACCATTTATAACCATGTCTATGTAGTGTTTGACTAACTTATTTGCAGGAGCTTCCGCTAGTGTATGAGTTTTACATGCACGACTCTCTGTTTGTCACCGTACACTATATATACAATACTTCATTTTTCTCCCTTTCTTAAACCATACCTTTAATAAATGGCCAAAACAAAGTGCAACGGGATAACTATTCCATTTGTTTACTGTTATCCTCTAGACAACTGAATAACAGCCTCACGATAATATATATGGAGGTAAAGATTTACCTAAACTATATCAATACACCCTACGCAGCAAGTATACATTATTACAGATTAAACCACCAGCAGTAGCGCTACACACACACTAAATAATTCAATTACAAGAAAGCAGATATTTACTTTTTTTTCATTACAATATTGAAACTAGGGAATTTTACAAGACATAACATGTCAACTTATCTGTTCTAAAACAGGCATTTAAAAGACAGTCCTGAATCTATTAAGCTCTTATGATTGATATACCATCATGAATGATGGTAACTCACAAGTAAGGGCAGACAGTTAATTCCTGGGTATGCAACGTATGCGCAACGTATTGATCACAGCCGGCATCAGTCGAGTAAGGCTTAGATTACGATATAATTACATAATGGGAATAAGCAAATGTAATCATTCGCACAGATTGACGACTGAGGTTGATGACATGCCAATGCTAATGCTTCTTTCTCGTGTTTTGTTCTGATGGCAAAATATGGTATTGTTTTACTGCCTGTGTCGCTAGCAGAAAAAGTTGTACCTGAGTTTATTTAGCATAGCAAATTTCCGTTAACTTTAGTTTTTATATTATAAAATGATGGACTGAAAGTTCTCACCCTGCAAATATATGATGAAAAAAAAGAAAATGACTTATTTGAGTATTTTCTTACTGCAATCGTCAAGATCCGCATATCATACCAGAGATCAGTTACCCATTTAAAGGAGTGACAATATTCCGTTTATTAGCTTCGAAACCTCCCACATAGACAGCATACATATGACGATGACTAACGAGCATTTATTTCGAAATCAAAATAGCAAATTCGTTGGTCGCTCTGCGTATAATGCTCTGAGCCACAAGAAAATGTGAAGACGCGTGTTGGACAAGAACATAGTCTCTTATTTAAAGACAGCGATGCACAGATAGAGCAAGGATACATAACAATGCGGTTGGATTGTTGGCACAAAAACGACAAAAAAGGCGGATTCGATTATCACGCAACTGAAATGTTACCAAAATTGATAGGAAAAAGGGTCACTAATAAAAACTAGAAATACATTTCGCTTTGGCTTGGCATATCCAGCGATGTAGCTTACCTTACAGGAGTCAATATTAAATCTCACAATGTCACAGGGCGATTGGTTGACATCTTTCTAATTCAAGTGAAAACATCAATACCACATGCGATCAAGTATGGTTCAGTAACTACAAAATTGGCTAAGCATGAGGCGAGCGTCAGATGATAAGCTTCATAAATTTTGAACCTCGATGATAGGTGCAATGATGTGCGGTTTATATAATTTTAATAAAGATTGATTAACTTATGCATTATGTGAATCTACGTAGCATGTGAATGAGAGTTCAAACAAAATGCAAAAACATGGTCAAAATGTTGGCAAAAATGTAAGCGTCCTCGTATGATATGCATAGTCAACATTAGGTCCGCAATACCGGGATATGCATTTGTCACAAACCAACTTATTACAGGATATATGCTGATCAATGTGAATCATATTTGGCTTATTCTCTCATCTGGCTGATTGATTGTCATATGATTGTGAAAATATATTATGCTTTTTTTTTTGCTGCAATATATGATCAATTGTGCTTATATTATGTTTCCTCAATGATGGTAACAAACACGTTGAGCCCCTTACAAATCAGTCATAGATTCTCACCTGTCGCTGCTAGAGCTGAATATTTCATGCAAGTGGCAACCAGCGAATTTGACTAAGCCCTCTGTCGCATTTGTATCTTATGCATTCTTCCCTTGTAAGCGGTTTACCAGTCGATAGCTCTAGCAGTGGAGTTGGCTGACTGTCTACATAAGGAAAGCCCTGCCACTGTATCTAGGGCACAGGCGTTCTCCCTGTGAGATCTAGCATTTCATTCCTTAAGAGGAGTCGGATAGTCAAGTACACTTGATGGATAGTCAAGATGGAGCACTGACAGGATCAATGTTAGTAGGCGGAGCTGCCCTGCTGTGGCCGCTCCAATTACCAGCGCTAGTTATCCTGACTTGCACACATAACCAACGCTTGAGACTCAATATATTTATTTCACATGTAGCTTTCTCCATCTTAGTCATATTCTTAATTGCTTTATGTACTATGCAGCTATACATTTTCAGTGTCAAGGTCAGTGTGTTTGGATGACCACTTTACGCCTACTTAACCACTGTCATCACTGTCATCAATCTCAATTTCCCACTTCTGGAAATAACGGTGTTCTTGAATTCCAATTATACAAGCTACGCACTATGTAGACACTGTTCAGATATCACCGCCTTATCTCAACAATAAAACACAGAACTGTACGTAACCAGAAGGTTTCAGCATAATTTCGTAACGAAGCATATGGCTCATGGTGAAAGGATATCTCAGCGCAATTCATGGTAAACCATACACATTCTGTTCTTTTTGCAAATGACGTATGTTAAGCCTGTTCAAAGGCAACATCACTCTGTACTGCACCATCCAAGTTCTCGCGCGTCGCCGATTCCCCCGGCGGCGATAATTGCCTGGACATCTCTGTTATATCGAATACCGTGAATGTTGTTATAGTATGCCGCCCCACACAATATATAAATCAGTTTAAGAGTTGAAGGCGGAAATGAGTACTTTTCGCGTAAATCAATTATTGATTAATGTAGTGCACTTACCATTGGTGTGGCCATATGTTTTTATTGCATGACCATAATCCATCAGTCAGTGCTTATCATGTATTTGTATATATTACACAACTAGAGAAGGTCGAGATAAATGAGTCGTAAGCTGAAACCGACCATTTCAAATGTCTTGCACAAGATCGGTAACAAGAGCAAATGAAAATTGATATCCGGTGTGGCAGATCTTTTACAGATGGAAAGCATGCGTTCCATATATGGTTACAATACAAGAAATGTCAAAGCTGTCACAGTAATGAATAACGTGGAGAAAGCAATGAAAATGGATGGCGACGCAAATTACTGCTAGCAACAATACATCACACGTTTACATGAACTAGGACTAAGTGCCAGGGTAATAAATTCTCCTTAAACGCAAAATACGAAACAGACTGTCAGCGGTATGATTCATCTTCTGTTCTCCTATTGGTGAATGCGATCTTCTTTTAAGAAATAGAATATCTGTTCCCTTACAGCAGTATATATATATATATATATATATATATATATATATATATATATATATATATATATATATATATATATATATATATATATATATATATATATATATATATATATAGATATATATATATATATATATATATATATATATATATATATATATATATATATATATATATATATATATATATATATATATATCTATATATATATATATATATATATATATATATATATATATATATATATATATATATATATATATATATATTCTTACGGCTTCCCCTGGTGCGACACATCATAACAATTCGTGTTTCTAACAGATGGCATGATAGTATACATGTCTGACATAATCACATAAACAGCATGTGGAAATGCTATGAATTCAAATTGAATTATTTAAACAAGGCGTAATCAGCGAACTTGGCTGTGCGTTATACTTAGTATAATAGCACATTTGAACAGAGTATGAGTAACAAATGGAACGAAGTCGGAAAGTACCTCGAATGGGGTTATGGAAGTTCAAGCTGCGCATACGCGCTTTCCTTCGATCCACGAGCTGCGTTTAATTTCGAACTTGCAACCAGCCAATGCAAATACATTTAAGTAAAAGGCTAAAATCGCAGAAGAAGGTCTATATCGAAGTGTGATTTCAGAGCTGCTCATAACGTTGGTATGTATCTGCAATAACAGTTACGAGGATATTCCTGTCCCTATATCCGGGGCTCGTGCATTTACCGCGATCTGGAACATCATTTACCGCGATCTAGTACATCATTTCCCGCGATGTGGTACATCATTTCCTACGATCTGGAACAGCATTTCCCGCGATCTAGTGCATCGTTTCCCGCGATCTAGTGCATCATTTCCCGCGATCTAGTGCATCGTTTCCCGCGATCTAGTGCATCATTTCCCGCGATCTAGTACATCGTTTCCCTCGATCTAGTACATCATTTCCCGCGATCTAGTGCATCGTTTCCCGCGATCTAGTGCATCGTTTCCCTCGATCTAGTATATCATTTCCCGCGATCTAGTGCATCGTTTCCCGCGATCTAGTATATCATTTCCCGCGATCTAGTACATCATTTCCCGCGATCTAGTACATCGTTTCCCGCGATCTAGTACATCATTTCCCGCGATCTAGTGCATCATTTCCAGCGATCTAGTGCATCATTTCCCGCGATCTAGTGCATCGTTTCCCCGCGTACATCATTTCCAGCTAGTGCATCGTTTCCCTCGATCTCATTTCCCGCGATCTAGTGCATCATTTCGATCTAGTGCATCATTTCCCCGCGATCTAGTGCATCGTTTTTCCCTCGATCTAGTAGTGCATCATTTCCCGCGATCTAGTGCATCGTTTATCTAGTACAACATCATTTCCCGCGATCTAGTACATCATTTCCGCGATCTAGTACATCATTTCCCGCGATCTAGTACATCGTTTCCCGCGATCTAGTACATCACGATCTAGTGCATCGTTTTCCCGCGATCGATCATTTTTCGATCTAGTACATCGTTTCCCGCGATCTAGTACATCGTTTCCGCGATCTACATCGTTTCCGCGATCTAGTGCATCGTTTCCCGCGATCTAGTGCATCGTTTCCCGCGATCTAGTGCATCGTTTCCCGCGATCTAGTACATCGTTTCCCGCGATCTAGTACATCATTTCCCGCGATCTAGTGCATCGTTTCCCGCGATCTAGTGCATCGTTTCCCGCGATCTAGTGCATCGTTTCCTGCGATCTAGTATATCATTCCCCGCGGTCTAGTGCATCGTTTCCCGCGATCTAGTATATCATTCCCCGCGATCTAGTACATCGTTTCCCTCGATCAAGTATATCATTTCTAGTACATCGTTTCCCTCGATCTAGTGCATCGTTTCCCGCGATCTAGTATATCATTCCCCGCGGTCTAGTACATCGTTTCCCTCGATCTAGTATATCATTCCCCGCGGTCTAGTACATCGTTTCCCGCGATCTAGTGCATCGTTTCCCGCGATCTAGTGCACTGTTGCCCGCAATCTAGTACATCGTTTCCCTCGATCTAGTATATCATTCCCCGCGGTCTAGTACATCGTTTCCATACTGAAAATTGCACAGTAAAGGGCACTTGATTGTCGGTCAGAAACAATAATGCTTGCTTGCATGCAAGCACAATGCATGCGTATTGTTGTTTATAATAGGCGTAGTCGGCGGAGAGTTGGGATGTCTGCTTCCATCACTAGATGTTGCGGGCTAGAGGCAAAAATTGTTGAGCTGGCTCCATTGCAAACCAACGGTATCTAATTCTGCTTTCCAGATAAATCCGCTTAATGGTTGGCAATGAGTATTGTATTATAGTGTACAGTTGTGCGCCTACAGTATAACACGTCATACTGCTACACCCTGAGATAAGCACCAATTCCACATCATTCTGAGGTCGGAATAAACAATATGTGACATAACGAACTAGCTTCCCCTATGATCACAAATTCCAGTCTCTTTCATTAAGTTTACACGGGCTTTAGACGGAATTCATTGAGGGCAGTAATAACGATTCAATAACGTTCTGAACAATGCAGCTGCTGCATGCGCTCGTGCTCCTGTCTGGCTGCTATATGCTTGTATGGCACCTAACTTCCCGTATGAAACATGTGTCAAGTCGATAAAGAAGAATAGCCACTTATAGGTTGCTTCATTGCTGCCATCATTAATCTCAATCTCGGAAATGAACGCCGCCCTTGTCCATGCTACCCCCGCAATATGCATACACCGCAAACTATCCACAGCCAATCCTAAGCAACATCATACACCATTTGAAGCTCCAAGAAAGTCCTATATTCATTCCCTTAATATGTATATATACGAGAATATGTGAAAACTTGATGCCAAATACAATACATTTTATGCATAAACAATTCAGTTACTTGTGATACGACACAAGAAACAAGATCATTTGTTGGACCACTATGTGTTCGGTCATCTTGAATATACGTGTTGAATATATGTTACCATGTTAATTCGATCCATTCATGGTGCTGGCATATCAGCTAACGTCCTGATGGTTACTATGCACAGCTGACATAATTTAACCAGTGTGTGATGTTAATGAGGAGAATACTGCGATGTTCTTGAATTGGATATTGCTAAGCGACCATAGAGGGTCACCGTGGCTACCCAAACAATTCACAACAACTCAACATCCGCTTTAGCTTCATATGCTAGCATATAAATAACTTTTGCTGAATAGGTAGTCACATGTCCTTATATTTACCAGTCTGTAAATGATGCATTTGCAGAGAATCGTAGTCACGTCACGTGCGGTCATTGTTTTGGAAGGTGAACGTTTGTCATACCTGTCAAAGCCACACAGGTGGCCAACAGTATGCCTCAACCTATGGTGCGTTCTATACTTTCTGGTGGACTATCATCAAACAACCTCAATACTCATAATAACGTGCGTTTTTCGTTGACATGAGAACCCTCTTCTCAATAATCCGAAGTAATCACCGATGAAAACTGCAGCTGGCACAAGGGATTATTCACACCACCTGGCTTCTCTTTCTTTCCTGTTTGGCCGTTCAGTATACATTGATGGCTTAGTGATTGTAAAACGTTGGTCATCAAAAATATCACGGTACCATCGATACGATGCATTCTGATATCAACGATACATACAAGAGTGTTCATGAGATGAGGTCAATCACGCCTAATAGCCAGCCATGTATCACGTGTTGATTTAGCTGGTTCCCTAGCTCATCGACGTGTCATACGCAAACCATTCCCATGCATGTGTTTACAAGCAATATTCAAATTGTTTACGCTTCTTAAGTTGCGTGCAACAGAGTATTATGTTTACTTAGCCGCCGTGTAAAACGCTTTTATACGCCTATTGACCTATGAGATTTCTGTCGATGCACAGAACCAGCATTTTGGAATACACATGGCCCCATACGACTTGTTTCTTGTTTGAGATCATGAATCATCGATCACTGTCTTTGATATTTAGGAAATAGCAATCATTATAGAGGTATTAATGCCTGACATGTGGCATCTTAATGAGCACACGGGGGAGCAGCTTACACTACTTGACGCAAACGGGGGAGCAGCTGTATCCGACCTGACACTACTTGACGCAAACCAACTACATAGCAAGACCAATTTACATCGTGATATAGACATTACAGTCAAATGCTCTGTGTCATTGTTGTGCATTTATATGGGCAAATTAATTTCCTTTGAAGACTCAAGGCACTACAGACTTTTGAAGAAGTTAATTTCGTTAAGCGGAATAACGACTTATCACACGCAGCGTACCGTTGATAGATAATATTAATGACATATAGCGTCGATGCTAATGCGACTATAAATTGTTTGCGCTCAAGCTAGGAGAAAGAGCATATATTTACCTCTTGCTCTATGTTACCACTGAAGAGATGTGCAAAGATCAGATCGTTTCTGATCAATTTGGCTCAAGTACATAAAAGAAGCCTCTCTTTAAAAACGTGGCTACCATCCAAGTATTATGAAAATCAATTAACAACTCGACTACGATTCGCCAGGTGGTTGTATACAATTAATAAATCTCGGCTATTGATGACACTGTGGCTGCACCTTAGTCTTCTAATTAAATTCTTATACATCAATAGGTGTCAGTCCGATTCGTGAAAGGACGAGCCATACGTTTGAGGATCATGCGAAAAAAGGCTTTCATGTGAATTATGTCCCTTATGTTGGCTTAATTGATCGTTAATCGAGAATGGCCGTCATAAATAGTTACGATAGATATTTTGGACCATGGCTACTTCCAATCGCTATTGGAGAATTTAGTGCGTATACTTTGAAAGCCGGGGTTCGTGATATGCGTAGCATCTGTGCTAAGATATCATTGAATCATTTGTGGTAAGGAATCATTGAATATTCTGTGCTAAGGGATCACTGAATCATCCGTGTTAAGGGGCTGCTGAATCATCTATGCTAAGTGGCCAATGAATCATCTGTGCTAAGGGGTCACTGAATCATCCGTGTTAAGGGGTTGCTGAATCATCTATGCTAAGTGGCCAATGAATCATCTGTGCTAAGTGGCCAATGAATCATCTGTGCTAAAGGATCACTAAATCATCTGTGCTAAGGGGTCACTGAATCATCTGTGCTAAGGGGTCACTAAATCATCTGTGCTAAGGGGTCACTGAATCATCTGTTCTAAAGAATCACTGAATCATCTGTGCTAAGGGATCACTGAATCATCTGTGCTAAGGGGTCAATGAATCATCTGTGATAAGGGATCACTGAATCATCTGTGCTAAGGGGTCACTGAAACATATGTCCTAAGGGGTCACTGAATCATCTGTCCTAAGGGGTCACTGAATCATCTGTGCTAAGGGATCACTGAATCATCTGTGCTAAGGGATCACTGAATCATCTGTGCTAAGGGGTCAATGAATCATCTATGCTAAGGGCCAATGAATCATCTGTACTAAGGGATCACTGAATCATCTGTGCTAAGGGGTCAATGAATCATCTGTGCTAAGGGATCACTAAATCATCTGTGATAAGGGATCACTGAATCATCTGTGCAATGTTTAAAATAAACATAGCTAGTATGAAGAGAATGTATAAACACACTTTGTATTTGAGCTGGCGAAAAAATTTACGGGCAGATGAAAGATATTTTGGTCAGGTAGTGAATAACATCTACCTGCCGGTATGGTATGTGGAAAGTTTTCTTAGTCTCGACCTCTGCTAAGGGATACAGATATTAATGTCAATCTTTTGTTCAGCGACAAAGCATCATTAAAGGTTGATAAAGAACACTTTGGTTTATAATGACATTAGCAACATCAAAGCACATAATACATCATTGTTGCCAAAGTATGTTTATTGGCCATGTTGATCAATTAACACTATTGCAAATAATAGCTCAGTAGGATTTCCTATAATATCTAAGTTAGACCATAACGGAAGCCAATTTATTGACCATAAAATAGGCTTTTTATTCGTTTTATATTGTCCTTCAGTGCATATACAAACCTGCAGGCCCTTCAAAAGCGGGTATTCTTGCATATATATTCAATGCATTTGGCTCATATTGAGAAGCAAATGCTATCATTATTCTTTCTGAAACAATATTTGTGTATGGTTTGTTTAAAGGCAATCTTGGTATAAATAACTTTTACTGGGACGTTAGAAAGAATGCAAAAATGTAAAACGTTATTTCCATCTGCGCGTTCATTCTAACATGGAAGAATGCTATGGATGAATGGGTGCAGTGGTAATGTTCATTTATACCAAACAAGCTTCTACTGGAAACTATCAGCTGATTTCCATAGAGTGGTCGACCCAATCGACGATCATCATAGACAGTATTTGCGTTGCGTAAGCGAGCTAGTGTGCGAGCATTGTATGACCAAAGTCGTCATTGCTTGACCTAACTGAACGTAACCGAGGGACCTCTAATGGTGATTTATAGCCATTGTTATTAAGATAGCAAAACACATTGGATGTAAAAGTGATATAACCCACACTAGAGATCCACCTAAGTAGCAATCGTTTCAATGTCTAAGGAAGCAATATCGGCATGCATCCAACTGACTACGTTTGTGTGCAAATCAATGAGCTATCCTTGCACTTATTTGCTTTGGAGCTGTTGAAAATTCCCTTTTTAGAGCATGTTGTCGTGAATCCCAACATCACAGTTAATTTCCCGGATGTTATTTTGACAAGCTAACCGCTACCCTTCTATCTGGTTTCATTAGCATCAATATTTCCATGTGCAATCACAATCGTTGATTAAGAAGTGCAAAAATTAAGCAAATGGCCTCTTATTGGGGAACAAATCGTTTGCATTGTTAGATACGGTATACACACAGTAAAACAGGTTTTGTATTTTAAAGTTTGCAATTGTGATTCGAGGTAGTTGAATCAACAGTAGAGTCTATTTATGCTATAAATTCCCATACTGCGAACCAAATTATGCATTTATATGATCCGCTTAGAGGTTTATAAGCTAACGTAGTTGCTTATTTCGGCCTGTTGTTGATTCGCTACTTCTCCTGCCAATCCTACCCCCGCATGATGTGAAACGTTCAATTATTTTTTTGAATATCTCTAGTTTACAGTAGAATATGTTATCACTCGGCGTCTCTACATATTTAAGATATGATGCAAATAAAAACATATTCCATTGTCTTTACATTGAACGGAGCGAAACAAGAGTGGTCGCCCAGTCTGATTCGAATCTCATCCACATCTGCCATTTTGAGCCGCTGTTCCTTGGCTTTATACAATCAGCTGCTTTTGTACAATCACCTTAAGGGGTAGTTGTCGTGAATAATAATTTCGTTTCCTTTCGTATATGTCAATTGGACATGCGAGAACATCCCATACCCTTTTCTTAGGCAACACAACAACGACGCACACAATGAGCCACAAAGTACACTGTCTTTACAATGACACAGCACAAAATGAGCCACAAAGTACGCTGTCTTTACAATGACACAGTACACAATGAGCCACAAAGTACGCTGTCTTTACAATGACACAGCACACAATGAGCCACAGAATACGCTGTCTTTACAATGACACAGCACACAATGAGCCACAAAGTCCGCTGTCTTTACAATGACACAGTACACAATGAGCCGCAAAGTACGCTGTCTTTACAATGACACAGTACACAATGAGCCGAGAAGTCCGCTGTATTTACACTGACACAGCACACATTGAGCCACGAAGTCCGCTGTCTTTACATTAATAGTAGTTACATCTGGTATGTCATTAGGAATATTGTGCCCACTTCCTGGAACAGAAGTGTGTTTTTGGCAAGAGTCCGTCACTTATATGTCTATTACAATCCCCTTTTGATACCCGTTTCCTGGAGATTTCAGCAAAGGCAATATATTTTCACTCAGTCTTTGGTCATCCTTTCCTTCAGTGGCATTTCTTCCTCCTTGTCATTATCACACGGAACAGACGGTTCTTGATGATCAGCATGCATTGTCACTTTATCATGCTGGACTGAATCCACATGCAATTGTACGATATGCGATTTCATATTTTGAATTGCCCTTTCCGCTCTCCCGGAGTCATACAAACTCGCCATGAGCACCAAATGTTGTGGAAGTTTATTGAGTACCTTTAACAAACACCAATGTCTCTAGTACATCATGCCTGTCAACTACTGACTTGAGATGATTGATTGTGTGGAGGATTTGCCAGTTCAATATAGCAAGAGTCAACCTAGCCCTACAAGACGTCTGAGTAGACGTCTTACTTTCTCTTAATACGACGCAATGAAAAAAAAATTGAGACCGATTCAGACAACTACCAAACACCAAAGTGATGGAGTTATATAATGCAATGATGTTTTACGGAAAATTTTATCCCTTTTCGGCGGGGGATTTCATCCATGGTAATTATTTATAGCTCGTTCAATTTGGGAAGCGGTTAAAAGTGCGAAACACAGCAACATGTTTGTTTTCAAGTTCAAGACCACTTGCATTGCGCATGCTCCGAATGTAGACGACCAATGCCAAGCCAGGGGGGGGGGGCACTTAAGTGTATAGAGATAGTATACATGTGCCGCGCGAAGGGGTATGTTTTTTTCGGCCTCTCGACTTGTACGACGGGTTATACATTCGCATAATACCTTGTACGACGGGGCATAATTTTTGCCATTCTCAACTCGTACAACGGGTACGGGTTTTTGGGGTCCCGCGGCACACCCCTATCCGAGTTAGGGCACGTGCCCCCCCCCCCCCGGGATGCTAAGGCAATGCGGGAAATCGCGGGAATTAATATTTTCCAAAATGGCAGACATCGTATCGCGTTTTTTCAGAAACGATATATCGATGGCATTTATTGAAGAATAGCGTCGAGTGGGGGTAAGTTTTTTGGTGCGTCCGGTTTATTTTTTGTACAGGCTCTGATATATGTTATTTTCTAGATGCGTCCTGCAGCACTTTAGCCAAACGCGTTTCTGCCGACGCGCGTAAACTGTTGTATCAGAACGTTATATATTTATATTACCGTTCGACCGGAGCTAGAGTCAACCATGACTAGATAATTCACAATTCTGAATTTCATCGGTAGCTGTTTTCTGCCGCGACCTGCGTGTTAGTTTAGAGGGTAGGACAGGTTCTTTGTGGGGTTTTGACCTCTATGCGACAATGTCTTGCTAGATATGTTAGTTCATTCCTGGCTACCGCGCACTCCGACAATCAATTGGTGGCCTTCATGTCTACGGTCTAAAATGTCTCAATGATGAGGGCCAAGCTGTCATTTTTCCTATTCGAGGATAATACTGGTGTGGAATTCCCAATAAGTTGCACTTGTTTGGGCAGCCTTCATTTGCATACACCATGATTTGCATTGTAACAACAAATATTTGTTGCTTGTGGATGATGGTTAATTTGCTGAACTCCATAGCGTAACCACAGCGTATATTTATTGTCCAGTAACGCGTCACCGAGTGAATGAAACACTTAAGTTTGAAAGGAATTCTTGAAAAGTCCAGATATCAAGAACCAAGCAAATCTACTAGCGGTTTATTGGCAGTTTCTCGAGTGAATGTTTATCCTGTGAGATAATCAGATAATGGTTCACAAGCCCATCATTCTACCAGCGTCTCTTTCTCTATTCGTCCATAACGAGCTTTTGTTGTTTGAAGAGCACGTGATGTGAAAGGTATGGGTTTCCTTTTGGGGCTTTCATCATGCTTTGTTTGTACTGTTCAAACGTATGGTGACTCGGCCGGCCGGTAGCAATACTCACACGTCGGAACACACGCAATTAAAGGCGTCGGCGACTCAATTCATTTGGAATAAATACATCTGACACGCACGCCAACACGAACAGCCGCAAGTACCGACGTACTTTACAGCAGTGCGGTCGTTTCAGGCCAGGCTGCAGGCCACTCCCGTCTGGGCATTGGGGGCGCCCCTCTCAAGCCCGACTTAACGAGGGATCATACCGGCAGATATCATGAAATCGAATGGCCCCAGTTATAACAGTACACACCCTCAGCTTCAGTGGCATTTGATGTTAAGATACTTTTGGGTGGCCAGGAAGGCGGGCGCCATGCTTGGACTGTGTTCATCTGTTTTAACAGGCCTATATAAAAGCTCTTCTATGCAATGCACAAAGTCCGCTACTGTGATCGGCCACACAAAATTCATGATGCTCGATCATGGCTCGTCAATATCTGCTAAAATATCAAACAATGGATTGTGGATAGTCGCGTATAAAAAATATGCAATGGTCCTGGGGGTTTCTGGAAGGAAATAGCGGCAATCCAAAACGCAGGCCAGCTGGCAGATCTAACTGCAAGCCAAACGGCATCTTTCCGTAGAAGACGTGTCCACCTTCGCGTGGGCGCTGTAAGTCTTAGAAATCTACCTTTGTGGTAGTTGCCGTGGCCACTGACAGAGAAAGGCTCAAGAGTTTGAAGACGCCATCGGCAGGATGTACCCCTCTTCTGTGTCTAGTTGGACGCAAAGAGCAAAAGGCTTCTTTCAGTGTTGAAGTTGCTAGTTTTGTGCGGGAAGAGCGGCTTGTGGTGACTTCTGACGCCAGCTTGTGGTGACTTCTGACGCCAGCTTGTGGTGACTTCTGACGTGACTTCTGACGCCAGCTTGTGGTTACTTCTGACGCCAGCTTGTGGTGACTTCTGACGCCAGCTTGTGTCCTCAGTCGTCGTTCACGCCTCCCCTGTTTTAGTTGCACTCATCAGGTCAGTCGCACATTCCCCCGTTCTTTGAGCCGTAGGATGCATTTAATTTTCAGGTTGAACTCCGGAAGCTCTTTGGCCTAGTCCTAGTGCTAGTGGGCGACAAGCTTCATCAGATCGTCTAACGATGCTGCTGAATGTGGGCTGTCTGACCTCATTATAGGGGCAGGTTACCTACAAATGCCTAATATGTGATGATTTTAATTTACAACCCCAATAGTATTGGCTCCAAGATATTAAACGCCATCATTAAAACTATGATCAAATGAAGGATGAAATTACAGAAAGAGCAGATGTACCTTGCACTGTCTGAACAAACGATAAATTACGCCTTTTGTTTTCGCGATCTATAGTCGTTTGTAGCAGCTTAGGCTATGTACGACTAGTAGTGCGTGTAACTGCCGTATGGCAGAATCTTGAGCATTATAAGCAAATTTGCTCTTTCTTGCATTGCAGACAAGTGACAGTTTAAAAAACATACATTTTCATATCCATAAATGTCTTAACACCAATCTTGCCTAGGAGCCAGCAAGCAACTCGCGCTTTTCAATTGGGCGTGATGTACGAGAAAAATGGGTCAGAAGTGATATAATACTGTTTCATACTGCAGGTTTGAATATTACGATGGCCTGTATTGGTTCGGCTTTCTTTTGGAAATCAAGAGCTTCACCAAATTATGTTGCATTGTGGGAGACGGCCATGTTGAGGTTTTGAACAAAGTTTCTCGACATGCCGGACTTTCGTGCTGAACCAGAACAATAGTACGATACTTTAGTAATAGAAACAGTCCTCTTGACATTTTGTGATATAATCTTTCATTTTGTCACAATTTTTTGGGCATGGAGGGCTCTGGTAAGTTTTTAGCGAGTTCCGAAGTCATTTTGACTTCGAAAATTTCACAGGCTGCTCTTCGCCTCTACAGCTCGGATGTGAGAGATCGAAAGTAGTAAATAGCGCGGAACTGTCAGAGGCGGAGTTTCTTTGCCTATGTAAGGGAGCACGTCGTCCTCAGAGGATCTTTTACATCCCCTTTCAGAGATGGGACCGCCATTTAACGTAATCTTCCGATTCAATCGAACCCACAGCCTGTGGGTCGAAAGGCGAAGCAGTAAACCACTACGTCACGGGGACTGGCTAGATAAATAACGAACTATCAACTCTTCGTATTATAACTAGAATATTTGGTATGACTCCAAGATATCGGTGTGCAAAGTGAACATAGCTTATATCACTGTTGCTCATCAACAAAGATAAGATTTAAAAAAAAGCTAAAAATGTATTGTATGACTGTTTAGCCATTCCAAAAACTGAGAGATTTGTTATTGAGTTATATAAGATTCCTTGAAGAATATGATCACAAACAACAAATAGCATTAGCTTTGATAAGCAGCATTGATAAAGCACAAGTTAAAATGTATTATGATGACACATCATAGCGTATAAATCAACGTTTCGATGCCTTCACGTTATGATGTGTGTGCAATGCTTGCTACACAGTGGTTTGCCGTGGCTGCGGTGTGTATGTAACGAACTTAAACGATAGATTGTTTCACTGATGCTGTGCAGGAGACGTTGACTAGGTGTAGCTGAATATATGTTTAGTTAAGTGAGTAGGTTGTTTGTGGGTTGCTTCTTGAGATTATACGGTAGTTAATAGCGTAGAGAAGTAGCATTCATACCAAATGAACTTTGTCAAGTTATGGTTAGGACCGCTAGATGCTTCTGCAGTCTGTTGACTGTCAGCAGGGTTCTCACAAATTCGCTGATTATGATGGTTCCTATTAGACATATCCTACTTAATTTAATTTTATTTTAAGTTCAGAACTATCCTGACGTAATTAACGTTTAATATCGGTATAAATGATAATCACGCATATGTGTCAATTATGTCCTTTTTTGCCTGACATGCGTATATAATAGAAGAACATATACAGCCAACTAGGAAACATATGGATGAATGCCATATTTTAAAAGTGGAAGGACAAGAAGGTAATCCATTCTTTGATTATGTTTGTTAAGTAACTACAATTTGCCATCGATTAATTCTCCTATACCATAATTGCCGATATGTATTCACTGTTTGCTGTTAAAATCATGGCCCAACGAGAATAACAATAAATTCGGTATACCATAGCAACTTGATATGAGGAACTGGGATCCACATGCATCCTGCACATCTTGTCTCTTAGTTTATCAGTCGTTGCTAATTACAGTAATGATCACGGATGGGACTTGGCAACCGGTGATTTCCCTCGGGACCCGTGAACCTCCTCTCGTATTAGTTATGGTGGCACCTGGAAACTTTTAACGAAGGAAAAACAAATAAGGCTCATACATTTTGGTTGCATGGACATAATGATCGCTTTGTTAACCTGATTTGCTACAGGGACCCATTATGAAGGTTAACTGCAGTTTGGTACCTTTTTTCAAATGAGACGTCGTCTTTTGAAGAAAATCAATTAAGGTACATCAGAATGTGTGTTCATCATATTGTCCTCTCCTGTATTCTGCTACGAAAGCGTCGCAGGGAAATTCCATGCGATATGGAAAAAAAACTATCTCTATATTATTAATGGTACGGTGGTTTACACATGAGGTGTATTGGCAATAAACGGCTTTAACCAGAAAGTGTGTCTTATACTTATTGCTCGTCCGTCGTGTTTAGAAGAGGCTTGATAGTTCAGCTGTAAATGTCGTCATTGTTTCCCAGATAAGCCCCGGTAGGTAATGGATCTAAGTGTACGATGTATTCAATAAGTTATAGTTATCTTGTACAGTTATGATGTATTTGTAAATGACGGAAGAGACAGTTTTGCATTGATAAAACGTTAACTACATAAATCACACGTCGTTGCCCTATTAAATATAACACACAAACACAGAAAAACAAAATTCAAGTATCCGATCCTGGATGCAACTTTTTTGCCAGCTTTTGCTTTATGTATCCCGGTTCATGGATGACACCCAATGACTGCCCGTTGCAACAAACACCTGAGAATGTTTTGGATAAATGCGTTTGGTTGATCAAAGGCATCTACACCATTTTGTACATAATGGCGAATTACTTTAAGTACGATTATATCCCTGGCCCAACATATAGGGTAGAGATAATATGCTATAAATAACAAAAAACTTACAAAAACAAACAACCAAGCCAAACCTTAATATATGTGACGCAGCATATGATAGGGAAAGAACCCAACCGAAAATTACAACATAGTACTTAGGACAAGCAGACCTTATAAAGGGGAATGATTTAACATTAATGTCTAAAAGAAGCACACAAGAAAATAAACATCAAGTTGACGCTGGTTGTTAAGGATGAATATTGTCTGGATCCTGGCATAGCGAAATTCCATCAATTATTTTCATGGTACCACTGAGTTCTTGTAAATTACATAAGAGGATGTTGTATTTGGCACTTTTGTTCACTGATATATAAAAAGTTCATTATATGAATGGCACGAGGGAGTTTAGCCTTATAAACTTTGACTTTATGGATTGCCATACTTCTCAGCCTGGCGAGTTCAGAAGAGTCACTTGAAAGCTTTCTTACATATTTTACCCGACGTTAGAACCCCTATGAATATCATAAATCGTCATTAGATATTTGTGATTAATGACATACCTGATCATGATGAGGCCGTTGAAGCTGGTAGAAGTGGGGAATGTCATGAATGCATGGTCAGTAATACTGTCGTTGTTAGTGTGCATCATGGCATCAAGAATTACCCCATGTAACCAGAATTGTTTGCCAAAAGAAGGGGAGACAAAAATGCAAATAAGTTCATTTACGGAGAAGAAACACAACCACCCTTACCTTTGACAAATGGTATAAAACAACTTCAAAGATTTTGGATTATGGTATTTGAAACTGTGATTCACGACCGTTGATCCGAAAAGAGAACAAAGAAGTATGTTTGTACATTACCAAAGAGGCTATGGTTCGACGTATCATTTTCCAATCTTGACATGATATCTACATACGTCATTTAAGTGTGCTGTGCTTGTCATTGTTTTTGAAAATATCTACTACCCTTTATAATACTCTCCGCACAGCTAGCATTTTGTCAGTTCCGTGTTTTGATTTCTGTTAATTAACTTCGAGTGTTCACATATTCACTGCAGTATTTACCATAAAGGACTTTGATTCTGAGTCTGTTTTGACTGTATGAATATCAACTGATGATCATCTGGAACTTGGCTAACCATGACAAGCACTATTTCAATCAGATCGAACTCACTGCGTATAACCGAACAATATTACGCGTGTTGATTCCCGTCCCAACGACACGATGCCCAACCTCCTGGGAAATGCGAGAAATATAACATGACTATTACAATGTGTGCAGTGGTTTAGCCGAGTGGGCGTTATTGGATCTGCTGAGTGGCCTTTTAATGATTAGATCAATTCAACTATACAGAGTCTTCAGAAACGATGGATAAGGACACAACTTTGTTGCTTCTCTGCGTTTGTGGCCGCTGTTTGGACTCAAGTTATTTTCGAAGTGTCTCATAAATTCATTGTAGCGTGCCACGGCCCATAAATGCTATGATCACCTGCGCTTCTAAAATGGGGAATCTTTATGGACACAGCCACAGTCTTAAGTACCTCGTTTGTAGTCCTTTTATCGTGGCACAGCTTGAAGGTTTGCGTCAAGATGTAACGATTTGTCTATTCAATCCAGGGCTTTAATTTACTAGGATAATAACTTTGTGCCAGCCCATAGTTTTCTTCCAAAACATTTATTGACAAGGGTGATTGCATAGACGTGGTCTACGTGTGAACCGATTATGGCAGGGGTCGCCTTCAACGAAGACAACAGTGACTTAGTTGGCTCTATTTACTTCAAATTTGCATCCATTATCTCGTTTAGGTTGAAACGTTGCAAGTCATTGACGGGATATTTCATGCGGTTTCAACTATCATATGTGTCATATGCAGATGCGAGATGGCGTCGGGCAATTCATATTTTCCATTGGCTTGGGCACCATCAAGATGTTGCAATAATCATTGGTATATGGCACGTAATTCAGTTAAAATAATGTTAAAATAGTAAAGGCGCGAATGAACAAATGAAGGGAAATGAACAAATGAAGGTAAGTCTGTTAGAAATGAGCAGAAGGCAGAGGAACAGTTGGTGAAGCGTTTATTGTCCACCATATCTCATAATACACATTCACACTCGATTACAAATCACTTGGGTGAAATTACGTAAAGGATGTCTGTTGCGAAACGATTATTACTCAGGGCGAAGGAACAGTCACGTGACGTTGACATGTTTCCATGCAATAAGCAGAGTCTAAAGCTATAAACCCTATAAGTCAAACCCGCAATCCTGAGCGCGCCCATGGTTTAATTGCTAGTAATGTGCGCTACATCAGCATTGTGCCAGGCAACTATATTCAATATCAAGGAGAGTAGCGTACACAAGATATAGCTTCACCAAAAATCTAGAATAATTTTAAAAGCATTTAAATTATATGTCAGAGTACATCTCTAAGCTTTTTATAGTCTAATAACTTGATTCAAAGGACAATTATGTTCGATCACAGACAGTGGCGCATTAATACATAATCGTAATTCATAGCTGCGTTTTCCAAGTATGTTTTCGAACAGGGAATCGTCGGTAACACCAAATCGATCTTGCATTTTCAGCAGAGGCTATTTGTTATTCAAGTCGTGATTTGGGTGGGAATTAGTTGTTTTATCACCTTACCACAACCGGACACTCTGTGACATAATGATTCATTTTATGCCCTGTAGTAAATGAATTGTTCCTTGCCGAAGATCCTAGCCAGTGCTATTAATGACACAGAATATCATTATTGTATTGAAAAGAATGCAATTGGAGAACAGAATAGATTCTGAAATGTTGTATCAAATGATATATTTGTCAACAGTCATCACCCACTCAAATGATGGATATCGATGACCGGCGGTCGTGGTAGACGTGTGAGATATTTTATTATTTTGATGCAGCAAAAGTGAGCAGTATATGGGATCTTCATATCTTGCATGTTGAGTTGATCAATACCGACCCAGCACGTCGACGTCCCCCTCCCTCCCCACCAGCACGTCGACGTCCCCCCTCCCTCCCCACCAGCCCGTCGACGTCCCCCCTCCCTCCCCGCCAGCACGTCGACGTGAAGCCTATGCACTAGTGAAGGTGCTTCTATAAATGTTGTAAGCTAGCTGCAAAAATGCAAGTCTCATATGTCATCTTTTTAGACCAATGTATTCTTTGTCACAGTTTATTGAAACATTTTGGGCTTGGTTGGTAGTTGTTGTAAGGGGCTCAACGTATATCATTGTCAATGCAATCTAATCATATCATCAGTCAAACTACGTTGGCCTGTGGTACTTCTGTAGAAGAGGAGGCAGACAGTCTGTCTATTGATGAAGCACACGCTGGCAAAATTACGAAAAATCGAAGATCAGATATGATATATCCGACTGCGCTGCTGTTGGCAATTTGTCTCCTGCCATTACTGCGACAATTTGTGCAATTGCTTACCAGATTGTTATTAAAACTGGGAGCAAATGGATGCTACTGAGTTGCCACTTAATGATCAGAAAAATGGTCAAATTATAAAGTCTACAGTACTGATTAACGAGGGCACGACGTGGTTGGTCATCTGTGTTTGTGCACGTGTTGTGGTTATTTTAAAAGTGTCTTACATAAGTATTTGTGGCGTGCCACTCAAACGACATGTTATGATCACCAGCGCCTTTAAAACGGGGATTTTTATGAACCCATCAAAAGTTCTTAGTGTCTTGGTTGCAGTCCTTTTATCGTGTCACATCTTGGAGGTTTTTGTCGAGATGAAACAAATTGCCTATTCAATCTAGAGTTTCTATTGACCTGGAACGAACAAAGGGGTACACCGATACACCGACGCCCTGATTAGCATTTCATGTGGGACTGGCGTAATATAAGCCAATAGTTTTCTTTAAGATTCATACTTATGGAGACAGGCTTGATTGATAAAGTGACTGAGATCACATTGGCATGAATATGGGCTGGGTGTTAACCGATTAATTCAGTGAGCGCCATGAGTAATAACAATAGTAACACAGTCCACTGTAACGTTTGTACTGTCTGCAGATGCGGGGCAATTATTGACGACAGGCAAATCCTATCTTCCATTCACTTGGGCACTAGTGAGGTGTTGCAATAATCATAAATATACAGCGCGTAAGAGAGCTGTATAATTTTTAAGCGTTTAGAGTAAGAATGAGTCAGTTATATTTAATTATTTCACTTTGTATCCGTGAAAAATATAGCAACACCGACTCAACTATGAAAATTAGCGGACGTTTGGTAAATGGTTGATTGTTCGGCAAATCTCCTATTTTGATTCAATTTAATATCTGATTAAATAGTACGCTAGTAAACTTCGCGTGAAGGATGTCTGTGTTGCGAAATGATTATTACACAGGGCAAAGGAAGAGGTGTGACGTCAGTAGGTCTCCATGCAATAAGGCAGACACCTACTATATGATATAGTCACGCAGGATGCCACTGCACCACCTGACTCGAAACCAACCTAGCACTTTATGGATGCAAATAAAGTCGGAAGTACCTCATGAAAAGACCTAATTTAGCAGTGCTACACGGAGGCATTGCAGAGATGTGTTTTCCTTGCCGACGTGATATCTTTCATTGGATATAAAGGGTCGCATGCAATAGCATAAAAGGTTTACCACTTAAGCCCTAATTGGTTTCTGCGAAATGTAGTATCCATCGAAAACGCACCCTTTCGCCTAATATTGTGGTCTTTCAAAGCTAATGCGAGAGACGAATTGCAAAACCAGCTAGCGAAGACCAATGATCAAGACGCTAGGTGTTCCCCTTGATGGTTAACGCTACTTATTACATTGTTTTCGCGATTTATATCTTAGCTTCAAAAGGCGAACGACGGTCTTGCTTTATGCCTATAATGCGTTCTACTTCAGAATGACTCCGGGCTTCAATAATCAGTTGTATTTTGTACCAAAATCTGTTCACTTTAGAAAGCATTTCAACACATGGTAGAGTACAACTCCGAGTAATCATTGCTTCTGGAAGACCAGTGTCTTGATGGAACGGATAATTTAACCGATCATAGCAGGTGTCGCATTTTCACATGACATGTATGCATGGATTTCTCACGGTTGTTTTCTAACCGGATATCGTCGGTGAAACCCGATAGCGTTCATATTTCAAAGCGACGACGATTTGTTATACGAGTCGTGCTTTGAGGATGGGAATTAGTTTCTTAATAACATCACCGCAGCCGGACTGGCTGTGACATAATGCTTTATTTCACGCCCGATAGTAAATGAAACGCAAGTGCGAGTACTGACAGAAATAATCAATTTTGGCATCGGTAAGCATCCTAATGGGGAACAGAACAAGTTCTGAAATGTTGTATCCAATGCTGTATTTGTCAATAATCATCATCCACTCAAATGTTGGAATTCGATGACTGGCGAGCGAGGTGGACTGAGATATTTTATTTATTAATTTGATGCAGCAAACATGAGCAGTATATGAGATCTTCATGTCTTGCATTTTGACTTAATCAATACCGATCCCCTCCCTCCCCACAAGCATATCGACGTCTCCCTCCCTCCCCAACGACACGTCGACGTCCCCCTCTCTCTCCACCAGCACGTCGACGTCCCCCCGTCCTCCCCACCAGCATATCGACGTCTCCCCGTCCTCCCCACCACCACGTCTGCTGTAGGCTAGCAGCATAAATGGTATAATTAAAGTCTCACAGTTTCTTACTCGTGCATTACGAACAAACGCTTAATGTTGGATTTAGTCATAGGTTGCTGACACATTTATGCATGGGTAGCGATGGTCCTAACGGGCTCAACGTTTTGTGATACGTCAATGGGATCTTACTCAATGAGCTCTCACTCATTGATGTTTACTCGGAAAGGCTTGGTTGTATAATCACTAAAATTGGCTTTTCGCGGGGTAAGTGAATTACATCGCGAAGGAATGTTAAGTGCTGCGTTGACTGATGCTTGATAGCATAAGAATTTGAACCTAAACAAAATGCATATGTCAGCAAATATATTCCCATTTCCTTGTGCTACGATTTAATGTCAGCTTCCAACAGACCTTGGAATGTAGGATATAGGATGATGATATATATATATATATATATATATATATATATATATATATATATATATATATATATATATATATATATATATATATATATATATATATATATATATATATATATATATATATATATATATATATATATATCATAGCCAAGTGTATGAAATTGAGTGATTTATTTTCTTCATTGCGGTTATGTTTTGTTAAAGCAATGAATCGCAAATCTTGTAAGTCTAGAATAAGAATATCAGTGGTTTATATTAAGGAGTGGAGTATGCCCTATTATGCAATATCACCTGTGCAAAACAAAGACAAGATGATTCTTTCTGGCATGAGACCTGTGTACCTCAACAACTCCCTTTGACTTCATCAAAAACCCTATCACGTAGAGGGGAAGGCGTTGACCGTGCATTACTCGTCACTATCAAGAAGCATTGTATATTGGGTTGGACATTGCTATATTGAGCTAATCAGCTGCAGTTGACGTAGGTGTCGTGACAGTATAATGAGTGATAAGTATTGGCGGGAAACCTGCCAAATACCCATTGATATATACTAGCATACGTGCTGAATGAAGCCGAGTAATACACTGCAGTGAAATAAGGAAATCATGTAATACTAGAGGGTCAGCAGGACACAGGCACAAACAATACACAAACAGCATATAGTCAAGAATGAAGCGGCGGGAAACAAAACAGAATGGCGCTCAGCGCGGTGAGCATGAACACGTGAAATGCGTCCGTTAATGAAGTTACCCCTAGCTAATGGTACTGACCATTGTGTCATACAACCTGGCAAAGAAATAAATAGTAATTGATTGCATTTTGACTCAGGCTGTATCAATGTACTCGCACATATTGAGACGAAATACTGCTGTGCCACATGTAAATTGAATCTTAAGTATCCTATTTATAGGGATTACGGCCAAGAACTGCATCACGCGTTTGCGCTGAAGCAATATATCCCCTTGCCGCATGGTTATGTCAATGCAGGAGAGACCTAGCCCTGTACATTAGTATTGAAGGTTAACCATCAAACCCCTTACTGACTCCTGAAGTTCGTGTTTGCTGACGACACATCGCAAACTTAGGGTATGGATGTGCCGTTTTGTCAATTGGTGACGTTGATGAAGATATATAATGATTTGTTTGATATGGCATGCCGGGTAATTGAATCCAACCATTTATGTCTGAACGTGCGGTTTCAGGCTGTTTACAAAGGTCATTGCTCAAGCAATATTTACAGACTTCAAAAACGTAAATGTGCCCGAGCAGTGGTGATACTGATGTACATCATTGTAATGAGGGCACAGTTTTTCAGATATACTTTTTTGCTAAGTTAGAATCGCCTTCGCTTTGAGGTTACTTTTGCTTACCCGATAGAATTTCGGAAAATGTCTTGGTCATAAAACACAATGAACTGGCTAATCCATTCGCATTCCAAAAAAACAAGCATTTTGTTTTTTGTTGAGTCTGTTTGGATATCTAGGACGATTCACCAGCATGACAGATGAAAGCGAATAAGGATTGTTTTGCGAGGGTAGATTACATGGGTGCTTGAGTGCTCCAAGCTCAATTAGTCATGTACCACACCTGCTTATTAACATCAGTACATAATAATGTCCAACACAGCAGCGTAACCTGCATTTTCGTTTCCATAGGCATCACACTAATTAGCAATAACACTATAACAACCCGTTTATATTATGTCATGATTACCAATTAAAATAGCACTACCGGGTCCTGCGTCCTTGATGAAACATTTGCGTGTCTGCAAATTATGAAATTTAATGGTGCTCAAGCTCAGTGCCATTCATTTTAGTCAAATAAAGAAATAAGCAGAGGCATGACTGAGCGATAGGGTGGACATTAGCATGACGTCATCGGAACGATGTTTTGTTCTTGGTTGTTAGGCAAAATACTATTAATGTTGTTACAACGGATGGAACACGTTCTCCTGACGCTATTGTCACTTTAAAAACTAACCTTGTCAGATCTAAAGCCCTAATTATGCACCACAGAGCGTGCCAGGCGACGTTAATTGCAAATGCGCTTATGACGTTGACGGGTGACAACATATTGATATGAGTGCCTACTGAGCGTTGGATAATACGGGACTTGAATGCTTGCAATTGAATCCATAGGGCCATTTATCTTGAAACGAACTATTTATCTTTGGATTGCTGTCTAAGATTTACGGATTATTGACCCCCGTGATGCATAATTCATATTATAAGATATGATTTTACTAGCATCAAAGCAACCATTGGGATTTTTCATAGTCTGTGGTAACGCACCGATAATTGCATACAATTCTCACTATATCAAAACCTATATAGTACGAGCACCATATGTGGTATTTAACTCCCTTATTTTACAATTGATAAAGTATAACTTTGGACCCGCCGTAGCATTTAAACAGTATGATTTCACAAGCAAGGTGACAGCCTTTGAGCCTCAATATTTTAGGTCAAGGTTTCTGCAGCACATATATTCAGTGCGTCTGCAACCATTCGATCAGGAATCAAAAGGCGCAGCTGAACTAATATCATAACAAGGCGCAACATCTTAAATAAGGCAATTATCTAATATTGAATCAAGATCTAGGCAACAAGCTGCAATATTCATTCAGCTGCAGTTGTATTTGGGTGTGATCATGTACTGATATATCGATGAACGATTCCTAATTCAAGCTAAGTATGATAGGCACGCATTAGCTTCTGTTAATCGTCTTATCTCATTTGAAGACGCGTGGTAGGATTTTTGCATATTCGCGGGATGTTCTATTGTTATGCGCGTCGATAATTATCATAAACTAGTGACCCCAGTTTTTTGGGCTAAAATCAGAAAAATGACAATTGATGTCTAATCATTACATAGACTCCGATGTTTTATTGCATTTGGTTGCAATGTGGGTGGTGGTTCACGTGTTATAACGAGTCAATAAAACGTATGGCTTATCTGTCTACTTATGCCACTGAAAGCTTATGCAGCTTCCGGGATGGATCCCATTAAATGCGTCAGCAGTCCTAATATATCACGGGTTGTCGAAAGCCTTAATCCTCGCCAAACAGGAAGCGAAAAGCAGCTGCATCCCCATTGAATAATGCCATGGAGATCCCGCTCTCGCCAACAATTGCATTGTGTGCTGATCGCTCAAAGTAAGCGAAGTGTGTGCAGAACCGTAAATAGGCAAATGAATGCCGTTAAAAATGAACACTTCTAATAGCTAATAATTACAGTCATGTCTGTGTGTTTCAGTGGCTGAGTTTGCACAGCGTGTTTCAGCAGTGCACGAGCAGTTTTCATCGCAGATGCAAGATGTAGTGGATCTTTTCATTACGAAGAGTCGCGAGCTGGTGAAAGAGAGGTAAAGGACTAGTGTCAATATAGTTGCTGCAGCATTGTGGGATATTTAGGGACCACGAGTTGCTAATCATTTGTACTGATACAAATATCAAGTGTCACATGGCCTCAATCGATTGTCATATCACAGTAGCATCCAAATATCACCTTAAGTGAAGTACTTGTCAGGAGATGTTGTTCTACTAAATTTTACATAACTAACGACCAGTAATTTTTCATTTTTATACACATCGTCTAAACGACATAGCGGTCTCATACGGGGTTCCGAGTAAATCCATGTAACGTTCAAACAGCTGCCCATTCAGGTCCGCGGATTTCCCCTGTACTGCGAACAGACGCGTATCATTCAAACGTCTGACAGGTGTTGCCTTAGGAAGCACAATACTTCTTGATTAATAATTGCTGCTGCTGCTGCTGCTGCTGCTGCTACATGCATTGACCGCAGGTAGAGCAGAGGCTAATCACCTCCGCGCACCTGCTCACAGTCATCATGCGTACCGAAATCGCAGTCAGCTGCTGTTCGTGTTGATTAGCGGGCAGGTGGCTTTAGTCCATTCGTTAAATGAGAAATGTAAGAAGAAGGAGGGTTCGGGGGAAGTAAAGAAGGCGGCGGATATTGACGTTAATACGCAAAGTGGTGTATATATGACAAGACTATTTGCGGAATATATCCCAGTCAAATCGAAATCACGGCTGTGACGTCATACCTGTATACAGTGACATCCCCCGTACACAAAGCGTATATGCATATATCTTGATTTAAATGTTCTTTTTTAAGCTTGATGCTGCACGATTCTTGCTGTTTTTATACAATTGAGTGCATACCTCATACTGCGCTACACTTCTTCAGATGAATGGTCCCAGATGAGATTATTGCGTTCAAATTTTCTTGTATCAAATGTATTAACGTCAGATGATTCCCTCCGCTAATCTTCAAAAAGCAAATTAAGAAAATCTTATTGAGGCGTTTGTTTTCGGTGTATAGCAGACCAGCTGACTGTCCGAACTCTCTGACAGCAGCATGGGAAAGCTTGATTCAACATACCCAGCACGACGCTCAGGTTCGTGTTATATTGTACAGAAACCAGTGTCTTATTCAGTGTTTCTTAATGGAATGATAATCTTGCATGCAAACATTTGCTCAAACATCATCACGACCATCCACCTTTTTTGCATTATGAAATATATCACCTTTGAGCTATGAGTTGAGCGAAACCAATCTTTATATACATCTATATAATGAATTCATGCTGATTTTTACTATGTATACCACCAGTCACACGCGGATATGGCCACGCTCCTCGTGAACAATGTATCTACACCATTGCTTGAGATCGGAGCGTACAAACGAAGTCAGTACAAGAATCTGAACACCTACCGCAACAAGCTACAGGACAGCTTGACAGACTCCATCGATAATGCCAACCAGGTCAAATATCATTATACCTTAATATTAAGGAATTGTTATTGCGTTCCTTTAAAACACTGCACTTAGTCTAGCGAATGAACTGATTTTTTTACCTAAGGAAATTTTGGCATCCACGCAAATTTTAATTGTAGTTTTGGGTTATGTAGTATATAATGATGTCAATTCCAAAGTTTCTTTGCAGACCATGTGAAATGCAGTGCCCTGAATCAAGCTGTCGAAAACGTTTAATTATCCTATTAATTGTTAGCGATAGCAGTATGCATATTACACACAAGCCACTAGAGTCAATCTTGCCAAACTATTTCGTCATGTATGACTTGTGACAGCAACTCAAATAGTTCAACAGCGCTAAATTCACATCTTGTGGTGGAAAGAGGGGGTATATGTTGAGTTGCAACACACATACAGGAGGGCGATGCCAACCAGTGAATGTGTTCGTTCTTCAGGACCGTTCAAAATAACGTAGCGTATTTTTTAATGAACACTTTAACAATTCATCTGAAAGTCTTCACAATTAATTGAAGAGGGATCGGCGTCTGTAATATATGGCATCAATAGTCAGTTGCGAAGCTGATAAGATATTACGAATTGACATCTGCGAATCCCACACACTATGCGGAACGGAGGACATGTTATTCCTGGCATAAGATCCATCACGTGCCACCGCTAAACGTATTCATTCGTCATTCACCTGGCCAATCGCCACAGGTGTTTCACCTAGTTTATAAAAATGTGGGACTTGGTAAATTTGTAAAGGACCTGTTTAGTGTTGTTATGAGTAGACAGAGATGGAAACAATAAAAACATGTGTCATTACATGTAACATCTATTCGAGAACTTCCACTCTTAGCATGTTTGACCACCTGCTGAACAATACACATAACTGCGTCCACAGTTCGTCCAACGTTTTTGAGTTCCACTGCTAATCTAAATAGAACCGGATTCTTGTCGAATACAATTGCTGATTGGTCCCTGAGAAAGTGAAACTCAGTTGCACTTAATTTTTTGTCACACATAGCATGACCTTCAGGCCAAATAATGTGGCAGTGTGTTAAGTCAGTGTACTCTCTCAGCATCTTTTCCTACTCTGCCTTGCTCTATCCATCCGGATAGGAGTAGAACACAACTGTCCCACAGCTCGATATAGGATATTCAAATTATTACCATGGTCAATAACTTTCACATCTGCTGGACAATTGATCACCTATAACTCAAAGACTGATTCCACGAGACTGATTCAGATCCAAGACTCTGAAGTAGATAAGATGGAATCCGACAAATGCATGATATGTTTCTTGGTTACTGTCATTGTCACCTACTTCTTAGGGATCGTGTTATTGCAGCCGTCAGGAAAGGATGCCTCAAACTCCGCTATATGTGTAATTTCTGTATAGACGGAGGCATCTGTTATTACGGTTTTGGCAGCAATTTGGGCTGTACCTATGTCGACCATGAGAATTGGGTGATTATTTTGATCTACAAGAATAATTGCATCCTGAAGTTTGGAGTGTAGAATTTCAACAGCATGTGTACGCATTACTTCTTTGCGCATAACAATTGACATATGGACATTGTCTGTTGTGGTCAATATGTCCCTTATGAGGCGGTTGCACACAAATATAATATGATACAATATATACCAGACAAAAGTAGCCGCATCAGAGCAATGTAAATACAAGTTCAACAGAAGTGTGTATTGAGGATTATCGCCAATCATACTATAACCTGACCTATTTGAAGTGCCCTGCTGCTAAGAAGTAGGGTGACATCTCTCGGACCGTCGGTAAGGGGTCATAACATATTTCCAAATGCGCCTTGCATTTAGTTAGCAAAACAAACATCCATCACAGTCTCAGTCTCACTTTATTTTATAAAAAAAGAGGTTCAGTTCGATCGTTTCCTATGTTTTTGTACATGTGTATTGTCGTCAATTTATATCCAGCAGTGTGTCATCATAGTGTTTGCTGTTATGCATTCCATGCTTATGTTGCAGTGTCATAAAGCGTACATAGAAGCATATAATAACTACCGAGTCAACGCTGGAACCAAAGACGCGGGCAAGCTACTCGCCGAATATCATAACGCACACAACGACTATGTCCTGCATATCAAGTCTTCCAACAGACTACAAGAAGAATATCACGAATCAGTATTGCCCTATTTGCTTGAGGCAAGTGCATACATGCATTGCTGGTATTTCATTAATCGTTCGGATTTCTCTAAATTTGTAACCAGCATCGATGCTGTTTCGATTACCCTACAGAAAAACAACAACAAAGCAATAATGTTTACTAAAATATATGGCATATTAATCATTGATACAAGAGGTGACATAAATGGATTAACATGAATAAGGTCAAACAGTCAATCCAAATGTGAATGACGAATCCATGAATAGCATCCTCCTCACACACAAGTCAGGCTCACCCCAGTCCCGTCCAATCAATGAGTCGGCGTATTCTGCCCTAACGATCCACTTCTCAACGCAGCTGGACCTGTGCTGTCTCTCGGGTCAAACCAACCTTAACAAAGTTGGAAGTAGCGAGATCGTTTGGGTTAGTTTGGGTTATAGCGTGCGTTCATGTTGTCCAGCGAGATGCGACCGCGAGCCTCGCCAGGGACCAATCTCCGCTGCATCCCACTAGAAGATCTGGGTGGATTTGAGTATGGTGTCTCCTGAGGTTCAAAAAGGAAAGAGAAGGGAGCATATATTGTGTTTATGATTGAAACCTATTATGCATGGGGCTCAATCAGATCAATATTGGGTCACTAATAATGACGAAAGGGGTAGGTCTTTACCATGGGGCAAACACTCATGACTACATACAGGTGATCCCCCACAAAAAAAAATTATATCAATGCCACCACCAATGAATTTGTTGTGAGATTAGTGTTAATAGGGTCATTTTGAATTATGAAATTAATTCGGAATAAAATGATACGACGTTGGGCTATGGGTCGCTGTGGAACACCTGGTTTGCGGTCGAGAATGGCTGCTGCTTAGTGCTTATGCCATGAGGGGCCAACAGGCAACATGATGACAGAAAATGTTGACTACCGATGCATACACTGATGCGCTGGACTTTTCTTTCCCTTTGACTATAGTATATTCTTAGCTCATTCGTGCAAGTCTTCCGGTTAATACCGAGTTAAATAACCTGATAATACAGTGCGCTCATCGTAGATTCCCAATTCACTCATGCACCGACAGCCAACAACCGCAGAACTGCGCTAATGGAGGAGGAAGTGTTCATTCAACCCGGGTCATAAATAATTGATGTGCATAGATCGATTGAGCTCCCGCTCCCCTCTGGGTGTTTGATTAACTGGTTTCGTTACGCGTCCTACGTGAGCATTGGCTGCAGTTATGTGTACAAATGCGGTCAGGGAGTGCAAATTGTTAAGGCGGCGGTTCTCTTAGCGGTGTAAATGATGGAAGGGGTCAGATGGGAGGCGGGGTGAGGAGTTGTTAGGTTTGTGGCGGTCAGAATACATACAGCTCAAGGAACACTCGCTCCTACACGGACGCCGTTACAATATGTATAACCTCTTCGACTGTTTCGCTGTCTTAAAACGCGCTTGTTATGATTGGCAGTTTTACTACCGAAAAAGATCGTATTTTGAGAAGTAGCGGACATTTTTAAAACCACAGATCCCCAAAAGCTTAACCATCCACTTCGTTCAAAAGGCTTTTCACCAGCAGTTGACCACATTAGCCGTCGATTAACTTACGTTAATACACGCTGAGTTGTTGCAATGCACAAAACACGATTAAACTGGGCTCTCCAGCCTCAAACCTATCGTTTACTGCAGGCTAACAAATTGTTAAGTTAAAGCTCAGTCTGCCTAAATAGACTTATAGACGTAGATAACTATGTGCAGCGAAAAACAGGCAGCAAAAACGAGGCCGCAAATGGGCAGTTACACAGCTAGTCTTATGGAAGGTCTCCATGATGCTTTCGACACGAAATATGCGGCATTAACTTCTCCTCTTTCATATACAGTTACATATCTCTGCATGTTAGCAAAGACAACTGTCAATGATTCAGACAAATATGATATGTGCAACGCATAGTCTTCAAAATGGTTATGCTCTCTTTGTCCGTGTATTACCAGGAATTAGAGGAGATACACATAGACTTAGCAAATACATTGAATGGGGCCCTGGAAAGCCACACGCTGCTTTTACTGACCAAGGTTAGCGTTATTGTAAATACACATACACTCACACACGCATATATATATATATATATATATATATATATATATATATATATATATATATATATATATATATATATATATATATATATATATATATATATATATATATATATATATATATATATATATATATATATATATATATATATATATATATATATATATCATGGAATGTATCTTATTTGTCCTGTTTGTTTGGTTGTCAAAAAGGCAGGAGAACAGAGTCGTCAATTAGAGGGAATATTGCAAGTATGTAAACAGGTCAATCCAAAACTCGATGTACATCATTATCTACTATCCCTCAACACGCAAATAACGCCGATCACCCCATCCATCTTGACGTTCACCCCACCAGAGGATAACGCTACGTCTGAGGTATTCATTGGGGAATCTACAAACTATTTCGCGTGTGAAAAATTATCTAGCTGACATTATTTGTACCGAAACCTTTTCATTGTTTTCTGTCTTATGGCTTCTGCAGACAGGCACGATGAAAAATGAAATCATCAAAGAGGGAATGACTGAAGCTGTTCTCAAAGCGAAACGACTCGAACTCCAGCAAGAAGCTTCCTCTCTCATGTCCTTCCTTAAGCAAAACCAAGAAGTAACACATAAGTTGATGAGAACCTGTCAAAGGTAAGAAGCTGAATAGGGCAGTTACTGCCATATATGGTCGTTTAATAATTGTTCTCAACAAATCGTGGAATTGATTCGCTTCTTTCTATTCGGATGAACGATATATCGAACGTAACATTTTTCGCGCGCGAATAACGCCATGTTCAGCCTGACATTGCCTAGACGATGTACAGTCGATGATTTTAAAAAACTTTTGTTTCTGCACTCGAGACAATATTGTGAATCACCGAACTGTACCAAGCTCAAGCTTGAGTTCGGGTATGATATTTTCCCAATACTTATTATTTGTTTGAGTTGCTTTGAGCAGACGTATCCTCTCATCCTCCTCATCTGGGTGAGGATATTGATTTGCTCAGCATCTGTGTGTGCAGCATGATGGCCGTAGCTCCTAGAAATAGCTCAGAGCCTTTCAATGTTCTGATTTAGGGTTTTTTGGCTCACTAATGGCGGCTTCCGTATATAGTGTTCCCACCCATCTAGCGACTAGATTTGAAGCCGAAAGATTAACCAAATACACCATAGAGCCTCCACGACGAAGAGCTGTGCACTTACCACATTGCGCTAGGTTGCGCAGTTGAATGTTGTCTCGACGCCTATATTACTTTGGCCTACAGTTCATGCTTGCATTGTTTGTGTATTAATAAAGAAAACGAGCGCGGGCTATTAGCTCACACCTAGTGGTCACCACGTCTTTGAACTCTTGATATGCATAAGTGATACGTTCGAAATCAGCTAAGGGTTTTCCCTTGGTACCAGCGTACCAGGCTTCTGTGGTAAAGGTTTGAAGAAGACGACCCAGTTTCCAAGAATCGCAAGCACTCGGTTCCCGATGCTAAATACCCGAGCGCAAAGCCGCTTGACGAACATATATAACTTGTTGCATATATTTTTGGGGTATAATGACACTCTTATGTCTGCAGACAGTAGGACTTTATATAAACCCAAGGCATAACCAAAACGTACAATCCACGCAATAATGGGGGATTGCTTAAATGACTAACAATCTTGGTTGACGGCCGTTTGGCGGATGGGTGGGCGTAGTGAGTGAGTAAAAGACCTGGGCCAGTGAAATTGATTCTGGATTAGTAGAAATGCGCTGATACTGGAACATTGGGCAAGTGAGATAATAAGTTTGGGCCACACCCTGCTCATAGGTTCGGTTATCTTCACCTCAGCGAAAAAAGACGCAGGTTCTCAATTTATCCACGGATATGATCCACAAAATTGGTGGTTGGACAACACTACTTCGCTCATCTTAACGTTTGATTTTCGACTTCCTTACCAGTGTTCATGAATACGTTTATGGCAATTTGAGGACGATATGAAGGACTATCCATAAATATCGTCAAAACAACAGCCCCTGACTTTGGCTCAAGAGAGGTTATTTCTACCCCGGTCTGTAATGTTTTGTACATAACAAGGTTACGAAACACACTGCAGCAATTGCCGTAGGAAATCAAAACGGCGCCTGCACAAACATCATTTTGTCAATATACTAGCACAGTGCTCAGACATGCACCCTTTACAATCTCTCAAATATCAGTGTCACCGGGAGTAAGAAAATGGGCCGCGCGGATATTTCCGTTGCGTGCTACCCATCACCTGATATCGATTGCTTTTCCTCCCCGATCTACCGTCGTATCTGTCATTACGATCACAACACGTCGCCACAGCATAGCAACACACGTGAACAACGGTACGTTGATAGTTCGAAGAAGTAAATGGACCTTCACTTTCGTAGTATATCCACCATTCGACAAGGAGGTAGCTGAGCGGTCTAGCTACAGGCGCACTTGTACGCAGTCTAAGGCAGCACTCAAAACTGGCTTATTAATGACCTGGTGTACAAGGTGCTACCTCGCAGCAAGCAAGTAGCTCTACAGGTCCAAGTATATGACTTCATATATTATATATACCTTCAAAGGTGAAGAAGTATAATGTTATCAAAATATGAAAGTATGAAAACAAAAATGCACCAACTTCATTGTTAAAGAAATAAAAGATTTTAAGAAATACTGAGCCATTATTTGTCGATATACGCTACTCGTTAAGCTGAAGCCCCACAGCGTGGATTGTACGATCATTCGTGACTGATACTTTCATCCCCTGTTTCCACATGCTTTAATAGCTGTCATCAAACATGCATATATAAAGGGACATATTATAAGTCTGATATTCATGCTGGCAACGTTTGACTAAAGTTCGTGGAATACGAGTCATGCCATTTTATCAAATATACTTTGCGTCGCTCATGAGGTGGGATCGCTATAGATCGAGACCGCACAAATCAACCAGCGATTTGCTTTGATTCGATTTATATTGTCACTGTGACCACATCCACATTATTCAAGCTGGAGGGTTAAGTTCAATAGGGTAAAGACTGATCCTTGCAATTCGCATGGTGATATGTGGGAATTTCAAGATGTAGTTGATTTAGCGGGCCATGTAGTGACATTGTTTCTGAGCAGATACGCCGAAAATCTTTACTGACAGTCTGTTTTTTCTGCCAGAGCAAATAACTTAAACATATCCATATACGCGTGAAAACCCTTTTTGACTGTTCATATGATACGGAAGGGCCACATATATTCCTTCAATAACTCCTTCGCCATTGGCTTTAATAATACTGGCGAGAACTCGGCATTTTGACAGGGTCATATACCAATCCATAATGTGTCTATGGAGTAAGAAACATCTTAATTTTAGCATTGCAAGTTTCGCATTGTAGTGCTATCAAAAATGGTTCCGAATTGATAATATTCAATATATTAGTTACGATAATTGATATTATCTCCATCTGACAGCACCAGCCAAAGCTAACTTGGCGATGAAAGTCCACACTTAGGCCTCAAGTATATGAGTTCGGGTGTTATTGTTATGGCAACCAATCTTTGCAAAGCTCTCTTTCAAGAAACCGTTGGAGTTCACGTAAGCCAAGTAGGCCAGTCCCAGTTCGATATATCCGACCACTTAGCCCAGGTCCGGAGTCAAACGTTACTGGTGGAAATTGGAGCCCCTGAGTCATACGGGCAAACAAATATATGTCTATCTGTCTTTGGTGCACTGAGAGTCATCGTCGCATGGTGCTCGCTCCTCCAAACCAATATATCACAAAGAGTAACAATGTAAGCCCTTTAGATGCTCGATAACAGCTCATTGGGTCGTGGATATGGTCATTTCACAAACTAATGGCTTATTATAGAACGGCTTTTTACATGCATACATGCATGCATGCATACCTATATATGTATATACATCAATATATACAATACATACAATAGAATACATACATACATATATACATACATATAAACATACATAAATACGTACATACATACATACATACATACATATATACATACATACATACATACATACATACATGCATGCATGCATGCATGCATGCATACATGCATGCATGCATGCATGCATGCATACATACATACATACATACATACATACATACATACATACATACATACATACATACATACATACATACATACATACATACATACATACATACATACATACATACATACATACATACATACATACACCATACATACACATACATACATACATACATACATATACATACATACATACATACATACAGACATACATACATACATACATACATACATACATACATACATACATACATACATACATACATACATACATACATACATACATACATACATACATACATATACATACATACATACATACACATACATACATACATACATACATACATACATACATACATACATACATACATACATACATACATACATACATACATACATACATACATACATACATACATACATACCCCCTTACCTCCCACCACCCCACGTTCAGCTTCCTTCCACCTCCCCTTACCTCCCCCCCACACCGCGTTCAGCTTCCTTCCACCTCCCCTTACCTCCCCCTCACCTCGTTCAGCTTGCTTCCATCTCCCCTAACCTCCCCCCACCCTACGTTCAGCTTGCTTCCACCTCCCCTTACCTCCCCCCACCCTACGTTCAGCTTGCTTCCACCTCCCCTTACCTCCCCCCACCCTACATTCAGCTTGCTTCCACCTCCCCTTACCTCCCCCACCCTACGTTCAGCTTGCTTCCACCTCCCCTTACCTCCCCCATCCCACGTTCAGCTTCCTTTCACCTCCCCTTACCTCCCCCCACACCACGTTCAGCTTCCTTCCACCTCCCCTTTCCTCCCCCCACCCTACGTTCAGCTTCCTTCCACCTCCCCTTACCTCCCCCCACCCCATGTTCAGCTTCCTTCCACCTCCCCTTACCTACCCCCACCCCACGTTCAGCTTGCTTCCACCTCCCTTTACCTCCCCCCACACCACGTTCAGCTTCCTTCCACCTCCCCTTTACCTCCCCCCACCCTAGGTTCAGCTTCCTTCCACCTCCCCTTACCTCCCCCCACACCACGTTCAGCTTCCCTCCACCTCCCCTTACCTCCCCCCCACACCACGTTCAGCTTCCTACCACCTCCCCTTACCTCCCCCCACCCCACGTTCAGCTTCCTTCCACCTCCCCTTACCTCCCCCACCCCACGTTCGATGCCATGGTAAAATAGGTCCACTACATCTTCTTGCATATCGTAAGAGGCGACTAATTGCATTTGTTTGCTGCGACTTGTGTCGGTTGAAGATTGGAGGCAAGTGGTTGCGTGGAGCGCTCCTTGTGGGGAGAATATCTGCAACACAACGCTGTTTGCGGATTAAACAGAAACGAGAGGCTGGAATGGCCTGGTCCAGTCAATCGGCATGTGATGACATGCCTATAATAATCGTTCATCTTCCTCTATATCAGTTTCCCTCGTTATTTCTATCTATCCTAGAAAGTGCCTGGTCGATCGAGTTTCAATTGACTGAATTTGATTATGTGTCCTCGGGATTGGTTGGGTTGGTTAAGCCGCACAATTTGATGTCCCCTTGCTGGGCTTCATAGTAGGTGGGTCACTAATAACGAACATTTTATTCTTGATGGCTACTTAAACCAAAAAGTGAAAACTGGAACGACAAGGACCTAACTCGAAAATGATTTTTAACATCTTGACCTCGATTAGGTGGCGGAACACTGAACATAGCATATTGATGTAATAAGACAACGATAAGATCACCACAGAGTCATTTATAGCATAACATATGTCGATTACCTCAATGTCCCTGTGGGGTGCCCAAATTCCACATGGTCTGTTGCGAAAAATATATTGTGCAGACGGCAACCGCCAACAGTTCAGTTGTCTCGATCGACTTCCTTTGACTTGTTTTTCTTGTAGCGTACACAACAGACCTCTGGTTTTACATCTGGTTTTTTCTGACTCTATCTCCATAGACATATTATGGTTTGGTGCGCGAGCGCATGCGCATGCACTTAGTGCGCGTCGAATGCGGAACGTTTTTCAAACATTTCCAATACCAATGCTGATAGATAGAAAATAGTTTGCACGATTGTTTTTTTAAATCTTAGGCTGACCATTATTCTTACACAAGAGTGCTTCGCAGATGACCTTGGCATTTGGTCAATATTGCCAAAAAATACCAGTAGACTTTCAAACCAATATTGACATCAGAAACGGATTTTACAATGTTCATCCGCCAAACATTCAGCTACAAGAAACCTTCATCTTCATATTTATGTAACTGTTAATGCTAGACATGTTTCTTCCTCAATTCCTTTTAGTTTTAAGAACGCCTGATTGTTGTGTATTGTCAGCACAATCAAACCAAGGAGCAATCGAATCATTTGATACTGTATTGTTGGTAATCGGGCTTGCCACAGGAAGACGTGCCGTTAGCACTGGGGTAATCTAGTTACATTTTCTGATTGTTACGAGTAGCGAGGGGAAATGGTAATGTGATGTGCTCTCTGACTTCTCTGAAATGATCGACACATTACCGAGTTGAGGGCAGACAGTTTTTTGTTTTATTTGTTCGAAAGAGGATTGCCTGTGGCTTATATTTGAAGGTCAGGAGAGATCTTTAGGGCGCGATGGTTGGCCGTATAGTTAAGGCGATAATGACTGCTGTCCGCCCTGTTACAATTGATAGCGTTCGTTAATTGACAGCTTTATAGGTTAACCATTCTCGGTAGGCAAGGGCTGTATACGGAATTACACATAGTCGCCGGTCTCGTATATTTCATCTTCACTGTCTCTCGCTTATTTAAGGTGGATGAATATCAATTAAATGGAAATAGAAACACTATCAAGCGTAAAAGATATCGAATTATTATGTAAAGTTATATCAAAGTAAACTATCGTCTTTTGTATGTTAAATAATTTTGATAAAGAGGCCATTTTGGTACTTTTATATCATACCCTATATATATTCTTAATATGCTTATTTGTGAACAAATATACCACTGAAACATGTCATCGGACAAGCAAAAATGAATCTGAGTGCTGTCTATAAGTGTGCCATCGGAATGACGCGCTTGTCATAACTGCTATGACGTGACAGATTAGCGCACCACAGAGCTGTCAAGGGACATCAGTTGTGCTGTGCGCGCTGTCTCACTCATTGACCTGTAATCACGTAACTTTTAAGCCAAATCGTGCACATTTAACAAGGCTACTTACCAAACAGCTTGATATTACTCTTTAAAGCGGCAGCGCAATTGAATCTCCTTACCTGGGGATTTAACCAAGAACAACAGATTGACACAGTTCTCCATTATGTGAACACAGACGGTTCTGACCATGATTCTTGAAACATTAATTTAAGGCAATTAACTTGAGTAGTATCCATCATTATATTAGGCAGGTCCGAATGGAAAAGGTGTTTGCGCAAGATGTATTGGCGTTTTAGTGGCGACGCTACGTCAGTCACGCTGTACAGGCATGCTGTTGAATGGGAACACTGCCTGCGTCCCGCCTTTTGTAGGCCGTCACAACATTATGCCCACTTTCACAATTGCCAAAATCTTCGAAGTGAAATTGCTCCAATTTTGAAGTATAAAACTCAATTTCCGAGCAAATGATGACGGATGATCAACCTGTGGGTGAGCGGCGCGAGAAATCGGCGACTCTTGGTTTTAAAACTGTGGGACAGCAGTCGGACGATGGTGGTTTTAACACTGTGGGACAGCAGTCGGACGATGGTGGTTTTAACACTGTGGGACAGCAGTCGGACGATGGTGGTTTTAACACTGTGGGACAGCAGTCGGACGATGGTGGTTTTAACACTGTGGGACAGCAGTCGGACGATGGTGGTTTTAACAGTCGGACGATGGTGGGACAGCAGTCGGACGATGGTGGTTTTAACACTGTGGGACAGCAGTCGGACGATGGTGGTTTTAACACTGTGGGACAGCAGTCGGACGATGGTGGTTTTAACACTGTGGGACAGCAGTCGGACGATGGTGGGCGACTGTGAACAACGGAGATAATGGAGTTGGCAGATATGCTATTTTGGTGTGGAAAATTCAAGGGAGAAAATGTTCCGAGAGGAACAGTTTCACGAGTAAACTGCACCAGAAGGGTATTCGGAGTGACTGAGATGCAGGGATGGGAGATGTTAGTGATGGTGAGGTTAAGGTACAGAGTGTGGGGGTGTGGGGGGGGGGGGGGGGGGTCAGTCAATGTTGGGGGTGTAGTTGGGACTTTAACTTCGGACGTTTGTTACCGGACGACGACCTTGGGCTGGTAATTTGCCTTGTGTTTCGCCACCATACTTCAAAGTCATTTACGAGCATCTGGACATTCGATCTCGCATTCAGGATGCGCCCTCGCATACTCACGCAGAACCTCTACTATGACATCTCAATCGCATACGCGTATCGTTCTCGCACCTCTCCGCCCCATGCATATGTCGCATGTCACTGTGGGTTCCTCAATGTAGTCTGTGTACACTCGTGTGTTGATCCCGCAGTGGCAACACAAGTGCCCCTTCTGTAACCTGACAGGTAGATTTCTTCTGTGACTTCACAAATGAGAATTCATTTCTAACAACTTAGCATGAACCAGGTCATCAGAAAACCAATGAAGCTATCAACAAAGATGTGGATTATCGACCAATTGGTGTGTGCTGTCCTGTCTGAGTTCCCAGAATTGATCAACACGTCGTCGAGTTGAGAGCCGATAGAGGTCAGCCGATATTGCCTCACCCCGTGCTACATTTGAGGGCGTTCGTTAATTGACAACTTTACTTCTCAGTCTATCATGGCGGGTTAGCGCTTAGCACAGAACAAAGCTTTGCCGCCAGTATCTTACACCCACTCCACAACATCAACCAGAGAGATTGTTGTGGGAAAACAAAATCTGCATGCGACCTTTCGTAGATTATTTACTGGCCATTTTAATGAATGATGACAACATTGTGCCTGTCTCTTCTTCCTGAAGAAAACACCGTCTCTCACCTTCATATCACTTCGTGTCGTTATGCATTTCGTTACGGGTGCAATCTGTTTACTGACGCTGAAAAGTAGATTGTGTATTTGGCGTTGCTTAAAGTGAGCCACATTGTGACACGATAAGTCACTGAACAGAGGATCTGCAAGCTGCAAATATGCGAAAGAATTGCATATGGCAGAACTAGATAGCAGTTTGTAATAATTGAAAACAACACATGGGAAATGACATGATCCTGTAGATGTCAGACATAAACACCGAAGAATCTGTATTTTCATATACCATGATTATAAAAATTAACATGATTGGGGTGTCAATTAAACATGAAAATAGTGTACACTTTTCATTGTATAATCAGTTTTGTATCCATGAGGGGGCTGGTTTTTATTTAACGTTACTGAGACCATGTGTCTAGGTAATACTATCAAGAGAGCCCATCAATATTGTTTTTCGGAAACATACTCATGCTGTGCTTCAACAAGAAGATGGATAGGCGGAAGACTAATGACATAATACAATAGCTTGACATTCATACACTACTTAATCTGGAAACATAAATGAATTATGGTTCAAGTAATAACATAGTCCTGCATGATCTGATCAACTCATGTTGAATACGCTATTGGTTGGCGCGTAATGCATTCATCGCATACCTTTATAAACGTAATCGTTGAATCGCTTGAAAATTCTGAAATCACTGCCAGCACATCTGTATGATTTTCAATTATCTCGGCGATAAATGTCATACGTAGTTATCACAATGCGCTGCCATCAAAATGCTCTACTTAAGTTATTTACAATGTATGGTAGCCGTATTTGTCACTAACCTTAACTGCCATGTCAACTGCCATTGGTATTGAAACGATTGTTCATGGACAATCAATTATCGGCTCACGGAAGCGCTCACTGTTTCCAAGTTACAAAACCTTCTATATTTGACCGATACTTGGATGCAGCAGTATATGCCGCAAGGATTCATAACCAGTCAGGAATACGATCACAAACATTTTACTTAATCTACAACATTTAATATCTTTTTCGTCATTGATAGCATCAGAACATCTGCCATATAAACCGAATATGTATTAGGTATCGCATTGTCACGTGGGTGATATCGATAAAGAATACGAGGGCGCTGAGCATGCCCGTGCGATAACATATTTTTCGCGATGACACCTACACGTGATAATCAAGCGCAACTTCACACCGTATGATCGCCATATCAAGCTACCGTGACGGAAATTACGCAAGGATTGTGTGTGGGTCGCTGGCAGGTTTATGCTGTTTTTATTTCGTGCCTCATTTGTGGGCCCAAAGGCCGACGAGATCGCCTTGTGAGAACGTCACTACCACCGTAGAAAACTTTTCAAGAAGGTTGTTTGAACGATTACAACCCTTTAGTAAGTCGTTTTACATTGACGTTTTGTGGGTAGCTGTATAGGTTGTTTTGTTGCGTTGAGAATGTATTGGTTTGCCAGGACATCTGTTTGGATGATAAAATTGCAAAAGCACCATATATAGCATGGCCATTTATGGAATCTTCATATATAATATTAACATATATATGGTGCCGTAATAACCATTCACTGGTAAGCCCATATACTACCATTACCACCGTCTTGGGTTTGCTGCTCTCTGCTTCTGACAAAGCCTGCGCGTCAGCCCTTACCAACAAAATGCAGCCGTTGTTACGAAATAAAGCCTTAAATGTATTCAGGGCTTTTTCTTGGGCAAGGTTCAACAGCAGCCATCTTACAGACCTATTGCACACCTGGATTAATATTTTTTTTGCTCTTGCCATTTGTGTTTGCTAAGTCTACAGAAAGGAAATTTAATGGCTTATGTATATTGATGAATGCAAGAGTGGGGATGAAATGTTTATTCTGGTCGCGAATTCACTTGTTGCTGCTCAACACAGAAGAATATAATTGCAAGTTTCCGCTTTCATCTTAATCACGCATCGTCACCTTCGATGACGCAAGTAGCCTATGCTTTAGGCACGTGGGAATATTAAATGTTAAAAAATAGTCCCTGCTTAGAGTGAGAGTGAGTTAATAATTGATGAACGGACAGAAAGAAATTGCTTTATCGCCAAGTGTGCACTTAAACATTAAAGCATATTCTACAATTCACGGGCGATTATACCAAAAGAGTTTTGGCAGTGAGCTGGGTACAGTTGTCCCTGCTAATTTTACTTAATCGTTGGTTCTCCTAAACGATAGTGAATGATCTTTTTGAATAACGAAAATCCCTTCGTTTATCTCTTCTTTAATAAATATATATACATATGCACAGTCAGTAGCCATGTCAATTATATTTACAGTCTATGGTACATACATTGTAAACCACTTACTCTATATATAAACATAAACAACGGGATATGTGCATCAGTGAATTATTATTGCGAAGGCGAGGATGATTGTGATACTGCGGCGGCACCGCTTAAGCTTCCTCTAAGCACAAATATGTGGTCAAAGTTGTTTTGCGAAATCCATGAGAGAGAAGTCCTACGGTATACCACCCAACGAGTAGCCGGAATACAAAAATGTCATTAAACTGTAGCTAGGAACACGCATATCAGGTGCAACTAGTTAACATAAAAATTCCTTCATGATAGATGGTAACGATTATGATTTCCAAATGAATACTTGATTTGGCAACATAATCATCCTTAAATGTCGCAGGTCCATCTATTGTGCGGAATATCGTTAAAAGTTGGAACATGCACCTGATAGATACTCGTGCTGGTATTCTTTGTCGGCAGTAAGTTTAATGAACAATGGCTGATAGTATGACCAAAGTAGCCTCTTTCTTTACTTTATCTGTTTAAAACTATTTGGATGAGTGACAGCAATCAAATGGACAGACCAATATTTACAATGCCTCGGCTCACTTTGTCGGTCAACCAATGACAGATGCCACCATCTGAACATGTGTGATCTGTGATATGCCGTGTAAAAATTCACTGTGACTACCTTTCCATTAGCAAGGACCCCAAAGACAGACTTAATGAATGAAAAACGTTGAGGGATAATTGGTAAGGTATTGTGTTTAATATAACAATAATTGATGGATACTATGCTTTATCAGCAGGTATTGCATTGTTTGTCTTATAAATATAAAAAAGGAGGGCGTCTTGCCAAACTGTTTACCGATTTCTTTAATCTTGATTTTAAGCAGAGATTTCGAAGGCCGATCACTAAAACTTCAAGTTGGCAGATGTCAACGAGATGTGACACTTGTGCTTATTAAATTGATGATGGCAATGGTAAGTGAATCTTGTACAAAACACATTTTCGGTGTTTATTTCCGCATGTCACGTAATACCATACACCTAATTATGTTTGTTCGACTGCTCCAACGTCATTATGTATGAAGACAGCTGTTTATTAAATTGATTCATTCGATGTTATTAAAATTTGATCGCGATGGGCTTAAATAATACACTTTTAGAAGGACTGACATAGATGTAATGTTTCACGGTAGTTCTACAATGAACTCATATACCAACATGCGTTCCATCACTTCAAAATATTGATGGGTTTATTAGCATTATCTGATGAGTAAACATGCATGTATGCTTTAATCTATTAAGCAAAACAGCTAATCGAGTTCCACAGCTCCACAATTCAGTGATCGACTTACAAAGTTGAAAGCGTAAAAGCTGTAATTTTCAGATGACATAATGAATCATCCAAGTGTATGCGATATAAACAATGAACAACAGCGTGGAATTCCACCCAAACAGTTGGTTTCTGCGTTAATTTCAAGAGCATTAAATTGAAAGCATGCTCACAACTTAGCTTGTCATTGTATTTATTAGCACGATTGTTGACCCGTACTGCCAGCGGTAAATCCGTTTTATCAATTCTAAGTTTAACCCCAAGTACAACCCTAATTAAAAGGCTGGGTTGATTGTGCCAAATTTGTCTTTATTGCCATTTATCATTAATTGTACTCGCTTACGCTTATATATATATATACATATATATATATATATATATATATATATATATATATATATATATATATATATATATATATATATATATATATATATATATATATATATATATATATATATATATATATATATATATATATATATATATATATATATATATATATATATATATATATATGGGTGTATTCCGAAATTACGAATCGCTGCAATTCTTGTAGTAATTTGGTTTGTATGTTGAACGCTGTGGGACAAGAGAGATCGTCCTGTAAGGATTTGAATCTCACGGATATCTCTCCCGTGGTTTTTATACTGGCAAATATATATTCACTTGATTGCCTTTTATGCGATGAGTATTTTGTATCCTTATTATATGAGATATTTTGACTAAAGTATGGATATTGAATGTTTATTTTACATTATGCTCAATAAGTATACTGGCACTCAACATTGATGCGTGTGATCGTATATACAGTGTCATGTTATGCTATTAAAATTGGATCGATATCTTTTGTTTACGGTTGCAATGGAATTTTATATTATTATCAATTTCTAATAGTAACAGCGGATTTGTCCAGTCGATATCAGCCCAAAAATAAACCGAAAATCTATCAGCGTGTGTGTGTGTGTGTGTGTGTGTGTGTGTATATGTGTGTGTGTGTGTGTGTGTGTGTGTGTGTGTGTGTGTGTGTGTGTGTGTGTGTGTGTGTGTGTGTGTGTGTGTGTGTGTGTGTGTGTGTGTGTGTGTGTGTGTGTGTGTGTGTGTGTGTGTGTGTGTGTGTGTGTACGATAGATCACTGCAGCGGGATAATATTCATATCCCCGCAACAGGTTTTTGTTGCACGAGGTACATTCTTCCACAATATTAATTATCCCCGCCGATGCATTTTGCGGCGGAATGCTTCCCCCCGCGAATGAACATCTTTAATCCTTGTTTTTTGTAGACTAATTAGCTATAATGAACAATGGATTTTAAACTTGCTGTGGTATGTTGATCATTCCCTGTATATTACTTCCCATGCCAATGCAATTGTAGTACATTCTGTTTATCACGTTATCAACTTCCCGCATAACAACATTTTATGCCATATAATGATTCATGTAAGCACGCACATTGCCCATATGTTGTTAGTCCGATTGTAATTCGACATGGGAAATACGATGCGATAGATTACGTGTGCAGACAAAAATGATTTTTTAGATATGGCGGCACCGTCATGTTACTTAGTCTTATGTTGAATGAATTGATGGCCACATGAGCATGCCAATAAAATAAGGCGAGGATGTCAGACATACAATAGCCAAGAGCACAATGAAGTCTCAATAAATCGGGAATTTTATTTGACCGTTTCATTTGTATTTTGTCTTGACTAATTATACATTCAAGGCTCTAACTATTTGCTATCCTGATAAATGTGAATACTCCAGCATCTTCATTACGTTGACTGATTGCAACTGCATAATGCATTATGTTGCGCGAACCTAGCAAATGTGTTTGGCAAAATTTGTCTTTGGCTTTAAAATGCCATTCGCTTTTTTCATTGAGGTACATAAGAAGGAACATGTAGAATTTGGTATTATCTCACACGACAAAGTACGATTATGGGAAACGCTTCAGAGCTAATGATATTGAACTAGCGCTGCTCGCTGTATTCACTTCTGACATTTGTCAGAATATTGCACTACTGTTACTCGTTCCTTGTTATAATATTACTCAAACGGAATTTCGGTTGAAGAATAAATTTTGTTGATGAACAATGTAACTCTTAGTGTTTGGCGTAAAAAATGGATTTCTTATACTCTTTGCATACGTGTTGGCCGTAATTTTCAGCCGTGTGACTTTTGAACTACCATGTTTTTGCAAAAACCTATTAATATCACCAGTTGGTTTTTAGTGTTCTTGCAATGCGCCCCATCCTAGTACATGGTCTGCCTGCTCTGCGTCGTCTGAAGACGTAAAAGATTCGGAATTCGGTATATAAACAACTGTGGTGCATTTCTATTAAATAAATATAGTCATGTGCGTTGTTTGTCGGTGAAAATCACAAAATCATTAGACTGGTATGTCATTTAGATACTATCAGCAGTAGATGTTCTTTATAATTTCTCTGCAGCCCTTCTCGGCGAACTCACGTCGTGTGTATGTTAGTGTAAGCCCAGGTTGTGTGAGTATCATAGTAATTAAAATATTTCGCTAGTGCGTGGGGTTGTGGTGTTATTGGATATATTGTATCGTATCGGATGTATTTTAGGAGTGTGTTCCTGTGGAAACATCCATCCTAATTGGACTGCTCATTGATATATATTGTAGTCATGTGGGAATTCCACCTGGTGCTAGCTGGGGCTAGTCACCCATACCAGCATAGATACTGCTGCAGTGATGTGTGTTGTTTATCAAGCGTCTAACACCCGAGATGGCGCAGAGTCGTTAACTATCACGCAACAATGTCATGATATTGAAATTATCACAGGCGTGATGAACAAGAGTAAATATTGCAAGATGCTTTAAATCGTTGTAAAATCAGTTTGAGCACTGGTCCCGTATATGTAATATGAATCACTCACACCAGACTTCATGAGATTAAGAAAACGTTTCATGGCTGATGAAAGTAAATAGGATAGCAGATGTCAGCGCGTTGCATAAGTATATGTGCACAACGTGGGACGAGGCTGCCTTTTGGGACCTGTCGGTCGTTCAACAGATGCTTCTGAATCATATATGACGCAATCATTGAGAAGTTCACTGAATTGTAGTCAAATTTGTCCTGCAATCATCGACTACTAAACACATAATTATTCCTAACTCATTGCACGGCTAATTTATGCCGGCTAAGTGGTTAATAAAGGCTGGATACGATGATACCAGCTACTTATCTGTCATATGGGTTAAGGCCGTTTATGTGATAAACGATAAATGTTATTTTAGACAACGGTGTCATCTTTTAGTTCACATGTTAAAAACCTATCGGTAAGTTTTTGAATAAGTCAGGTGGTTCGGCTGATGGTTGGCGTAAGTAATCTGTTTTGAGGTCATCAGCCGCGAAAAACATGTCATGTTTTGGTTTATCAAGACAGGGAATTATAGGATTAATCTTAATAAAATTGTTGGCATCTGCAAAATAGAACGCTTGTGACGGGGTGAAAAAGAAGCTAGAATATAAGATTCTCTGGTGACTTATGCAATTGCAACTCTCAAAAGTAGCTGTGTACTGTTTATGGATGTTGAAGCCATTACATATATAGCAGTATTGATCGATTTCACAACGCAGATAACATCTGATCATGTATTCGTCATTTTAACTTGCACATAACAACGGTAAATTGTAACCGTTGTTCATGGAACGTTATCTCAGATGGGGTGGGGGGGGGGTGGATTAATGAAATGCATCAGTAAGCAGTTACTACTTAAGTGGCTTAATAAGAAACCATTTCAATCAATGCTCTGCTTCTGTAATAACAAATGAACATTATCAACAAATTCCTGGCTATCATCATGGTTATTCTGTCGCTGTTTCAATAAATTATGTATTGAACACTCCCATTGGGATACGTTGAAGTATTGTACTTTCTGTTGACGAAATGCTTTCCGTCACCTAAGAATGTTGTATGGCAAGTTGTGGCAACATTGTGTCGATATTATCAAATCAAAAACCGTCCAGGAGTCAACATGTATGCATACCAAACCATTCATCATACTTTATGCGTTAGATTATTGCCGTCAAATAAAGTATCTGTGTATCTGTTATATTCTTAGATAGAAATATATTCCATTCGAATAGGCAGTTGTGCTAACGCAATATTTGATCAAATGTGACGAATGTGTGTCATGAACAGACTGAAGCCTCTTATGGATGTGGATCTTTTACGTATAATCTCGATTTTCTGATACAACAATAATTCAATTATCAGTAATTGCCAATGCTGCGTCTATTCACCCGCCATTAAGTACTTCAATTGTGGATTTTCATCTGCGGTGTTGTATTAGATATATGTATGTCTATGAGCGCGACGAGGCATTCATACAAAAGTACCGTTTTATCAACGTGAAGATGTAATTTCGGAGGCACGACTGTTGTTGTGGACGATGCAAGGTCAGGCGTCCAGAAAGTGAGTATGTACAAATATGCCCTTAAATCTAAAAGTAATGAATATGTATGCACTAACCTATCTTATTACTGTGTCATGTATGCAATGAGAAGTAATTCACAAGGCATGGCCTTGGGAGATATAATTGGTGAAAAACATTAAACGGGGGTATGACGATATGACCTATTTACATGCTTGGTACCACAGAAAACTGCCTAAGTGAAGCTTGCAGTCATAAATTGTGTCTGTAGCCAAACGATTCGGCGTTCGTTATTAATAAGCAGGTTAAATCAACAATCAAAACTTTAACAGAATGTTTCCTTTGCCGTTTCCTATTACTTACATTTGTCCAGATGAAACGTCGTTCCACGTTGACGTAGGATATAGCCAACAGCTCTAGATGTAGGTTTCTAACCATGGTATCCATATGTCGTATATAAATATCTGGTGGTAGTGCGGTTTCTATTCTGGCATATGGTCTGGTCCGACCAATTCGGTCTCTATTTAAATGAAAGAATTACAATCGAGCTGTTTTGATTAATAGACTGAACGTTTTGGTCCGAGCAATGGACACACACTGGGCAACTAGAGATTGCTCGTAATTTACCATCTGCCCTTCGTTACGCCACAAGTCCTATCCATCATCATTAAGGGTGGAACAGGTGCGGTATAAATTGCAAACAAGCAAATTCTCTCTGTTACGAAAAATCGCCCTGGCAAGTACGATTACATCGCACGACCCACGATTGAGTTATATTAGAAGGGTGGTGAGTGTGTCGACTTCAAAAGCACCCTCGGCAGCTGACGCGTGATGGTTTGTTTTTCCGGATGCACCGCTCCCACTATTCTAACTCAGCTGATGGTCGGAGGCTGGCGAGTCGTCGCCGACTCTCATCGCGATGGGCAAAGAAACTTCGGATCACGCAGCTTTCATTTCTTCACAGTCAATATCGTCAAAAACCAAGGACGAAGTTGCCAATCGTCGTGACGATTGCATACACATACGCTGTAGGGCAAAATATGTCCAGTAACAAGCTTACCTGGTACTGTGTCAATCACATGGAAAGATTTTATTAAAACGGTAGTATATGTCTGGTATATAAAGTGATAAGGCATTTATGGTTCATTTATATATATATATATATATATATATATATATATATATATATATATATATATATATATATATATATATATATATATATATATATATATATTTATATATATATACGTATATTATGATGTTTTACCTCAATGATACAAATTAAATGACACCCTCCTATCGGTCACAGCGATTGAATTTACGTGGTGATAAGATCCACATATGTGTACGTATGATGTGGTGTAAAAACATCAAAAGGTACAAAAAAACTACTGTGGGCAATCGAGATGAAAAATGCAGATATCGCCCACAGTATC
>CM067358.1:29005528-29040528 GCA_034190875.2 Urechis unicinctus
TCAATAATCTGGGGTTCATTATTGATAATCAGACTAGTTCATGGTGAAAAGACGGGTACATGGTGAAAAGACGAGTACATGGTAGTTCCGATGCGATTTGCCCACTAGATTTGGCGTCGTAACTTTATTTTTAACGTCGCGAGCAAAATTGTGGCAATAAGCGTCCTTTGTTATCACCAGTGATATAAGAAAATTATGATGTGTCTAAATAAAATGTTTAGGCATTGTATATAACCAAAGCCAAGTTTGTGAACAGAGAATTTGCTTGGAGTTTTATGGTGCGAACAGATGGACATCTTCGATCCCTGATCAGAATCATTGCTAGTTATCGAAATGGGCATCTCGTGATCTAAATAAATATGTTAATGTCGGTCGCGGCCATATCCGCTATTTTTGCAACCGAATGCAATAGCGCAACATAGCCAGCGGGATATAATACCGGTGTTTACAGCTTAACGTCTTAGTTGGTAGATGTTTAATATTTGGGCGCCTTTTTTATCTTCTGATATAACTTCGGTAATATGTGAAGGCCTCTATGGATAAGTCGTTGAGCGACAGATGGATGTGTATATATAATACAATAGTTCGAGAAAGCTCCACTTAAATGGTACCCTCCTATCGGTCATAGCGCAACAATTAAAACTGCAATCTATTTGACTGGATAATAAAGTACACATATGTGTAAGTATGACACGGTGTATCAACATGGAGAGATGAATCTACATTGATCCATTGAGGATCCATTTGTTAAGGTATCCACCCACAGTTTGTTAGCGTTGATGTTTGAATGGATTCGCATGCAATGGGAGTTCTGAGCTCCTCGTAGCTAATGTATGAATGTTATTCAAAGCAATTTCTCTGTAACAATGATATCAAGGGCGATGTGACGAAGCAATTAATATATCTATACCTTGATACATGCATATGCTTCCTTGCAGATATACCGAGGGGTGGGGGTGTTTTATATTGAGCTGTGCATGGTTTGTTTATGAGATAAGCGCTCAAGACAATGTTTACATTGGATACAATTACTTTTGTTATACTGCATATCTGTCAAGTCACTCGGCACACATTTGCAGAGAAAATTAGTTTGAATGAGAGCCACATGTATGTGGACAATAGCGGATTATGTTCAGGGATGCCTCGTGTGGGTCTATCTAAGAAAACCGAAGTTAGGGATGGATAGAATCTCCCATGGTTATGTAATGAAGATAGCAGTTAGAATTAAGAGACTTCCATTATTTATTAATGATAACCCTTATAAGAAAAGTTGGTGAATCGATCAAGTTTGTCGATTTATATTCGTAATCTACATATCAACACAGCAACTGTATAAAGCATACCTGATATTGTCCATATCATCACTAATGGAACCCAGGGAGCACGAACTCCCAGTCAGCAGCACAGCCTTGTAGAGTAGTTCCAATCGTTTAGGGGTGTAGGAAACCATGATTTATCAGCTCACCATGACATGCGCCTATTTATAACATATTGCGTCTCTTTACATTTGCTCCATGTAAAAATGCATCGAAAAAAGATCCACCAATCATTTGGATTTTCTACCTCTCCCGTTGCTGGATATTCTTGTCATGTTATCAGCTTGTATTTCATGAGGCGCATTGCATTCTTGCGCGACAAAACTATACCTATTCTGTGCGTATTGCCAATGAAGCACCCCTCCGAAGGAATAAACGTTCTAGGTTCTTGTCATCATTCACTTTTTGGAAAACTGGCCAACTCATAAACAATGAAAGCTCAACTTGCTGTGGTATGTTGATCAATCGCAATACTGGCGCGCTATTTTAGGCCGCTGTTTCACAACCCTAATCATTGCCATTACACCACACCAATTCCCGCTGTTACCCAACCCTAATCCCTCCCATGACACCACACCAATGTCCGCTGTTACCCAACCCTAATCCCTCCCATGACACCACACCAAAACCCGCTGTTACCCAACCTTAATCCCTCCCATGACACCACACCAATGTCCGTTATTACCCAACCTTAATCCCTCCCATGACACCACACCAATGCCCGCTGTTATCCAACCCAAATCACTCTCATGACACCACACCAATGCCCGCTGTTATCCAACCCAAATCACTCTCATGACACTAAACCAAAACCCGCTGTTACCCAACCCTAATCCCTCCCATGACACCACACCAATGCCCGCTGTTACCCAACCCTAATCCCTCCCATGACACCACACTAATGCCCGCTGTTATCCAACCCTAATCCCTCCCATGACACCACACTAATGCCCGCTGTTATCCAACCCAAATCACGCAATCACTTAATATGGTGTGAATAATAAATACCAGTTTACATATTGATCAGCGAATATTTTGGAATACTTTATTGTTGGTTCATAGGATCATATGTACATGTTTATATAAGATTAGTTTTAATAGATTGATTGCGAATGATTTCACAGTGTGGTATTATAGTGTACAGATAACATCATAACCCATTTTAAATCATTCTTGCGGATCGTTGCTTCAAGTGAGCCTATATCCGAATAATATCTCCATCGGGAAGCGTCATTTCATTACGTGTTTGCTAGAACGCTTAGCAATTATGTTACTGGAACCTGTTTTTGATTCACGAGGCACATTGCGTTTTTGCACAACATAAATTATCCAAGTTGATGCATTTTTCCAATAGAATGTTTTCCCCCAACAGATAAACTCCCTTAATTCAAGTCATCAATCACAATTGCAGACTGGTAAGCTCATAAGCTTGATGTTTTATGCTGATAGTTTGCTCTGCTTGACTTGGGCATGCTATTCTACACTATGCCATATATACATCTATTCATGACAATTCAATGGTAAAACATGCTGTAAGTCACATGTGCAATTTCTAGTCGTATGGCAACAGCAAATGGCTTTCTTCCATGCATAAATGAAACATAAGCACGCACATTGTACATTTGGCGTTTGTCAGATTGCTGTTTGAGACAAATATGTACGGCTACAGTATGCATGCAGCGCAATTCACTGCTTATGAAGAAAAATCGGGTTTCTGGCGTTAGTATTGTGTCATTTTTTCACAATGTATTAATAGACGTATGGGCACGATATCATAAGGGACCATTCTCAAAGCTAATGGATTCGAACTCACGCCTATCATCGTATTGAAATCCAGCATTGGTCCGACTATTGCAGCCCATTAATGACTGAGAAACCAATGGAAATGACTAACATAAGAGGTGTTATTGTGCGAGCTGTGATCTGATTGTTCCTTTTTGCAGTGCTCCAATGGAATGGAGTCAGTGAAGTAAATCACTGGGATGTACGATGTCACAACATTTTTGTTAACCATAATTCTTGGACATTTTGATTTTTAGTAGCCATGTTATTGAAATATCTCGTCTACATCACCAATGGGTTCTTAGTGGTGCAGTAGTGCTGGGGTACTCATGGTCCTTGAGCTCTATAGCATACTTGTAGGCGATATTGGAGGGCTATATTCTGAGAGACCCACGGTATTAAAATCATGGACATAGATATTCATATCAGATTGTTTCATTGTGTGGTAGATGACTGTCCTTTTATCGTTATTTTAAGTATATTTGAAACTTACCCGTGCGACTCGTGCACAGGCCGAATTCAAGCAACTCTCATTCAACTTTTATTCATAAACATGGTTGTTCGTTAAAAATAACATTCTCTTCCATCAGTTTCAGTAGAGTGCGCTTTTGTATAAAAAAAAGTCAAAGGTTGAATGGTACGTTTGCAAGTATCAGCAAGCAATTTGTTTTCAACTCACGCAACCACTATCTTCAGTGCAAGTAAATGATCTGTTCGCTCAAATGATCAATGACAAATGGAGATGTATCGACGTGAAAGTGTTTCATATCGGTGGCACCGAGAACTGCCTCTATGTAGCTTACAGACATAACAGATAGTTCTGTGCGCCTGCAACTAACTATAATTGCGCCATTATTTAGCAGATGAAAACAACCACTGTTATAACATTATAGACTTTAAAAGGTTTGTGAAGTAATTCACAAAGGCATTCTTAATATGATTTCAAATTGTATAAGTACGAATTGTGGCTAAATCATGAAAAATTTAAAAAGTGGATACCGAAATTCTGCGTTCAGACATTATGCTCAATTTTATGTCTGACGTTATATCCAAAACTGGAATACATACGTTATTTTTCTTGTTTTCTATATTGTAAAGATTTGCCACTCGTACAAATAAAACGCAGTTCCATGATAGACATAAGATATAGCCTAGTCCTTGATTCTGATAGAGCTTGTTTGAGATCATCACAGTCTGCTACTCAGTAGAACCAAATAGCTTGTAGGTATGTTTAGAGGGCTCTTTCCGACCAGCTGCGGTGAGTATGGTACTGGAGTGGTGCTACCGAAAAATCGACAACAGCACACGGGACTATTGATCCAACGTCTCGGGGATCTGCTCCTTGTGGCCTATATTGAAGATATGGAATCCTCCGATAAGTCGGGGCAACCACACCTCCGAATTGATCAGAAAGTCCCTAGTGATTTTAAGAGACGCTATGACAAAGCATCTTACTCACATATTTTGTCGGACGAAGATATTGAACCTTCTGATAAGTCGGGGCGGCCACACCTCCGAATTGATCAGAAAGTCCCTAGTGATTTTAAGAGACGCTATGACAAAGCAGCTTACTCACATATTTTTGTCGGACGAAGATATGGAATCTTCTGATAAGTCGGGGTGGCCACACCTCCGAATTGATCAGAAAGTACCTAGTGATTTTAAGAGACGCTATGACAAAGCAGCTTATTCACATATTTTGTCGGACGAAGACACAAGTGAGCCCACTTAGTGTATAAGCCTTTTGATAGGAATCTTTGAAATGTTTGATGCATGTATAGCGTGTTCTACGAACTCATTCGATCTTATAATCCACTTCAGTCTGCCATACGTGATGTACATGTAGGCCAAACCCTCGATAATGAGCAATCTCCAAGGCAAGGTACCTTATTAGCTAGTGCAACCTTGATAAGCCCTGTATCCAGCATCTGTTTGTATTTTTTCAACGATCTATAGTGAAATTTAAGGTATAATAGTAATTCTGCTATTTGGAGTAGCGATAACACAACTAATATCTACATCTGCATGTGTGACCTATTCATATACGTTTATCGTGAGCTTTAATAGATAAAATGGTTTTATTTTAATAGATAAAATGGTTTGTCCGAATGTTGCAAAAGAAAGTGTCAACAAACACACTGATACATGCTACATGAAAATTCGCAATGAAGATGTCTGCAGGTACCTGCGATAGGCCGGGTTAAAAATACTCTTTGTAAGATACCTTGGAACAATAGCCATTTGAATGTCAGCAGAACAAAAATGAAATTAAGCTGGAATGCGTACTAGCACATATATGTTGATTTACATATTTGAGGGATAAAGTAGGTTGCATATATTCCACTCATATATCAAAGTACTATTATATATGGGATGATAGGCACTAATGGTACGCATACAGATTGATGCATTGAACTTCAGTATTGTGCAGCCAAGAAGTACACATTGGCTCACAAAGGGTAACATTGCCTAGCTGTTTGACCTCAACATTTATTTGCTGTACCGAATAGCGCAACACCTCATTTATCCACATCAGGTGGCCTAAACCCACCCCGAACCCCCGATATCAACATGGCAAATTGATTAATCATCAGACTGAATATATATGTGCAGTGGTATACATGAAGCAAACAAGAGCTTTTGTTTACATTTAATGTGACATATCACTTCTCTCTATATAGTGGCTTTGGAGTTTTTCGGTTAGGATAGTATACGTATGTACCGCTTGCCCACGAGAACAGAAGCTCCAGGATAGCCGTGCAACTCATCTGCTAAGCTTTGCCACAGCGGCTATGTGGTCTATATTGCTGTTAGGAGTCACACACGTGTTCCTTCACCCATTTTTTCTAAGCCCAGCAGTGCCGTGTGAACCAGCTTGTGGTCGATATCTGAAAACAAATGTACTTACATTTTGTAGGTTTTGATGGCAGCATACTTGATTTGTTAAAGAATTTCAGCACCTAAAATGTCCAATAAATCAGTAAGAGATTCAACTATTACACAAACTTTTTTTAGAAAGAGACCTAATACGATGGCTTCGTCGTTAGTTCCTTCCCTTGGCTGCATAATGGGCAGCCTGTGCCGTGTATATCTATGATACACCATCACACAGGGAAAGGCAAACCGTCACCAGAGATTTAGTTACTTTCACAATTTGGTTCAGTCAAGACTTGCATCAACATCTATATGCATCAAGGTCTATCGTATGAGTGTAATTGTATATTAAAGACTGCATAGTTTGCAAGTAATTCGGGCTTGCCAAACTATTTTTGAAGCAGTTGCTTGGTGGCCTATATAGAAATAATCGACTGTAATGCTATTGCATTGGCCCAATAATCACAATTATTTACCTGGATCGTCGTTTTTGAACTCTAGTGCGATAAACATAGCCAATCTCTTAAGGCATGGCTTATATCTACCTAGTTAAGTAAGTTGAAGTACTAGCCAGCATGTTGTTTCTAATGCATCCTCGAATCGCCTTGCATTATTTCCCCATGGGTGATAATTATAATTATCGTTTGATCATCATTCGTCACTCACCTGTAGGCGTCTGCTAGTGTTCAGTTGTATTATTCTCAGCGTGTAAATAATCCGCTCTTCCTGTTGACAGGAATCACGTTATCATAGCTTCTTCTGTAATGTCTCTTTGTATCCTGAAACCCTAACGCAACCAACTTTGACTTGCCATTGTCGATTTGTATATATTAGTTACATGCTTGAAATAGGGTTGAAATGGTTGGTGGGTGCTGTATGCAAAAAAGCTTGGTCTGTAATAGATCGAATCGCAGGCGTATGTCTTGGAAAATGAATACACGCCCCGAGGTGCAATTACTAGTTCTCATCGAACGATAACCTGGGAACAACGTTTCATCAAAAGATCACGTTTGGTTACTTACATACGCAAACTAATACATGCAAAACAATGAGGTATCATTTATATCGCTATTTATGGAACCCAGGGAGTGTATATTCCAGGATAGTAACTACGCCTTACAATGCCTGATGATCAAAATAGTTACGCAACGAGTCGTACTGAGAAAAAACCATGCTCAGGGACTTGGTATCACCCCGCGGTTTGTTGATATCACCTCAGTATAGCTCTTAATGTTAAGGGGCGACCATTAGACCCTACAAACTTCTTCCTTTTTAATACGTATTTCCCAGCATACGTCCGGTTATTATCGTTCAAATATTTACAAACTGAGCTCCATTTGATATACCTTAGGGTTATAAGTCTGTAAATAATGAAGTGCAGTTGATTTCTGTCTGTAATGATCTCGCTCTGCGGCTCGGTTAAGCTGGTTATCACTGTGATTTATATTTTGGCGTTAGTAACGGTAGTTACGAGGCATCTCAGTAGTAACAATGGGCTTGTTGGCTACATTAGACCCTAACCGTTAAGCACCCTAGTATAAGCGTCATATATTAAATATATGCTAACAATATGAGCATTGATTTCTCAGTTCGTCTGGAACTTCAAGCTCACCTAATGAATTGACGAAACACGTTTGATCAGCTTTACCATGCGCTCAGTGACCTAGAAAGCTGACGTACACATGTGCAGACATAAATCTATGGAATTCTTATCTGTTCGATGTGACCAGATTGTTGGTGGTATAGGTCCATTCTGTCGGCGTTTGGCTGCCGGTTATCCTCGGTTGCGGTATCCTCTGAGAACGATGTCCCTCTCATCGGATGGCATCACATGTTGATTCTGTTTGCTACTAAGTTTGCCATGGCTTGCGTTATTCATATCTCGCCGTGATTACAAGGCACGTGGTAGATGGGCCAGCAATGAAAACACACTGAATGCATTAATAAACCGGTTGGTCATGATTTGGCAAACCGGTTTCTTATAATAATTTTCCATTCTGCCATTGTATATCAATTATCATTGCAATTGAATTTGACAGACGATAATAAATATATCGCCCAACGAATAAGTGCATATATTTAAAGCAGGCAGTATATAAATATACTGTGGCGTTATTCTCCTCTTGGGAAATTCAATTGTTCCTTGATAGCCTGGTGAAACAGGGGTGTCGCGTGGTCAGTGTATGACTGACTTAAAACGGCTGCTGCGACAACACTCTGCTCGTCAGCCCAAGATTGTGGTGAAACGAAGCTCCAACATTAGCCGGTCTTCATTTATGTGGCGATACACGGATGTGAAGAAATGTATTTCCAAATGAATTAATTGATGGCCAACACAAACGATATGAACGTGATTAACAGCGATGGTGATCATTATATCACGTTCATTCTGTAGTTATTACGGTTCCGCTGAAGCGCTCACGTCCTATAATACGACGAGCAGAGCCTATATGTAAATGCAAAATAGAGGAAACGGCTTAACGAGACTGTCACCACTGCGCTGACGTTATAAATGAATGAATGGAAGAATGAATGAATGAACGAATGGCACAGATGAGAAGCCAAATAACAGACCACCACCCCTCTTCCCACCCAGCCCATTATATCCCATTCAATTCATACTACAGGCTTTAGCTATGTAGAGGTCTGTATGCATCGACTGAAGCCATCTTTGATACATGGCATATCAGTCCAGATCGCACAAGCTACGGCTCGCAACACTCGGCACATGCGTGTTGTGAAACATAAGTCGAGTGAGTGCATCGATGAGATATACGGCAGGCCTCGATAGGAATACAATATAGGTATGAACGCAATCTGGCGGATGTTTGGGGAGTAAGGGGTAGAGGCTCGTGTGGGATAGGGCGGGGTTGGGGTGCCCGTTGGTTAAGTCTGGGGAAGTACCGATTTGCAAGAAGAAGATAAAAATGGAGACTAGGCGCCCACCTGGTTATGTGGTACGAAGGGGTCGCGTTGAAACCTGCCCTTAATCAAAGCCTGAATGCTCGACCTACTGACCTCCTGGGGCTGTGATGCAAAACAAAATGAATAAACTCAGACTTAGGCCCCATTTTACGCCGCAGCTAACTCGTGTTTGAGAATGAAGTAGCATGTCGAATGGCCCACCATTCTAAGTAATAACGTGCTGGATGAGCTACTTTGTGTAGAGGTGCTGACAGGCAACCTCTCCCATGTTCGTGCATCCTGTGTATATCATTGTAGACTACAGTAATGTATAGCCCAACTGCCGGGGAGGCCCCACGAGTGGCGCTTGCCCTCAAGCCAAGACATACTGGAGCAAACACTGCATCAGACACCAGCATCAACCTACCGCAAACAGCGTGTGCTGGCTTTGGCAAGTCAGTAAATTTGTTGGGACAGCCATAGGGGTTAGGTTGTATTATTAACGGTTCGATCCCACTAGCTTCATTCTAATAGCAAAACAAACGGATAACTCATTTAATTTGTGGATTCCACATGATGCTCATCAATACTGTGAGATCGATAATCACGGTTCTCGACTAATGACAAGTTCCATCTAGGGATGTTACGTCTTTGGAATAAAACTTAGGCTGGAATATAATAATGCCTCGTGAGAGATTTGCATCTACAGGTTCCGCTCCAGCTTCCAATAGCAGCGTCGTTTATTCGACCCGTCCTCGATCCTCACCTTTGACAGACGGTCAACGATCATCGTCGAGTGGTGGTTTTATAGCCGGTCTTCGCCGATCACATACGAGTACCTCGTCAATCGCATGTAATGACTCCAACCAAAGTGACCCTAGCTGGGTCATAGATGAGGAGTGTGGCATAACGTTCTCGTCAAACGGTAGCTTCACATCGAAAGACAAAAGTAAATCAAAGGATGGCGAGCGAAAGAAAAAGAAAGTCGCAAAGTCAAAGTCTGCATGCAATGTCGCGAAAAGTTATTGGTGGTCAAGATCAAACACGCGCACCACGGGCGATGAAGATACCGATAGCGAGCGCCAACATTCCGACCGCAAAGTAAGTTATGTTTAAGTATATTAATAATGATATGCCACTTTCTGGCTTACTTTTGCAGAAACCTGGCTTCGCATCAGTATGGTAAAGTGTACGAGACCCAAGAAGAGCTATGTCGTAAACGCAATGAGCTACGACTTGCCAATTTACGGCTTTCCGCCATTAGACTACAGGTGCGTTTGGTTTCAGTATTACTTCGTGTTTGGTGTATGTTTCGATCGACGTTTGTATGACTGGTAGAACTAGAACGCCCCCTGCTGTTTGTTTATGGATTCGTAGTGTTTCACATTACTTGGCATGCTGCTGTAGCCATGACATGATGGCTGCCAGCAAACTTCTGATTATGATACTCAATACCTGCCTATGTGGCTCTTGTGTTGTACCAGTGCCTGCACAAACGAATAGCATATAGAAAACGATATTTCATGGAAAGCTCGCAATTGGTTGTCAGTGAGTGCTCTGAAGAGCCGGGAAATGTTATATTTACCTAATCTTTGATAGTCCATTTATTAAATGTATTGCAAAATGAATTCTGCGATTGTACGCAGTAGCACATTATTCAAGGACTCGATGGGGGTCTTTGATGTCTGCCTTACTGGAAGATGCCCGTAGTTATCGTCGTCGATGTACGCTGACCCACTGCAGCATTGCCCTATGTGGTTGGATTTATTTTGCGGTCAGATGTTGAGAGGATGTTGAGAAGATGAGGATATTTTGGAATCAGGAGATGGGCGGGCCAGCAAATACGATTCGATGTTCACTCTGGTACACAACATTTTTAACGAAACTGCTCATATACCAACCCAAGGCAAAACATTACTGACAACGTCCTTGACGTTCAGCAACTATGCATAGGTCATAAGGTCTTATTTGATATGCTGACATTTTGCAACCGTAGGCTGAAAGTATTACGATATTATCACATTGTAGCAGTCATGAAATAGTTCAGCCAGAGCAAACCAGCTACGGGGAAACCAAAATTGTTTGAGTCGACCAATTACCTTTTGCTTCTATTTCGCATAATGTTCACCAAAATATAATAGGTGTATTATTGTAAGTTAGCAACAGACGCTGTCTGTTGTCTTGCCGTGTTTGAAATTGTGACACGATGATTCTCGAGTATAATTCCTCGACCTAGAAGCCTTGTTTTGCATTTTTGAGAAGCTTTATTAACGATGCATTCACTGTGTTAGCGCTTGCTGTTTGTTAGGATTACAGTTTGTGTTTGCTACACTGGAGTTTTGTTAAGTTACCTGTCGTGCTTTACCGGCTGTATAACAATTTTGAAAAAGGCTGCATTGAAGCCAAGCCAAAAATGCTAAAAACGCAACTTTTATGCTATTCCGCTCTGTTTGGAGGCAAATCATTTTCCCCATGTGTTAAATTGGTTTATGTAACATCCAAAAAGTAATTACTAAACCCCCGTGAGGATTAGCATTTATTATGGTCAGCTGTTGGTCTAACATTATATATGACATATGGATCGCATAGTATACGTAATGCAGATTCGTCTATGTAATCTTGTACTACTCGTGCAGCAATATACAGCTTCAAGGGGATGCTGTCCGTGCGCAGTTAAACGGTGTTATCAGTATGACTCGATTTGCCGGTTGATAAACTTTGATGAAATAGGATGCTGTGCTAGTGTATATGTTAATGAAGAATAGGCTTGATGGATTGGATCAAAACGCTTTGTTAGTCTTGTGTTATTGTATCTGAAGCTATATGAATCATATCAGGAACATAGCAGAAACCCAATGTCGCTCTCTCCCTAGACATGGGTATAAATACAGAGAGTGTAAAATGGTGTTCCCTTTACTCTCTTTAATCATCCATACATCAGACTGTATCAGTTATCCTGCCGTTGATTTCATTAAAATAAGTCGAGATATGTGTGCATGCCCTATAACTAAACATCATGCTTCTTTGTAAGTGACAGCACCAATGAGGCAATTTTAAGATCAATTATCGGTATACGGTTGTCAATATTAGTGATTGCTTCTTAGGATTCGACACCACGTTAGAACATTTACTGAGAAACTGACGAAATATATTTTTCATAATTCCTCGCGAATGAGAGGCATTGACAGTACAAAAGCAGATCGACAACAGCAAATTGCGGTGTTCATCATTGTAGATGGAATTGCGATAATTAATTTTTAATGAGGCTGCCCACTAAGTAGAAAAACAGTCCACGACATCAAGTCCTTCGTGGGTGAACCGCTTTCATTACTGGGTCATAATATATCTATTTTCTTCACTGTTATTACTTTCGGAACAAAACAGCTTTAATAAGCCTTGTTAAGTTGCGTGCTTTATAAGAACATTTGCTAGCAGAGGAAAACCGGCGCTTGCAACGGTAAGCCCACAAGAAGTGTTGCATGTTTAGTACAGACTGCAGACGCATCAGTCGTCTTGAATTCTTTATTTAGTTTGCAAACCAAGCTGATTCGTCGGCCAGTTGTTGAAGTTCCTAAAAGTAAAGTTGACTTTCGACAGACAGCACGGCGTTATTAACTCTACTTGCTGAAGAAATAAGCAGTTGCTTCCTGAGATTGAACCTTCCCCTACAATGTGCTAAATTTATAACAAACTAGATCCTAAATTTTGACATATGTGTCTACATGAATTATCGTTACACACATCTACTGGTCTATGACCCTTGATGATGATTCGTCAGGCTGTGGACTGCCACGTGACTCAAATGTCATCGATCATTCGGTGTGTCAGCATTCATGAACCTAATTAATTCCTATGCCGTCATTAGCATTAATAAGTTATTGGTACATATTATTGACGATAACCATCAACGCGTCTTCGTATTGATGACAAGTGAATTACCTTAATAATAAACATTATGTGTCCTAGATATTATTCCCCTAAGTCATTTTCATCTGGTCATCTTTCTGTCATTCACAGATAGTTTATTAGCTGGTTATGATATGCATAGCGTGCGTCAATGCACATAGCAAAGATCAATGATGGAAGTTGAAAAGCAATTTTGAGTACCAATCAAGAGTAGTACATGTCTAAAACATAGATCTGTTGGCCCGCACTATACACAGTATCCATAACTGGATGAGGTGTCCCAGCTGTTTATTATTGTTATGTATGCAGAGTACTTAATGCCTGAACACTCACACACACACAAACTGACACACACACAAACACACACATAAACACACACAAACGCAAACACACACACACGCACGCACAAACACCCACACATACAAACACACATACACATAAACACACATACATACACACAAACATACACACACACAAACACACACACACACGCAAACACACACACACACACACACCGTCCTGAATGCAGTTGTGTTTATTCTCATCAAGTACACTATATATTCACCCTATGATAACGTCTGGCTTTTCTGAACTAAGCATATAGATACGAGCACGGAGAGTATAGCAATATATTAATCGGGTGTTTCAGAGAACAGCATCGTGTCAATCGTACAGTTAAGTATATACGTAATATCCATTCAACAGTTTGGCAGAACTTTAAACGATTACTAATGACACAAAGCCGTGTTACTTTCTTTGTTGATCTTTTCAATTGATCGGAACCATTGGCAAAAAGACGTTGAACAATACTGGTCTCTATAAGTGGTCGATCTTGTGATAAGAATGTCCAAAATGAAATTGTGCTGAGTGGTCTTTATTTGATAGGGCTATATTTATCTATGCGAATAATTGCATCACCATACCTCTGCGCAAAAACGGTCCTCGCTGACTGTGGTTTTATTCCCTCTTTACATTGTTAATACACATGAGCTGTAGGATTCTTGAACACAGTAAAGCTAACCCCGCGCCATCTGTGGTTGGTTCCTCATGATGCGAAGTACCGCCGTCGCTCATCAACGCCGCCCTTTTTTTTATCTATTGCTATTTCGTCATCCTGAGGGCACCTCATCTTGGCACGTATACTTAGGTGCTCCCCGGTGGTGTCACGATGAATGCAAATGAACCCACAGAAGATTGAAAAGTAAATGGCACAAAAACTGGTATTTGTTTTTTTCTTGCCTATCCAAAATACTACCGCTAACTTTGGAGATCGAGGATAATAACCAAACTTCGTGGGGATCTGGGTGATCATAAGAAGTTAACTTTAGTTCTTGTGTAATGTCAAGCCAACCACCTTTCAAATATATGTAAGTTGTTTGAATCGCTCGGTAATAGATTTGAAATCGGCCTAAAGAAGAGGATTCCTACCTTTATAACAAACACTGTTAAAGCTCTCGATAATTCGATTGTTCAGTAGAATAGCGTTTGAGCCGTATATGACTATTTGCATCGACATACAGGTAGTACAACTAAAAATAAGAATATATTGAGGAGTGTCGGCTATTAGACCTGTAATTCAAAATTTCAACATACATAGCCAAATAAATTAAAACACATCGGAAAGGTACATTCTGTCTTTCAAAATCCCATTATTATCTGCAAAAGGTGTAGCAAAAAAAAAAAACCATAAACTCAACAGGGGTGTTAATAAAATCCATCCGCGGATATACCCAGGCGGGGTAATGTGTAAGCACATACAATTATCTAGGTTTCGGAAGCCATTTACGCACTTGCACTGTGAAGCCCCACTTACCTGATCCATGGTTTATAACCTAAAGAAGTTGCCGCTCGCATTGTTCATTGTACAATAAATTAACTCGATGTGCCATGCAGTTACCGTGGACTAGTTATAGTCTGTGATATCGTACGGCTGCACAGCACGTGTAAGACGAGATATCCAACCATTCATGTACCGTAAAAGAAGGCTATCTTCGTTTTTGATACATGTGTACCATTGACGATGGTCGCCTCAACGATGGGTATCAAACTAAGAATTATGAGCCAGCGGTATTAAAGACAACTGGGCATAATTGAATATTCAGTAATTGCTTCACTGATGCGTTGTGCCTTGTGCTCGCCTTTGAACAACAATGACAATCATCGTACCTCTTTGAAATAAGAAAGCGGTAGTTGCAAGTCGTGTATTTAGACAGTCACTTTCTTTGGTCAAGTGGTCGTAACAATTTCATAGCTCTACTAAGCGGATATCACAAGAGCAGATATAATGTGCGCGGTAAGGTGACGACTGGTTCATTGCTGACAGCCTAGATATCGTACAAGCACACAATGCTACAAGCCAAACCATTATCCAACTTTTACATAGAAATGAAGCTATTATTGCAAGCATTCGTCGTGGGTGGTATTGTATCCCTAATTGTTATTTATAACTTAATTGCCGATGAGTCACTCATTAACGACCCCGTTATTGTCGTTGCGCGTCTCGATATAAACCAGGAGCCCATGGAGTTTTGTTTAGCATTGCAAGTACAAAAGGTTTGAGGCATGCAACATGTTGATTAGGGTCAATGTACAATCAAATGGCCATTCTTAAGTTTCCACGCCTGTACCAACTCTAGGGGGAGCCACTCAAAATATCCCAAATTTAGATTTAATTAGCATAACTGAGTACATGTATGAAACCAATGATAAAATGTTCATTTTTAGGGTCTAAATAAAGATCCATCTTTCTTAACCCTCAACTCCTGTACTTAATCCATTTAAGAAAGCCACTAATTAGCGCTAATTAGCAATTTAATTAACATAATTGAGTACATCAACGAAACCTTCGCTAATGGATTTGGTAGGTTCACCCAACTAAGAAAAGTGGATTCTTAAGTGCCAAAACCTGTACCGTGACCCCTTAAGAAGGGGTCAAAGGTCAGGGTCAGTTCAACCAGGGCTATAATTAGCATAACTGAGTACAAGAAACCAATGCTGAAAGTTCATTTTTAGGTTGTAAATGAAGATCCACATGCAACTCCTTTTAAATTTAAAAAGCCTATTAGCGCTAATTAGCAATTTTTAGCATAATTGAGTAAAAGACAAACACCTTCGCTAATAGATTTGGTAGGTTCACCCATCACTAGAAAAGTGGATTCTTAAGTGCCAAAACCTGTACGTGACCCCTTAAGAAGGGGTCAAAGGGGAGATCGAAAGATCGACATTTTGTGTTCAGGTACATAGATTTTAATTAAAAGGTATCTATGATTTTTGTACTGAAAAGACACACACTACATCACTAGTGACTCATGCAACATACTGTAAGTTGTTGGACTTGCTGATCGATTTTGACCATAATGAAGGGTGATTGGGGTATACACACCCATGTGACTTCCTGAAATAGAGAGACTTGCATCTCCCATGCTAATTCTTGTCCCCTTAAAACATTTTGCAAAGAAACTTACATGCATGTTTTGATTGCATTGACAGACTATGGAGTAATATGCCAATTTCTGCTTTTCAGTTTGAAATTAAAATTCTCAATGATTCGAAATTTCAACCAGAAAAATGCAGAAATTCGCCTTATTTTCTTCATTGCAGGCCGAGCTGATTCCACAGTGTTGATTAGCAATGCACCATATTTTGAATATTAACCCAAACATTATCCAGTTACATACATGCTACATCGAATTTATTGTCTTTGAAAAAATTTGGCTATATACATATTGTAGGCCTATGTCTTCAACAAACAGGAGAACTGGGCATGCAGTGCTCATCACCAGTACAGAGAAACATCTCAAGTGCTTCATCTACATAATTGTACTCATTTTAAGTTGGGTAAATAGTGTATATTTAAAGTAAGGTCTATGCCAAAAGACAATGATTGTGGCATACAAAGTAACGAAAAGAATTATTCCATTTTCCCCAAATATCACTAGGAAGGCAAGCATTTCCCTGAAACATCATTTTTATCACTGAGTTTCCTTTTGGTTGAATGCGGTCAAAGCAAATGATGCAAAGCCATGCTTCTGAAATACACGGCTAGCCTCATCATTAAGAACTACAGATTATTTTTTTGTGAATCATGAATGTAAATAACGAGCAATTTAGCTGCCATTGCAGGGGTCAAAGTGGAACAAGGTGTTAAAGGTCACAGGCAGCATAAGGTTTTTCCCCACTTGCACCTAATCCTCTTCTTCTGTCCAGTCTGACTCATCATCAGAAGAGATTGTCATGTCTACATCTTCAGCGTTTTCATCATCATCATTGACGACCTCGCCTTGTTCCGGAATAAGGGTACCTGGCATCTGGGGTCCTTCATGCCATATTGGCATGTAACATCCATTTTCGAGATCCCAACCATTTGATGCATCTGGGTGTTGTTGGATTTCAGCAGAATCTGCCTTTGCCCACATTTGTGCAACAAATGCAGCTCGTTTCAAATGCACATTCAGCTCTGCCTCACAAGGGGGAATGGCACTAGCATTTATTCCTTTCAACTTTTCCAATGGATTCTTTGACAAGGACTTTGGTCCATAGCCTTTTTCAAACATCTTGTACCTATGTTCATTTAATGTCAACTTGGTGTTTTCCTTGGCTCCGTACATAGTTGTGGTGAACGTTTGAAGGGTCATCTGGATTCTTAGACTCTGTTGCTTGTCTGTTGCTAGGCTGTGGAAAGCTTTTTGGGCTTCCTTGTTCTTTTCCAACTTGGCCAATGGTCTGACCTTTCCTTTGCGAACAAATGCGCTGGTGTAGTCACACCCAGTAAATGCATGGAATCCTGGTAGTGCAGCGCATATCTGAGGTCCGAGTACTTCATGAATGTTGGTGATGCTAATGTATCTCCGGTTGTTCTTGGATGACGTTCCAACATCCATCCATATTGGCGACTTGAACTTGTTGCAGTGATACAACAAGATGACTGCTATATCTGTGTCTGATGCCCGAACGACTATGGCTCCTTGTTTTCTGTCATCATCCACTACCTTGGCATGAAGAACTATCTTGGTGTCAGCCTCTTCATGGTTGTTCCTGCAATCGTCATCAGAATCGTGTCTGAGAATGCCGTTGGCAACATAATAATGATGGGTCTCCCCTGGGATGTCAAGATGTAGCTGACAGTCACCTAGTATTGGTCGATATGCCTTGTTTTGCCACTCCTTCGCAGGAACTTGGGAAGCTGTGTCTTGAATGATCTCGATTTCAGCGCTTTCTCCATGTCCTTAGGTCGTTTTTGTTCAGGACCAGTAATGGCGAACTCCCGTTCATCTATGCCCCTCCTTCCTCTTTCTGTGTCTTTTAGGGATGGCTGAGGGTAATCATCAAAGATAAGATGGACTTTTTTTTTGCACAGCGCAACTGTCTGGATTAAAATACTTCTTGCGAGGCCTCCATAGGTAGCTGGTAGATTCGGAGGAAGTGTATGAAGGAGGATTGGCCATGGCCATCAATAATGCAGGCTCTGGTCAATCCAGGACTGGCATCTCCATGAACCTTCGACTCAAGCAGGTTGAAGAGGGCACTCTTGTCTGTTTTCGCCATTGTCCCATCTGTGCTACACATGGACAAAGGGACTGGAGTTTGTTACCTCGGATTACTTTAACGTCTTATACCTTTGCCCACTGTTGCTCACCAAATGCTAAAACGTCACAGCGAATCCGCTTGGCAGGGTTCTGCTGAGGCTTACATAGGATACAACGTCGTGGATGATTCGTTGTTGTGTCAGAACGTGTGTTTTCTGGTGTAGGAGTTCTGGGAAGCCATTCAGGATCAGTAGCGTTCTCCATGTTGAGGACCCTGAAAATGATGCCACGCATTCATTAGTCTTTTGGTACTGTAAAATCGTGCAGGTCCAACTGCTACAAACCTGGGACTCGGGGACGAGACCTGTATGTTTTAAAGGGTGACAGGCAGTACAATTCAGTAACAGCTGGCTACAGGGCCAACATACATAGCTACCCCTGCATCAGTGTGTAGAGGATGGCGGCAAGACCACAATGCAGTTGTCACAGTATGAGGTATAAAACTGAATTACGGCATCATAAATGCAGTTTCCTGGTAATGTAATTATTTGTTTTTCAGGTCCCATTTCAGGGATGCTCCTTTACATGAAGCTTAACTTCTTGCATGCCTGTTAATTGGCCCCTGCATGTAGTCATTCCACGGGACAGGGGGAAGAGTAAGGGGCCTCAAATCAGAGACATTAGACCTTGATGAAATATTACACATTATGTACTCACCTTTCACAACTGTTTAGAATCACAAATGGAGTTGGAAGTCTTCATCGTTATCTATCGAGGAAATTTGGCAAGAAAACTGCGGACACAGTTTCATAGGACACAAGTGTTCTCCACATAAACCATCCAGATGCACTGACCACACACTTCCAATGTTTATCTTTAGCTGGCACTGGCTCCAATACAGTATGGATTCATAATTATGCTACATTTAAGTCATCCAGGCCCCTAGTCCTCTCACTGTTCATGCCTCTGTTACTCCAGTTTCAGCCCTGGCCAATCCCACGCCAATCGGTGAACTGACAGCCGGGAATACTAAATGTGTCCAATCAGAGCGCTCATCGCTCAATTACTGCATAAATATCAGAGTTGTACTAACAAGGGGAGGGCACCTCAAGATAAACAATGTTGCGATGGCCGTAGTAGAGTCATCATCGTGTAACTGATAGGTTGTTATTTTTAGACCTGACAGTGTTATACAAGGAAGCATCGATGTTTGTAGCTATTCCATCCATGGTACTTCTCCATTTGTTATTTTTTATATATACTGCGCTCATTTCTGGGATTAGTGAGCGATATTTGTACATGGTTACGATGTAATAAATGGATGTAATAGGTGGCTTTTGGTGGATATTTCATTGCATCTTTGAAGGTAGAAATTATGAAGGATGACATCGGGCCAGTGGACAAGAGCAATTTATGGATCAACAATAAAAGTTCACTGAATGGCTCGGGAATAGCCAGGGCTTGAACGGGAGTAACGTAGGCATGAACCGTGAGAGGTCTGGGGGTCAGGATGCATTTAAGTAGGTCATGAGATAATCTGTAGGCTTTGGTTTCAGTTACCACCCTGTTAACTAATCACAGGTTTTTCCTTTATTGAGAATGCGATGAGTAATACCAAGGGATAAAAACTGCTTGTACTAGCCCCTGCAAAGTTCTGATTTATAATGAAGCCACATGTAGGCCTACAAGTATGCTTCATATCCATAGGTTTACAATGTATAGATGGGGATCTAAAGACTTCTTAAGGGGTCACGGTACAGGTTTTGGCACTTAAGAATCCACTTTTCTTAGTTGGGTGAACCTACCAAATCTATTAGCGAAGGTTTCGTTGATGTACTCAATTATGCTAATTAAATTGCTAATTAGCGCTAATTAGTGGCTTTCTTAAATGGATTAAGTACAGGAGTTGCAGGTTAAGAAAGATGGATCTTCATTTACAACCTAAAAATGAACATTTCAGCATTGGTTTCCTACATGTACTCAGTTATGCTAATTATAGCCCTGGTTGAACTGACCCTGACCTTTGACCCCTTCTTAAGGGGTCACGGTACAGGTTTTGGCACTTAAGAATCCACTTTTCTTAGTTGGGTGAACCTACCAAATCCATTAGCGAAGGTTTCGTTGATGTACTCAATTATGTTAATTAAATTGCTAATTAGCGCTAATTAGTGGCTTTCTTAAATGGATTAAGTACAGGAGTTGAGGGTTAAGAAAGATGGATCTTTATTTAGACCCTAAAAATGAACATTTTATCATTGGTTTCATACATGTACTCAGTTATGCTAATTAAATCTAAATTTGGGATATTTTGAGTGGCTCCCCCTAGAGTTGGTACAGGCGTGGAAACTTAAGAATGGCCATTTGATTGTACATTGACCCTAATCAACATGTTGCATGCCTCAAACCTTTTGTACTTGCAATGCTAAACAAAATTCCATGGGCTCCTGGACTAATATTGTTCTCACGTGTAGCGTAGTTGATAACCAGTGAGAAAGTATCTGTTGACAAGATATTGGGCGCGATGAGTTGTAGCATATCTCGAGCTGTATCATTGTATCGACGGCTGATTGATATCTCCCCTTCTTCACAATCCATATTTATTGCAATAATACAGTCAAATGCTGTTGAATAATCTGGTCCTACATCAATCTGATAGCCACCAGACCGTTATATATTAGAGATTGCTAGATTCTTGATATTTGATCATACACTGCAATTGCAACCAAACCCAAAATGGCTATCAATGGCAATGCCCCTTCTTATACGGCTGCGTTTGCACCAATGACTCAATTTAGAATTACGCTGCCCGTAGTTACGTCTTATCAGTTTACGGTCAGTGACTACAATTGCTTCGCCCATCCAACATCTTATAATTACATTTTTGGTTAATTGAACCCAAATAAGTGCTTCATGTTTACCGAAGACCCACTACGATCCTCTACAAGCACAATAAGCCAACAGTAGAACTGTTGATTGTCGTGCGCAAACCGAAAACGCATATATCAAACTTTATCCGGTTTTCCTTTTATTTAGTTTGCAAACCAGGCTGATTCGTCTGTCGCATAATGTGGCTATAGGAATTGATTTGCCCAGTTGCTGATGCAGCCTGAGGTACATTTGCTAATTAAAAGACAGCGACTTTGGGTTGCTGCTATGTTCCTGATATCAGTGATACAGCTCAAGATCAAATAAAACAAGGCTAGCCAGCGACATCGAAGGGTTATAAATTACTACAACCAAAAGATCGATGTTCAGTTGTACCGTACACTGAGTCGCAATACACAACATGGATTTCTCTGCAGGATGTTGCATGCCACGCAACACAATGTTATGTATCCTTCAGCGTGAAGGGTACCGCGAAGCAAATCAACAGTGTCCAGATTGACATATGTTAAGGTTATAACTTTCAAGCCTCAGTGACAATACACGAACACGTGTCGACTTACTGATGACCGACATGGCACCTATAGCATTGATTTATTTCATGCAACTGATTTATGTACGATTTGATACTACGAATATCATTGGCCATAATTCTCATATCATATAACATGTGCATATTAGCCCGTTACATTACTGGACACCTTGTCACTAAGAATGCATGCATTGTCGAAATATAGATGAAAAATATCTTTCAAAACATTTCGCGGCTTTGCCAAATATCATTATGCTCTATTTTAAAGCGCTCTTAATAAGATTCGCCAAGGTCATCTTCATTAGATCAAGCTGCTGTCATCCTTATGCATCTTATTGGCTAGATATGTGTACTTAATATATCATGCATTTGGGAATGATAAATGGGAGAAGATGAAAAGTGGTGAGGTTATGAGTAACGATAAAACGGAGCTCCCGTCTTATGCATATGTCTTGAGTAGTTGGGATGCCCTTGGTCCTCACTATACGCAGTAGACATACCTTGATGAGGCATCCCAATGTTTATCATTGTCATGTATGTAGAGTACATAATGTCTGAGCACATAATTAGCACGGGTGGATTAGGTCACAGATAATACCCTTTGCAAGTACTGCCAACAATCCAGTAGTCAGCTGTGTATATTCTCATCAAGCGCAATATATGTAGACCCTATGATAAAGTCGGGCTTTTCTTGGCGAAGCAGACGGATGCACACCCCGTGAAATACGAGCCAACCATTTGTTATTTTACGAGCACAAAGGGTCGGTCCGGCGGTCTATAACCCGCTGCAGTTTTGCTGCCACGAGTTACAGCGGCACGTGTAAGCGGCCGTAACACCACCGGGGAGTATGCAAAGCATTAGGATGATATGTCAGGCTTGAGAAATCCTGGCAACACAATAATCATTGAACAGTTCAGCAAATCCCTAAAATATTGCTAATGCCATAACATGATGTTACTGTGGGCCAATTTCGTCCAAAGGGCAGTACTCGAATTCAGAACATCAAGGTTAAGAATCAAAAATAACCAGGTCGTCCGTTTGCTACTGCTTTTGCATACTAATATCTAACTATAAGATGAGAGAAGTTTTTTAATGTTGTCTGTAGCAATGCATTGTGCAACATGCGAGTTACGTTGTTGCAGATGGTTCGTGTATATTCTATATATTATTTGATCGAGTACTGAGATACGAGCTGTATAGCATCGACATTACCATATCATATGCTTCAATCGTTCAAAATAGTTGTAATTGAACACATATATTGCGAACAACTAATGGAACTGAAATAAAACTATATTATCATCAGTGATATATTTACTGTGTAGATATACAAAAATGTAAATATCGTTTAATTACGGACACCTGATTTAATCAAATCGACTGCTACACCCGAAGCCAAACCTTACGAACCATTAACTCAGCTGTTGTGTTTAATAAACTGTATCTACTGGCATATCCGGACAGGGTATTGTGCAGATATACACAGTATGCTAGGTTTCGGGACCCTTGTACTGCGTAGTCCTACTTACCTGATCTATGGTGTATTGCCTAATGACGGTGATGATCACATTGCTTATTGCGCAGTACATTTATCCTTGATACTCTGCTAACCGGCGCGCCATGCAGTTTTTGTGGACTATTAATGGTTGGAGTAATCGTGCGGCTGCACAGCACCGTAACAATAAATACTGTGTATCTTGCAATTGTATGCAGCCCAATAATGAAAACAGACAGTAACGAGAGTTAACATCATTCACGGGAAAAAGCCGCTGACATTGAAAATTGTTGGTCATCTACAATTGCTCCGTGCAATCATTTCAGTCAACGTGGCTTTAACTACGCTGATGCTTTGCGTCTTGTGCTCTTTTCGTATACCCCCTGAAGTAAAAATTATAATTACTCAATACCCTTGTCATAAATACGGTTTTTTTGTAGATAGTTATTTGGTTAGATACTATTTTTGGTCAAGTTGTCGTAACTATGTGTTGGCTCCACTAGACGGGTATCAAAGAGTATATAAGTGTATAGGTGCAAGTCAGTTCAACAAGTAGTTAGTTACTCACATCCTAGGTGCTGAACAATGAACATGCATTGTCATAAGTCATGTCGTACTACCTAAGTAAGTCCATAAGGGTGCAAATAGCTGTGCCCAGTTTAACACCCCTAAACATCTTAGGATTTTTGCCTGCGTGGGCCACTCCGAAGTCGATAACAAGTGTTAACGTCGACTTTTGCGGTATGCAAATCACACATGAATCCACTACGTTACCTTTCAATAGATATTATCTATTTGCCGTAATGCTACTTTTTTCTCTTCCGTGACCAGCATTTCACATGTGCAATTCTCGGAGAAAGCTTTCTCTCTGTAATTGCACTGGGTCAAATAGGTGAACTCTACTTGGATAAGGCCAAACACGGAGGATATCCATTGCTAGCAACGTCAAACATTATGGGCCTTGGTTGAATTCTTGTTTCTTGGCAAATCTCAACAACTTGCCAGTTTGGAACACAGACAATTGGCGAGTTACTTAGAAAGTGGGCGACGAATTATGACTGACATAGCCAGGTTAGTTCGACTTAATTGAGCAGGTAATCAGTCCAATAATAAATAGTTAAATATTCAGTGAACTGACTGAAAGGGTAAATCTTATATGTTGTACATATACGCGGTGAATATGACCCTGCACGGGCCTCATATATCTTTGTCTCATTAACGCGACTAAGGTCACTGTGCCTTAAATGACCCCACGATTGACAGTGCGGCGGCATCGCGTATTGCTGCAGGAGTCGCCCAGGCTTATTCACAGAGCTTTGGCGCCCTGTACCTCTGTGCACGAATGCCATGCGCATGAAGGATGTTTGCAAATGCTGCGTGTGTATGGCAATGAAAGGCAGAGCATATTAAAGATGTGACGTGCCTTTATGTCATAGGACAAACAAATGAACAATTTGGCGTCGGTATTCATATTGTCTCCTGCCGTAAAACATATTACCTTATTTTTCCTCGAGCTAATGAAGGCATATTAACGTTCTCAGATATGGCATGTTCGCATATTGTACCATACACATGTAGCTATGATAATTTGTTGTTCGTCGCATCTTGTGTTTCTTCTTCACATAGAAACTTGCTGGCTCTGCATCCATTGTTACTCCAGGTTTATTGGTGATCATTATTATCTCTAGGTATATGTTTATTTGTGATCTTAATTATCCCATGGAACATAACACAAATCTCGGTTTGTATTTTGCATCATTATAAGTAATAATGACTTTTTCGATGTGCGTCACAACTAGTTCCTGTGGAAGAGAACGCTTATCCCCATTTATATTGTTTAGCGGAGCTCTTTTTGGCGCAGTTATAACTTTGTAGCGGCGGCATTACTGTGCTTCTCCAGTATCCAAGGGCAATACCCTATTCAAGCATTATTTATCATCGACGCTATGTGATGCGCTCATGCAAAATCATAAGATATATATCCTCATGGCACCAATCATAAAACATCCCCGAAAAGTGGTCTTCCTGAGCTAGGTGCTGATCTATCAGCCGATATCAGCCGACTTCTGACAACCCGGCTGTACCATATTATTACTCAGGACTCTTTAGTTAAAGATACAACAATTTATACGTGTATCACGTGCGTTTGGGTTATGTGTTTACATGAAGCAGCTGAATTTGAACACCTACCTTGAAACGCGCGAATGTATTCCACTCTTTGATTGCCGTATGGTATTGGTCATACTCACATTGACGCTGGGTCCGTTCATACAATGACGAATGATTGATGGTGATTTTTGTCAGTTGGCTGAAGCCCTAAAATGGGTATTGGAGACCCGCTTTGCGAAAGCCCCTGTTCTTGTTTGTCATACAAGGGAATCAGATTATAAACATATACCCAGTGATAGACGTGATATGTGCCTGAAAGGTAATGGCAGCATTGATTATGATTGCAGATAAATCTGGCTTTACAGATATACCAGCATTACAGCACAATGTGACATTACCATTAATCAAGTCTATTATTCATATACGCTTAACATTCAAGCGATGCGCTATCTACGGATACTATTCTTTCCAACCTAACCACAATCGTTAATGCGGTATACGGTCTTCGCGTAAAATGCTTGTTATGAGCTCACACCATACACCGTCACCCAATAATCGATGTGCTAACCCGACTCTGTTTATTGCAAATATTGACTGACATATCAGTTTGTTTTATGCAAAGGTGACAGAACTTATATTTACCTCTATAAGGCGATATTCTTTAACTGCTCTGCCCGCTCCATCAGCAAAAATAAGCCTTCCGCCCAGTGGGCTGTGTGGTGCATCAACTGTCGATGCGAGTCTAGGCTGACATTAAAGCCGTATTCACCATGACATAATAAACGTATTCAAGATTATCTGAGTGATTCATGGATAATACCGTTTGTAGCAACAGTGAGATAAACTTTGATGAGGCGTCCCAATGTAATGTCGCCAAGAGGCAAATGTGCTTTCGGCTGCGTTCTGCACCGTAACTAGTATTCCCGATGCTTTGACGACCCTTCATATTCTCGGCAATATATTTGCATATCAATTACATGCCATATAATGAAAGTCCATGGGAACATTGTTACAGCATAATCTTAGTATTAATTTAGTTGTACATCGCCTAAATAAGCAGAATATAGGATGCTCTTTTGGATCTAATACAAGCGTTTTCGATAAAAATGATTCATCTGACATGCAACCTTGAATCTCCACTTGTTGCGAACACGTTTGTCACGTGATCCCAGGCACTGTCATGACTGATCCAGTGAAAAGCATAATATGTAGAGTTGAAAGCCTCTCGGAAGCAAGGGTAATCGCAAATCCATAAGGGTCAACTGGTACTCACGAGCTTCATGGTACTAGTGTACAACAAAGATCAGTTGGTAATGCTTATGTATGCAAAAAAGATTAGTATGCATAATATTACGCTCATTTACGTTCAAACGCGCATGTGCTTATAATTAGACTCAGTGTCAAATACATTAACAACACTTTGCTGGGAATTATAGATGGTGATACATGGATTGCGTCTTTTCAATCATGATAGTATATATAATGTCGATATGTTGGTACATTGAAAAGTAACTGTTTCAGCTGACCATTTCGAATAAATTTGAGGAAAGTCGGTGAAGAAAATATGACATCTGTTTATAAAAAAAACACTTTCAGTGAGCTATTTGCACAATTATGGGCGCATCAACGCCTATTCTTTGCACATCGTATTCCTGTGGGGAAATTGCGTTCATAAAATCTGCACCTATAGTTCCTAGCTATTTAGCTGCTCTTAAAACATACACTTCCTGCTAACATCCTGCTAGCCTCTAGTATCTGAACAAAAGCAGACAACCGCCACACAACGTAGTTGGACATTTTTGGCATATCAGTCATACAAACTCTGGGTGCTTTGGTGATATGTGTACATACATTCAACAGACCTCAATTCATGCCTCACAATCAATGTTAGTCTATATACGCCGATAAAAGAATGGGGTATGTTTATTTGGAGTTGCGCAGTCTGTAAACTACACAGATCACTAAAAATGAAAGAGCACTTGTTGTCCGCCACAATTCTAGTTTCTTCTCTGGTATAAATTGCATAAGAGAAGTTCGGCGATTTGCGTATCAGCTTGAATTGTGTGTAGAATTGTGCAGAAACTATTTGATATTTTGATTCAACTACATCGGCTACACTATTCATTCGATGTACTTTTCTTTTGCCAATCAGCTTGAACACGTTTCACAAATGCATCGTTAATGTTGTTATAATATTTGGGACAGCTAATTGGCTTAGCATCTGCATCGTGATCCTCAGGTGTGATCAAAGCTTCTTTAAAACTCACCAGTCTAAAGTATACATTAAGTACTTGTTTGTGCGATTTTACATATGGCTCTAATAAAATTTGTGTATTTAGACTCAATGCTCTCAAAACATTACAATAATACGCTGCCGTTGAAATAGGATAACGAACGCCAATTTGAGTTTAACATCAATCCAAAATCCCCAAGCCTGTCAAAAAGTAGCTATTTGGTATCAATTTGCTTTCACAGATACGTTTCAAAGGTAATCTTGAAGTAATATCTTTCTCACTCAGAAATACAAGTTGTTCAATATGTAACATTCAATCAAACTAGCAGGTTAGGCCTGCACGCATAGTGAAAATCTTTCAACACCTAGGCAATTAAATACTACGCGATGCATATATATGCGGCTGGGCATGTCATGTTGTTGTTGCTTTAATGGTCCTGGCAATCGTTGTGTGTAGGTTTCTGCAGCCTAGATGGAAGAACATGTAGCTGACATTGCCCCCATACTCAATGATTATAACATAAACGGGAACAAACTTAATAGAAGACTCGTGCATAATCGTTTTGTTTGATTGGTCTATCAGATATCTGATATACTGCAATGTAATCAAGGAGTGATTAAGTCTATCAGCGCTAATATTCGACGGATTCGCGTAAATACAGTCGTTTCTAAACATCTGCGATGTGTGACGTACTTGCAGAAGCCTAGTTTATATAACCGGGTCTGTTTTAACTTATAAAGTATGTTTTCTTATATTGTATATGTTCTGAGGCTCGTCAGTGTGTGAAAACCTTGAACCCATTGTATTGGCGTTCATGTATCCAATGTACCGATGCCAGCTTTTACTTGTCATGGAGGCTACTTCTGTTTTGCGTTGATTAATTAATATGCACCCATCAGTTATTAACTTAAGAAGAAATACCCTCCACTCATGATAACCGTGCCTTTATCAAATAAACAGGCGCTGTCGACCATCAACTTCAATGGTAATGCTCACCATATGGCCGTGCTGCAGCATGAACCCACACCGTCGCTTTGGCTTTCAGTAATTTACTGGTGATGTAATGAACAGCTTATTTTTCAGAATATTAAGCAATTTATATTTGGTTGTGGGGTCATGAATAGCCATTGAAAATGTTAATGTTATTTCTGCGATAGTCATGTGATATAGATATTGCTGAAGCTGTTGGTCACTGATTTGAGAAGCTGATGTCAAAGCGAAAACGAAAACCAAAGTCATCGGTAGTGTCATATGCTGTACGACTCAATAAACCGACGAAATATAGCGTGACTATAATTTATTGGTGATAATAGTTGTTATTATATCAATTCTTTGTATTGGATAACACGGAAGCATCAATATGGCAACCGATGGTCGATGTCAATCTAATGACTGGTAAATTTACGCAGACTACATCAATACACAAAACACAATAAAACACCAGCAGCATCCGACATTGGCAACAGTCTCATAAGCAGTCTATCGCTGACGTGTATTCCACCTGCTGACGAAGCAGCTATCTGCTGCTCCACCAGTGCCGGTCTCTACCACGCCAGTAAACTGCTACTAATACATGCTTGTTCAGTTACTGGTTAACCTGCTATCATGCTTTTATTATGCATCTGAGTGTGAAGTAATCAGGCAATATTATCTTTCATTTGATGCCTAGTCTCTCTTACTCAACATGATGTTAGTGTACAAATCCGTATTATCTTCGTTTAGTGCCGTGCCTGACATCAGTCGACACCAACCATTACCTTCGTTTAGCGCGGTGCCTGATAACAGTCGACTCCAACCATAACCTTCGTTTAGTGCCGTGCCTGATATCAGTTGACACCAACCATTACCTTCGTTTAGCGCCGTGCCTGATAACAGTCGACACCAACCATAACCTTCGTTTAGTGCCGTGCCTGATAATAGTCGACACCAACCATAACCTTCGTTTAGTGCCTTGCCTGATATCAGTTGACACCAACCATAACCTTCGTTTAGCGCGGTGCCTGATAATAGTCGACACCAACCATAACCTTCGTTTAGTGCCGTGCCTGATATCAGTTGACACCAACCATAACCTTCGTTTAGTGCCGTGCCTGATAACAGTCGACACCAACCATAACCTTCGTTTAGTGCCGTGCCTGATAACAGTCGACACCAACCATTACATTCGCTTAGTGTGCCGTGCCTGATAACAGTCGACACCAACCATACCTTCGTGTTGCGCCGTGCCCTTTTCACAACACTTACAAGTTTATGCCTGCCTGATGTGGTACCATTACATTCGCTTATTAGTGGAATAGTGTTGTATACTTTTTCACATACTGAATGCTTAGTATATTTTCAAATTAGTGGAATGGTATACTTTCCATACTGAATGCTTAGATATTTTCAAACTTCTGTATCCATCAATTCTACGTTAATCATATCGCATGTTTAACATATGTCACGCGTTCACATCTCTTGTGAGCTTGTTTGAATATATACAATTAGTTGGGTAGCATTTACTGTGTTCACAAATTACATGTAATGAAAACGCCTGAGGGTTTCCCACCCCACCACCTCAATTGCCCAATTATCCTCCATCGCACATTTCTTCTTAGTCTGAGTGGGCGGTAATTAGATCCAGCATTTGCTCATTCGATAGCGAATTGTCTTTCTTTGTGCTTCTTCACAGTTATCGTGTATTTTCTTATGTTCACTGTCCGAAACACAATTGCCTTCAAATTTGATCTTGAATACATGGTTGAACACAGACTGTACTTGTATTGTCCGTTATCACCACACCGCAGTCACCAAAATGTTTTCCCATTCTTATTTTGTCTCTAGGCAAACCATGCACCACGCGTTATAATAGCTAAATTTCTCGGTACCAAGTATCTTGTCCATAAATATGATAGACATGGGTTATATCTAAAATGAGCACAGTGATGGGTGCATCCAGGACCATAAACATGAAGTCGATTTATCGTTGCTTCCAATTGTGTAAGTGTGGGATGCACTTGTCACAAAACAGGATAGCACGACTTCAGTTAGCTCAATAATGGAAAATTAAACGAGACTTATCTGTAAGGTGAAATTTAATTAATATTCTACCTATCTCATCTAGCACGAGAGATCAAGTGAAAGAAAGAGAGAGCGGCAGAGCCAGGAGATCATACTTTAAATAGTGACCATTGTTAATAAACAAGAACAAGAAGGGAGGGAGACCAGTTTGAACGACAACAGTTCGGGTCATTGAGAAGCAATGCATGGGCCATTGAGGAGCAATGAGGATCGCTTTTGCCCCATCGTCCTGCAGGTTCCTCAGTACGCGTGGAATGACGCTGAAAGGCGGAAACAGATACATGAATATATTGTTCCAGTTCATATGAAAAGCAATATCTGTTGCTTCAGGGTCTAGGCTCCATGATACGTTTGGTTTGAACTCAAAATTTAAACGTGAAGCAAACATATCAATGTCGGGCTGCCCCCACAGTTCTACACAGTGCATAAAAGCGCAAGGGCTTAACTTCCACTCAGTCTTATCGTCAATGAGCCTGCTTTCTTTGTCAGCTTCCACATCGGCTATCCCAGGGATATGCGTAGCACTTATCCACAATTGATTTGATATACACCAAGTCCAAATGTCATGCGCTATGTTGTTACATTGTACCGAGTGACTGCCTCCCATCACTCGAATATACGATACAGCTGTCATGTTATCCATTTGTATAAGCCAGTGGGTTTTATTGGTAGTCTTACATAGCGCTTGCAGACCGAGTAAGGATGCTTTAAGTTCAAGAACGTTGATGTGGTCTTGTTGTTCAGCCGTCGACCATCTTCCCCCAGTGGAGGGTCCATCAATTTTCTTAGCACCCCAACCGTGAGAGGAAGCATCAGTTTGCAAGATGAGATCAGCATTACCATATGAAATACGCTTGGGGCAACAACCTGCATTGTCGACCCACCACCGTGAGAGGTTCATACTACCCTCAAAGTTACCCCGACATTTACTCAATGTAACAGTTTTATCTTTTTCCAAAGCCCTAAAATATAGAGGCCCATATTCCACGCCGGGGAAACATGACACGAATGTGGCTGTGAGCTGAGCCACAGATCTGATGGTAAAATGGGTACCCGTCAAGAAGCTCTGCCCCATAGATTTGATTTTATCAATATTTTCGTTCCCGATGTTCACTGTCATATTAGTTGAATCGAGTATGAAGCCCAAATGCTGCAGTTTCTGGGTGGAAGTTCGCACGGATATACATTTAAATGAAACCCCAAATCTCTCATGAGGCTCCTGGTTGCATGTATATGAGCAACACAATCGGAAACATACGATGCTTGTACATAGGAGTCATCAAGGTAGACACTGGAGATAAACCCCGATTGTCTTAGCTTTGAAAACACTGGCTTCATAAGCTTGGTAAATATCCTAGGCCCCGAGCCTAGACCATTTGGCAAACAAGTGTACTTGTAGAGCTGACCATTAACACAAAACTTGAGATATTTCTGGTCACTTTCTGCCACTGGCACGGAGTAATAGGCGTCCGTAAAATCAAGGGAACCCATATAACAGTCACGAGTCATTAGATTCAGGCAGTGTTGAAGAGTATCCATCTTAAAGTGGCGGTAAACAACAAATGTATAAATGTTTCTTGGGTCTGAAGAAATAAATTCGTTGGGCTCATACATCGACTTAACAATCACACCTTTACCCAATAAATGATCAATTTCTGCGTTAAGAAGCACTGCTTCTCTCTGTGTGTAACGTGAACGCCGTGGTTCATGCCTTTGCACTGGTTTAGAGACAAATTCAATAGATAGACCTCGTACAATCTTCAAAATGTTCAGGTCTCTAGTGACAACCTTCCAGCTATGAAAGTAGTTTTTAATGTTGCCGGCCCGAGTAATATTCAAAGGAATCTCCCCACTAACCTCAGCTTTTGCAAGCTCAGAGTTTACGCATTGTTGTGCTTTTGAGATTTGTCCCACCTGGTCGTAGGTGGGCGCTTCCCTCGATACAGGTGACTGGATAGCTGGGAACGGCTGCTGCCGTTGTCGTAAAGTCGAGGTCGCCACTGACCCTGCTGGCTTGACCCTTAAAAAGGGAAGCGTTTGTGTGACGAAGTGAAGGTGCGATCACGTGCCCCGCCTCGCCAATGTCTGTTGTATCCAGTCAGCTGGCAGTTTACCTTGGTGGTTTCACTAAGGCTTTTGACAGTATTTCCCAGCTCTTCTCCAAAAAGCAGGGTAGTGGCAGGCTCTGACTCACTGCACAAAGTTTTGAAGTCCTCTTTCAACTCAGGTCGGAACGCGGCTCTACGTCTGAGATCCAGTGCATTAGAACTATCACAGGGCAGACTTATGGCTTCTGATAGTTCCGACATGGTTTGTCTCTCTGCTGTAACGAAGTCGTTCAGGACGATGACCGTAGCAGTGATGCCAGCGAGCAAAAGTTTCTGGACAAGCTTAATCATAGCGTCCTCGTGGCAGGACTCCTTATTGATGCTGTTATAAATCTCAGGGTTCACGCGCACCGGCATCAATTTCTCACAGTTAATTGGCTTTGGAAATTTGTCCAGCGCCAAAGATTTATCGTCTTTCGACATATCCCGTGTGTAAGCAGTTTGTCCCCAACAGTTGCCAACTGGTCGTCTATTCGAGGCCCAGTGACATCCTGTTGCTGAAAGAGGCTGTTCAGCCCCATATTTTGCACCCAGGGAACATTTTGTTTATACATAACTACTGTTTACCGCAGACGTAAATAATACCATCTTTTAATTTGTGCCGCTAAGTTTACTTGATCGAAAACCATGTTGATAAATTTTCAACTTTATAATTTGACTGGAAATATTCATGATGTACTGTGGAAATCTGTTTTATTTAGTTGTGTCGTTCATTCGATAACGGTGCCTGCCATAAAACCATGAACCACACGAATGTTAGCTGTAAATCATTATGCGCTCTATATTTACCTCGCTATCGTTAAAGTTGTGGGCATCACTGGGCGCAAATTAATCCGACAAGCAGGAAGGGTAATTTCCGACAAGATAAGTGGTAACAGCCAATTAAGGATCTATTTTCCGAGACCGCAGCAAAGCGTTGCGACTTAAAGTCTGAAAACTTAAAACTTTTGGTTTCCAAGGTGCGGTTATCTTATTATGAGTGATGAGTTCAAAGATTCAATCGAAATAATAAGGCACATAATAAAATGCTGTGTCAATGGTCATATTAGAGTTTTACCGTTAACATTATACTGTGCGCATTATACTGTCTCTCAGCATAAGCTGTTTGTACAGCCAATTATATTGACATCCGCATTCTACCATTATCCGATTTTGTTGCACGTAGGCGTATTATAGGATCTCACACCAACTCGAGTCTACTCGAGCCAGTGCCATGCCAATTTCCTGTTTTGCAGTATGGACCCCTCGTGTTATTTGTGGTTTAAAATAGCTGCAATTGGGATGCGTCCGGCTTTATAAACTATTGAGTTTGTTTCTTGTTAAGATTGTCCTGATATGTCATTCATTCATTCATTCAAAAACTAGTTACTGTGCAACACGCAAATATTTCGTGATAACCATGGACTGATTTCCAGTGGACTTTAAATATGTAAATGTATTCATGGAAATTGCTTGTGACAGTTGGTTTGGGTTGGCATTAATTATCCATAATTCAGCATAAGCCAGCATAATTATACTTAAAATAAATGTATCTTGGTCGTTATTACTGTTGAAAAATAAAGGGATATAAACTGTGTTGCAAAAACGTAATTGTACATCTTGGCGACAGCAGAAACACGACATTGATATCGCCTTGCTTCTATTACTAATATACGTCAAATACCAACACACCCAGATTTCTTATAAGCAGCTTACACGCTCAACGACTGATTCCGATGTTCCGGGAATTAGCCGTTCAAAAAGTATTTCAATATTGAAACAGCGCCGTCACTTCAGTTCCACATACATGTCAATGGCGGTATGCTTCATGGAAATAATTCCAATTCGTTGATTGAAAGAGCCAGACGTATATGATGCGGAAACTCGTTGGCAAGTATATTAAAACCGATTTGAATATGTAGCCTCTTAAGGGGAGTCATTAGAGCCGTTATTGTGTTGTGTGTAAGCCGTACTTTACTGTGAGGAAGAGTCTGCTCAGTTCATCATTCTTTAGCAAAACATGGAGGTCTTGATTGTCACGCGTAATTCACCCTACAACCGGACTACCCCGAGCAAAATAGCAGATATCTATGTCTGAACAATTTGTAAGGATCCTAACCCGAGTTGCCAAAATCTTTCTGCCTCACTATTTCTGTATACGAAATATATTCAATCGATCGACAGCGAGTCGAGCATACAATATTGCTGGCATACGAAATTAATGTCCGTTGAGTGTAAAGACCGACTCGAGGAAAATAATGTCACCTCCTAATGAAATAATCCATAGAATAA
>CM067358.1:29045528-29360155 GCA_034190875.2 Urechis unicinctus
CTCCTACTTAGGATGAAAGTGAGCAATCAAAACCGTTGCTTAATCGGGGGCAATCTGGCCTATACATGGTTTCCGGACAGACGGAAAATGAAATAAATACACCTGTTGAAACAAACATCCAGCCAGCAATTATTGGTTGCGGCCACCTATTGCTGTGGAAGAGGGAAGGATACAAGCTACAGTCATACCACATTTGGGGGGATATACTGCGAGAGCATACATGAACTTCTGATCATATGTCTGTAGGCTTGTTATTGATTGCGTACAGGTTATAATGGGGGCGAATGGGGGCCAGGCTGACCCTGGGTGGCGTGCAAGCAAACAGCGATGCTAAGCAAGACGAGGTAGTTGCGTAAATCAATGTATATATACCAGACCGTGGCCTGCTCATGCGTGATCCGGCATCGGGGCCTCTAAAGCTGCCGCTGCTGCTGTTGTTGCCACTGCTGCCAAGGTAGGTAGCGGCTTGTGTTGAGTTGTAGGGTTGGGATTGCGGCACTTGCTGTCATCATATCATTTGTGGAGAGGCAGAAAGGGAAGACCATAAGCTTGGTGGGCTGTGACACCAGACGCGTCAACATGGGATACTATACATTTATTCGGCTAATTTGAACCTTGCGCAGTATATGATCACCAACCCGAGGGACTTTTCGTCCAAAATTTCGAACGGAATATATACATCACTAGGTTGGAGATATTTGAGTGCACTGGGTAATCGAACAGTTCTACCTGCTGCTCTGATTGACGCCACGTCGTTAAGTGGATGAAATGTCGGATACCGAAAGAATCTGATAAAAGCGAAACCAATATGAATGTTTCTGAGGTAAGTTTTTAACTCTTAGTGTACATGTTGTTAAATGTTCAATAGTAAGGAGAGCTTCATTTTCCCTTTAATTCCAACAATGAGTATGTATGAACGCCGATTCGAATAATTCTACTACACCGGTATATACGTCCTCACATACATGCTTGGACCTGTTTGTTTAATCAAGTCACACATACGTGGAAATATAAACGACGGACCCACCCCTAAAAAGGCCATTGGTATTGCTAGTCACGGATACCATAGCGCAGTGCTCTTCAATTATTCATTGCTATCGACTGGTAGATTTTCTCTACCTTCAATGGCTATGCGCAACTAGCGCTTTCAATTCTTAGGACATCATATAACTGATCAAGTCACCCATGCTCGCTTCATCTGCCTTGTATGTAAACCAACCTAAACCAATTAGTGCCGTCGGTAAATGTGCGTCATAGTTTGTGTGGATTTCGGGCTAGACTGTCGCCGCTAACCTGCCTGCAAGCCGCTACTACTCGATGAGCGATAGACTCACCTTGCCACCATGAAAATACTCAGACATTGATTGCATTGTTAGAACCGCCGTAGCGGCATTGTGAGCCGAATAAAGCGAATGGAAAGCGATGGTTTACAGATTGGTCTCTTGGGTATAACCATACTTACAAAATATTCTGGCTATGAGTGTCAGGAAGAGCCCTCAGCGGTCCGAAAATAATCCTCTTTACCTACGTCTGTTCCATTGCTGATCTCGACGATAATGTATGACGTTGTTAGTAAGCATTTAATACCATATTCTGTGAAGCGTGATTTTGTACAACGAACCGGAACACGCTTTTCCTGTGCAAATGCCGGCTGCGTGTTAAGGTGCTCAGCTGTTGTCAAACCCACCTTATTACTCCGTTGACTTACAGCAACATCGCACTGAGCCTTCGTAAAGGCACCACAATAACCCCAATGTCATTAGGGCGTGCGTGCCAACCTGTATTTATTATGCTACCCGTCTGCTTGATCAATGTTAAAGTTGCCTGTTACTGTGGGTGAATTTGTAGAGAGCAGTGGCAGCTGACAAACATCGTACAAGGAAGCAAGTTAGAGTGGGCAAGGAATGTCTTTCAGCTGTTCATGCCGGCGGGAAGGTTACAACACTTGTGCCCAAAGCAGTAATTTTCAATGCTTTTAAACATCTGCTGCCGTCACTTTAATAGGTCTTAGAGTATTTCCATGTTATATGGTTCTTTATGATGAAGAAATCATTCACCTGTCATTGAGTAATGTCCTCCATCATGTCACCATGTCTAACCCATCCCTCTGCTATGTTATTTTATGATATATCAAATTCCTGAGATTGACACCCTCTAACCCCCTTAAGGCATGTCTACAATCCAACATCTGCTCGAAGATCAAAACAATACTCAACGGAAGCAGCGGTTACATCGTGATTTTAATCATTCTTACTCTGAAATTACGAACGGAATTACCTGCCTGTCTGTCACGAATATTGTCATGATCGCCGTGTAATACGGTCTTTGCAGGGGTTGAGCGTTCTTAATTGCTTCACTGACATCCTGACCTCTTTATACCTGACTCTTTATCCAAAGAACCAACGTCAAACATTGCACACAATATGCGGCGAGTGATGACAATAAACCTTGATAAGCCTCTTCCATGCTGTCCAAACACTGACGCTTTCAATTATGCATAGCACAATTTGCCTTGGATCTATTTTATGGCACTATGCGAGATAGAGCTATCCCTAGGGATTCCTTATGGCACTATGCGAGAGCTATCCTTAGGGATTCATTATAGTGTTAGTGCTCCCTGCAAATTCCCTGAACCATTATTAAATATTTACACGAATGCCGCCACTTTGATGGCTCGCGCAACGCGATGGTGGTTTGTAAATGCAGTAAGTTGGTAGTGCATGGTGCAGTTGATGACGAAGTTAGCGTACAGCTCTACCTCTACTCTGTTTCAATTCCTGTCAGCATGCAATGTATTGAATGGTATCTCCCCCATAGCCCGTCCTAAAGGCTTCATTTGAAATTGAATTTCCGCCATCTCATCGCAATATTGAAAAGACAGCCATCTTCTACTTCACAACGGCCATGTTGTGGCAAGTTGAACGCGCCCTCACCAACGAAACACAGCTCATAGTTATTGCCTAGGTTCAAGGTGCGGGCTTGCCTCTTACAATATACCCGAAAGGCTATGTTTGTCATCCCCCTTCCCGGCTAAGACTCAATAAGAAAGATACGTCTACTACCTGTATCCTGCCTGCAAGGTCTTCGTTGGTTTACTCGACTAACACGTAGATTATATGAAACACCGTCCTCATTAACATTGTGGTGTGGACCTCATCAGACCTGCCGGTCAATTCAAACATCTGCATATATGGCTCAAAATCAACCACTGTGATATTCACATTGAGTCGGTGACTACTCGAGCCTCTTGTACTCTATATATACATTTTCGGTACGTCCAAGTTGAAATATGACGCAAACATATTTATACTTAGCATACCTCATGCTTCTGACAACACATATTACTCTAGTCATGTAGCGGTATAGGCAAACGTTGTATTGTATTCCATGTAACAGTGGTGTTAGTATAGTTAAACTGGAGAGTCAGCAAAACAAACAAACAGTTATTTTGAGGTCAACCATCTTTTCTAGAACCGAGTGACTTATTTCTATGATGATTCCAACAATAACTCACAACAACCATTTAATCCACGATATTTTTTCTTAAAGTTTACTTGTAAAATTGTTGATGGAATATCCAGAGAGAATTATTTACACGAAAACCTGCTGTTATGACCAAGGACAGGCGCATGCTTAAGGACTGCACAATATTGAAGCTACGCTCCGTCTTTATTCACGCAATAAAAGGGAATAATTTTTCTTGTTGATGTGTTCCTTTTAAGAGTCATTTGCACCCAATTCACGGATCAGTTTGACGTTATAGCAACGCTTTAAAAAGAGGTTATTCATACATATGGCGAATTTTGTCTATCCAATGCACGCCTCTATGGGTCGACATGGGTGTGTGTAGTATTATCTCATTCATATAGATTGCGGTGGTCGCATGCTGTGCATACGACATAGAAATCGTCCATGGCCGACGGTAAAACATGTGTGAGTCAATGTAAGCAAGATTTGATTGAATATAGCAGATAAACATCTAGATCTTTTTGGGACCGCATCGAGCTGGTATTGGCTGTATCGTTGAGAAGAATACTTGGATGATACTGACGATATTAGTATTTCGGGATTTATAGGATTACATATACCAATACAATGGTATGCGCCTTTGCAAATACGCAGATTGTCGCCGTGGTTATGATGTGGATCGGCTTATGCATTGGATGCAACAGATAAACACAATAATGAAGCTGTGGTATTGCAAAATATGGATGGCTGTGAGTGTGATGAGAGATTAACTCCGTTATCATTGGGGATAAAAACACACGTGTCATTTATGGCTGTAAATTACAGGAAAATGTGTTCAGCCGTGAAAGTCATCCCATCATCATTATCCGATGGATCTGCAACCTCTTTGGTTGATTGTTTCATTCCATGGCCACCCGATATCTCGCCGAACAGATGCCATCACGCGCCTGCAAACCATTGACCACGCGGTGTTTACACCGAGCAGGACACGACGCTTGACAGTACCTAAACAATCGACTTCGTATTCCCATTTATCGTGATCACTGGGGTAATCAGGAATTCCAAGAAGAGTCACAGTGAAGCGATGATCCTGCAACATGAAGGCCGACTTATTTATGTGTATGTGTGTGTAATATCAACGTCTACAGGAGGCGGATGACACGGAACGAATGCACATTTAACAGGCTTCGAGAATGGCGAGTAGTGATTGGTCACTCGCTTAGTGAGAAGAGGAGAGTTGGAGGGAAAAAGAGAGTGGGGTGTTTGACACTGACATTGGCACACCTGAGTTTCTCTTTATGACACCACGCTGGTGATTCTTTTCAGTAGAACGAACATATAATCCACGTAGTCTCAGAAGCACATCGCGAGGCATATGTGTCCCTTAAGCAGAATGCAAAAACAAAATCAATAGCATCAGCTCAGGGAAGGATGATGAAAGCCATGCGCTGTCGGAGGCAATAGATGATCGTAATCAGGCAGTAAAGAAGCCAGTCTGTGCTACATTATTTCCTCATATGGTCGTGTGTAGTTTAAGCCTTACGAGTATATATCAAAGTTATGAAACTGGCTAATTGGCTGGTAATATTTTAAATCTAATCGGTGGTTAGTATGTTTCGTTGTGTTCTATAGGTTGTTCTGAGCCTGGGTTATATAGTCACTTTATCATTATTTCTATGAGCCAGTTTACAGACACACATAAGCAATGGGAACAAATATTAACCCGGATGAAGGCTCCAACACGCATGAGCTAAATGTGGAGTGTTTTACCCAACCATAAAACAAATATATGGTGCCTCTCTGTTATAGCTCAATTTCAACCGAGACAGAGGTGTTGCAAGTATTACAGCAATGCCCCACTTTTGCTCAGCGCGCCTGAGACATTTGATAGCTGCTGTGAGGAAAGTGGCAAGTTGACGGCAAGCAAAGTGTGCATTCAGCAATGTATCCAGCACGCAGCAGACATTAGTTAGCCGGACAACATAAGCGCTCCATCACTCACTCTAATTCCATTCCCTCCAACATGAAGTATTCATGACTTGGTGGGAGAAGAGCTTGGGCCCTCAAAGGCGTGGCGAGGTCTTCTGGAGAAGCTCCGGTTATTGGGCGTACATTGGTGGTGATTTGCCGCTTTGCTGTTTGTTCACGGCGCTTTAAGCACACGATCGAACAACAACCATAGTTTAGTGTCTCCTCTTTGCTAATAAGGTTCATTAGGATATTGCTGTCACCATCGGGTGTGCAGAGACGTGGCAAGAACAAAAATATTGTCCATGTGTGCTGCAATCTATAGTTTAACGCTTGGCAAACTACCTTTGCACTCATGCAATCAAAACAATCAAATGATAAAAGTCGTCCATGCACATCGTCCACGACGTTTCGCAGCACAAGCGATCCAATACATACTGTCCCAAAAGATTATATCACTGGTGCGCTTTTTGCCACATATATATGTATAAACCTCTTATTTGTTATAAATAATACGAACTGATTTCTCTCACTGCCATCTTGTTTTGAAATCTGCCCTATTCAGGTATCGTGAAAGTATATGGTGGAAGGTTATCTGATTATGATAAAGATACAAGGCAATAGCGGCTAAACACCGAGGGAAAATGTCACAGACTCTCCTGATGCGTGGTGTATAAGGTATATCAATAAGAAGGCATATCGGAGAGTTCAGCGTCCATGTCATTGCCAACACAGGGGTGTGCATTTATAAGTTTGGTTGGTGCACCTGACGCTACTGTTGGTGTATCTAAACAAACCCGGCATTTTATATACATATAAAGACAGCCGGGTCAGATGCACTTATCAACCTCATCGTGCATTTTTTTTTTAAAAATGATATGTTCCTTATTCGATTGTTATGCTACATCGGAATCAATGGCAGACACAACCAGGGCTTTCCATCGGAATCAATGGCAAAAACAACCAGGGCTTTCCATAGGAATCAATGGCAAACACACCCTGGGCTTACCATCGGAATCAATGGCAAACACAACCTGGTCTTTCCATAGGAATCAATGGCAGATACAACCAGGGCTTACCATCGGAATCAATGGCAAACACAACCTGGTCTTTCCAAAGGAATCAATGGCAGATACAACCAGGGCTTACCATCGGAATCAATGGCAGACACAACCTTGGCTTTCCATCGAAATCAATGGCAAACACAACCTTGGCTTTCCATCGAAATCAATGGCAAACACAACCAGGGCTTTCCATCGAAATCAATGGCAGACACAACCAGGGCTTTCCATCGAAATCAATGGCAGACACAACCAGGGCTTTCCATCGAAATCAATGGCAGACACAACCTGGGCTTTCCATCGGAATCAATGGCAAACACAACCTAGTCTTTCAATAGGAATCAATGGCAGATACAACCTAGTCTTACCATCGGAATCAATGGCAAACACATCCTGGTTTCTCCATCAGAATCAATAGCAGACACAACCTTGGCTTTCCATCGGAATCAATGGCAAACACGCCCTGGGCTTACCATCGGAATCAATGGTAGACACAGCCAGGGCTTTCCATCGAAATCAATGGCAAACACAACCTGGGCTTTCCATAGGAATCAATGGCAGACACAACCAGGGCTTTCCATAGGAATCAATGGCAAAAAACACCAACCTATCAATGGCAAAAACAACCAGGGCTTCCATCGGAATCAATGGCAGGCTTTCCATCGGAATCAATGGCCTAGTCTTACCATCCGAATCAATGGCAGACACATCCTGGTTTCTCAATCGGAATCAATGGCAGACACAACCAGGGCTTTCCATCGGAATCAATGGCAAAAACAACCTGGGCTTACCATCGGAATCAATGGCAAACACAACCAGGGCTTTCCATCGGAATCAATGGCAAAAACAACCAGGGCTTACCATCGGAATCAATGGCAAAAACAACCAGGGCTTTCCATCGGAATCAATGGCAAAAACAACCAGGGCTTACCATCGGAATCAATGGCAGACACAACCAGGGCTTTCCATCGGAATCAATGGCAGACACAACCAGGGCTTTCCATCGGAATCAATGGCAAAAACAACCGGGGGTTTCCATCGGAATCAATGGCAGAAGCATCCTGTTCTTTCCATCGGAATCAAAGGCAGACACAACCTTGTCTTTCCATCGGAATCATAAGCAGACACAACCTGGACTTTCATTTGGAATCAATAGAAGACACAAATTTGGCTTTCCATCGGAATCAATAGCAGACACACCCTTGGCGTTCCATAGGAATCAATAGCAGACACAACCTGGACTTTCCTTTGGGATCAATAGCAAACACAACTTGGGCTTTTCGTTGGAAACTCCCGCCTTTATTATCACTGTCACCTCTCATAGCAAAATTAACGCTTTGCATCTACAAACCAAGCCGCTTATTGCTAAAGCATGGTGACGTTTAGGCGGCTGTTACATGTCTGTGAATAATTCTGGTTTCGAGTTGAACAATATAGCTCCTTTCGTAATGAGGATCAAAGCCGTTGGTGACTAAGCCTATCCGACACATGTCATCGGGTCCATTATTGATGAAGAAGATTAGATATTCAGCAGCGCAACACTCGCAGGTAAATCGTGTCCTGAGACACAATGTGGTTGCCATGGCGATAACGGTTGACGTAGGCTGCGAGAAATTGGAAATTAAGGTTTTTTTCTGATCATGGGAGAGAACCTCAATTGCTAAAATGAAGGGAATTCCATGAAGATATAATGCTGTACCTACAGTAAATTTAAAAAACAGTCGATCTATCTATCGTTTTCGACACTGTGAAATCACCATCTTTTGTTCCTAACTTACGTTCTTCAAGAAAGGCCCACGCTGTCTAATAACCAGGTTTCATGAGTAGTTTGCAGCATTAACCAGCTCATGGTGGCGGCCAACTTCCCCCTAAGTGGGGTGATGCTATCAATCAACTACAGGCTCTACCTGTTGCCGCAGCTGATCTCAGGTGTACCAGCAACGAGACGGCACAAACAACAGCTCGACGGAAAAGCATACCGAGCTCATGGCGCCAAAATCAATGCATATTTCCACTTGTGCGATGGTGGTGCGTGCGGATTCAAAAGAACCTGGTGCTGCCCCTGTCAACGAGATACCAACAGGATTGGCTTACATTGGTGGCGTAGAAGCAGGACGCCATCAATTCTTCATGAAAGACGAATGAGGTTTTGTGTGGTATGTTGTCATGGTAACCGATAAATCGACGCTGCACCTGCCTCTGTACAAACAGAGATGACTGTAAATGAAGCATTTATGCACATACATATTATGCTGAAACGTATGTTGCCACCTTGAGTTATTTATAAGCAAGTGTTGATTAACCACTGCGCTATGTGTGCTGGCTAAATAGCATATAGCCCCCAAATACAGGATGACGGAATCCAACTCACAGCGATAAGTAGGTGCTCAACATGATACCGTTGGCGTCCTATTTTGTGCAGTTATTCTACTGCGAAGATAAGGTCCGGTGACGTTGCAGATGCTGGTATTCTAGTATGTATGCACAGGCTGCCAATACCACCTATCGTTGTTTATGTTCGTATATACAGTATAGTGTTGAATCATTAGCAATGACGTGCAATTGATGCCAATGAGTTGCGAATTTACACGCAGATACGCAAGAAAGATGATTGATTTCGAGGCTTGTGTTTATAGTTCCGTTCCACAAATGCTAGTTACCGAAATACGTGGCATGAAATGTGTTGTGGGTGAATGTTACGTGATATTCCACTGAGGAAATCGCCATGAACCAACAAAGCGTTAATGCGGTGCAAACTAGCCATGTGAGCATCACACTTGACATACCATGTAAAACCCACGGGGGTGATCACACAATTCATAAGTAAGAAGCCTAAAACGCCACAGATATAAAATCAAGCACTTGTATTTCATTGTGATCATATGGCCTATATAAAACAATGCCTTTCAGTGCCGGCGACTTGGGAAGCATTGGGAGTAGATGAGGAGCATCTGAGTGTAGGATAAGCATTGAATTGTTGTTACCCGTCCCGTGTAATTCCCACCAGGCGGCAGGGCTCGATTCGCACAGGGGGTGTTGATACAACGTGGACTATATTATATATCGGAGAAGCCAGGAGCTTTGGTCATTCTCCAAATATTCATAGACTGGATATCTTAATTTTTGTGTAATATGTTGGGGTTGAATATTGGATACGCGCAGTAAGGTACGCTTTTAGCACATGTTATTTTGTTGACTGTATTTAAAGTATACATTAATCCAGTGCTTCGGTTTCAACAAAGTGTAAGTTATGCATGCAGTAAATTGCCTGGTGCATAATGCATTGAGTATTAGCTAAATAAAAGCCAAACTTTGCTACAAATCCCCGGGATGTTTATAAACGTAACTCCTTAATGCTACGCAGATTGAGATGCTGACGCCTAAACAGAATGGCACGGCGTCCGCGGAAAGCGCTGATAGGGACGGACCTTCATCCTCGTCAGCGGGCGGTAAGAGTTCAACAAAGACCAGCATACGGACTATGTGGAAGAAAGCCGTCAAGTCAATGAAACCAGGGGAAAAGACGAGCGATAAAGCGGCACGCAGTGATATAGAGTCGAGCTGTAAAGTGGGGCAGGATGCGGCAGCATCAGCTAAAGTAGTAAGTGCAATTAATCTGTAGCCACTTACCGATATATGTATATAGGTATACATTTATACATATACATATATTTATATATTATATATATATATATATATATATATATATATATATATATATATATATATATATATATATATACTTACCGATATATATATAGGTATACATATATATATATATATATATATATATATATATATATATATATATATATATATATATATATATATCTATATATATATATATATATATATATATATATATATATATATATATATATATATATATATATATATTTTATTTATATAATTTACGCATTGTTGTGTTCTTATTTACCGGTGCGTTACATACTCTGTTTGAAGTCAGGCTTCATGGAATCGTCTTGGTTTTTTTTCTGTATAAGGCGCAGTATACGCGTCAGTCATCTTTAAAGAAAGGCGGTTTAATCAAACGAAAAGATTCTAAAGAGAAGGACTTACCAGCAGCCTTGCCAGACGAGGATACAGAGGAACAGAGCAGGCTACGTAAGATCCTCACTTTATAGCTTTGGGTCATGGAATTACATACGCTAATGATCTGTCTGTGTCAAGTAATCAGCTTCATAAGGATGGCATTACTCCTCTGATAACAAGCAGTATTGACCATTAAAGGGGTTAGCTTACATTGCCTGCGACATTCGTTGAATCAGTATTAAGACTTTTTGTTTATTCAATCATATTAAGGATAATTGTATAGTAAGAATCATATGCGCTCACCAAACTCACACCAAAGAGTGCATAGCTTCGCTCAGAGCGCTCACTCAAGCCTTAGTCCGAGAAAAAATGTGAAGACGCCACTTGTTAGGCCGCGTGAGTTGCTTTGTCATAGCGTCCCTTAAAGCCACATGGAATTCTCCGATTAATACGGAGCCGTGGAAGCCTCAATCAGATGACTCTATGTATTTAATAGACGCCGACCCCGAGACGTCGGATCAAAAATCCCTTTGTTGATTTCATAGTATCGTTGTCTGATGACGGCCTTGAATTTCATGTAATTTCATAATCTCCACACAGCTTTGCGATGCTAAACACTCTTTGCTCACACTGGCACTTAAGTTTGATTGATTTACACCGAAAAGTTGGTAATTATATTTAGTTCGGGTAAAGAGAGAAGGTGAATGAGTGACAATTCCATTCGTTGGTGATGGTTCACATTTGTGTCTGCTGGGTATAAAAAAGCACCGGGTTGATAAATCGCACTATAGATCACAGGGAGATTGTGTTCTTGACATTTATGATACAGTGACGTTGACAGTGTCTTAATGTATAATGTGACCCTGTCTAATAACAAACTATGGTTCGCTGAATATTTTACCTCCTCAAATCGTATACGCTTTTTGGTGTTCAAGCCATTTGCGACAAGTGTAACCTCTATTATGCCTTTCACCTCATAGATGTCATTGACCTCTCTTTGACAATTGACCTAATAGAAAAAATGCACCTCAGTGTACCTGCGCACTAATGCTTACAGATGAATTAGACCCAGTGTTTAAAACCCCTTATGGACGCTGCATCGAGCCGCAAGTATGGTGCTCATCGTGACAATGACCCCCAGGATCAGGATAACCAGGAGATGTTTGATTACAGCCCAGGTTATGCCTATCCACCATAGCCAATATGTTTCTGCTGCCCGCGTAAGCACGAATGCTGCAGAAGGTAGGGGTCGTGGGACGTATGGTTCTTGTTGGCTATTAACCTCACCTCTTCCAACAGACCCATCGCCCCTCAACCCCAACTGTTTTCCCCTTGTACGCCTGAATGTCATCACGCTCCTCCAGCATCTCCACTCAAGCCTCGTTATACTAACGGTGTTTTTTCCGCTTCTGTCTTTTGTGTCTGTCATGGTGTGCCGTGAACAAGCAGGTGGGAATATAGACCCCGTTTACAGTTTACTTAAATGTGCTGCCGACCTGCCGCGACAAGGCGGCAAAGGTGGAGTAACAAGTCATGCATGTTGTCCCCGAGGCATCCTCGCTCTGGATACTGGCTCCATCATCTCCCGTAGCTCTAGCCCAGCCTCCTCAGGTACGTCATCCAAACTCCATCCACCAGTATCGTATATTTTCTGTCTATATTCCCAAAGCTTACCGCCCCATCCAACCATATGCCTGATGATCTTTGGGAAAATGAATAATTTGCTTCAACTCCAACTGAATCAGGAAAACGTTAGAAGTAGCATAGATTGCATTCAACTGCGGTCAGTTAATTTGGTTATTGTTCGGATGTAGTTACTGGAAGGATGATCTTATAGCGTCCTTCATCAAAATCTACTTACTTCCCACCTGCTGCTAACACATCACTTCAAAGCATCGTTCAATCTAACCTGTAGATGATTGATCAAAATCAATAATTCGAACGCATGCCTTATTGCCTCGTCGCCAATAGGTGCATGTGTAATGGATACTGCGGTTTTTGAAACGATAATACACATTTTACCAGCGTTTATTGCCTCACACAACTGCATGTAGAATCCGACTCCCAAAGTTCAGAAATCATTTGCGACGCTTGTATGTCCTTGATTTGGTGTGACGTTCCGCCTTATTTAGGTATGTATAACAATACATCCTGCAATACTAAGTTACCTCTGCTACTAAATCCTCTTCCTATTTAATCAACGATTCAATAACATACGTATGAATATAAATACTCTTGAAAGCTATAATCTAAGACACAATTGTAATAGTTTGATTTTAAATAATATATTCGTATGGGAATGCTGATAATTATTCTTGCTGTTCTTACTAACTGATAAATGTGACAATTACCAAATGCGAACGTATTTGTCTTTAATGTTGCAGGTATTGGGTCGGAGATAGAATTCTCGTCCTCGTCCACAGCTAACTGTTCCTGCCCCTGCCACACCCCTGAATTGTTAGAAGGTTACCATACGGAATTCCTCAACTCCTTTGTCATTAAGAAAAGCTGACCATGTGCAGAATCAGCCGAGTTCAATTGCGTCTTCTGCATTGCAAGTTCTGTGCAGCTCTAACCATTTCAGTTGGTGATGAGCCGCAGTCGGCATGTTTGCACCGTTCTCGTACAAGGTGGCTGCTGATGACGACTTGTCATAAGCCCTACACGGACAATACCATGTCGGATGCTCAAATGCCATTTTCACAGCATGCATCGCCAGCCAGAACTTGGCAGGACATCATTTGCCACTCATAAGGATTCGTGTAGATTTAGAAGCGATTGGAGTTGACCAGGGTTTTAAACTCATCTCTATCCACATCTTACCTTGCACTTACCTAGCCAATCAATGATGTTTTGTTGCTTTGTTTGGACTGAGTAACTTTCCAAACGAGGTACGGTCGATCGCATCATTCATTGGTATACATCGTTAAATGAGAAAGTGAGTATCGTTGTGATACGAACATATAATTGGATGTGTTTGTAGTAGCATTATAACCAGGTATATAAACTTGTAACATTTCCACAAGCACCAACGCTTCCAGTTTAGAGCAATTATTTTAAAATTATTTCCAGCTTAATTTGGTTATCCCTTATTCATTATTTAAATAGTTTACAAACCGCTGTTCCACGGCGGAGATGTACAAGGGTAATACTTTGTTTCATTCGTCCAATTTATTCGTTCTTTTAACGTATGATTTGAGTTTCATGGTCATTCGAGGTTTTTTAAGGATTTGCTGCTGGTATTTTATTGAGGATTGGACTGATTGTGTGCTTCACCAAAAGACTCATAGCCATTTGTTAAACGAAAAATGCACATCTATGATTTTTTTCATATTTGCTTTTACCTTGAATCGGCATTCAGTTTTAGTGCCCTGCGATGGGATACGCGTTTTCTATACATCATTTGGCTGTGGCACGTGTTCAATGGTTTGTGGTGTTGTTAAGAGGTGATGAAGTTGCTTTCCATTCACCCCATTTTTTCAATAGAATATAATTGTCTTGTGTGGATGGAGATAAAACAGTATTATAAAGGATTATTAACTGGTAACTGTAAGCTATTTGTTTAGTTACTGTTGGTTTTTCAATATTAGACTCTAGTATACTTATACTATTACAGATATATATATGTGAAAGCGTCGATTAGTTCGGTTTCTTTGAATATCTGATCTATTGTCCGTGTGCCGTTGTTCACCTGCTGCACAATATGAATGGTTGACATAGATAACTGGGCGATTTATGACCTCTTTCATTTTAGATAAATAAACGTACAAATAACCCTCCTTAACTGAACGATTGTCTTCAGTAGAAGTGAATAATAAAGATGAATTTCTTGTATGTTTTGGCCTTCTGTGCATGGGTTCGGTGTGACGACAAAACACTCATGCCGTCTGTTGTATCAATAACATCGGCCGAGTCCTTACGAATATTGTCGGATTCGATTGTGCGGATGCGCTGGCCACTTAACCTCGGAGAAATCAGAAAACCTGTTACACACGACGATAAGCCTTTTTACAAGGAATCAGCGTGAGACAGTTTTCGCTGCATCAGCCTTCTACTTCTCTTATACGTGGCACATTACGTCAGTATGTTACGGCTACAGCGCTGTTCCACGCCTTTAGGCTCAAACCTTCCACAAGAACCAGAGAGAACGGTACGTGTGAAAGAAAATCGGTTTTACATTGTTTTGCTAGTATAAAGGTATTTTTCACAACTAACAACCAACTATCCGTCTCACAGGTGTGAAGTGGTTTCCGAGGAAGCATTCATCATTACATGGATTGCACATCCCAGGTCTGCAAGTATGGATAGTTACATTTTAAATGTACCATTTACTAACCTAGTCGATTGACTAGCGCATGACATGTTGCCAGTAGCTTTTGGCAAAACACTTGTGCTTGGGTAGTAAAACGCAATCAACTGATACATGTATACAAACACACACACACACACATACATACATACATACATACATACATACATACATACATACATACATACATACATACATACATACATACATACATACATACATACATACATACATACATACATACATACATACATACATACATACATACATACATACATACATACATATACATACATACATACATACATACATACACGCATACATATATACATACATATATATATATATATATATATATATATATATATATATATATATATATATATATATATATATATATATATATATATATATATATATATATATATATTTATAAGATATATATATATATATATATATATATATATATATATAGATATATATATATATATATATATATATATATATATATATATATATATATATATATATATATATATATATATATATATATATAGATATATATATATATATATATATATATATATATATATATATATGATATATATATATATGATAGATATGATATATATGTATATATACATATACATGTGTGTAGATATATATCATATAGCACATATATAGATATATATATATATGTATATATATATATATATATATGTATATATATATATATATATATATATATATATATATATATATATATATATATATATATATATATATATATCTATATATAGGCTTGTATATATATATATATATATATATATATATATATATATATATATATATATCTATATATATCTATATCTTCTATATATATATTGTATATATCTATATTATATATCTCATAGTTGCTCTATTCTATTTATATATGCCTAGGACAGGCTTGTATGGAAAACATTAGTGGCTCGTAACTGAGTTGTCATTATTTAGCTAGTGTCAACTTAGATGCCCTTAGGACAGTTCATTTGGAGCGTAACAAAGTGGGTCATTATTTTGTCATAGCTTGTGTCTGGTTTTCATTCATTTCAGCATGCCATCCTTGAACAATAGTACATAGTATGTTTGAACCCTTTTCGTGTTGTCTTGAAAACTCAGCGTCCTGGTTTTCATTTCAGCATGCCATCCTTGAACACCGTACCATAGTAGTGTTTGAACCCTGATCCGCTGTTGTCTGGCCACGTGTGTACTCGGGGCCTTGTCGGTGTGTTACGCCCCACACACCATCCCGTGACACCTGTACAGCCGCAAACCTGCAATGCTCTCTTAAACACAGTGGTCTAATTTGTCTAACGGCTTCCTGAAACTCGGGGCCAAACCTGTACAGCCGCAAACCTGCAATGCTCTCTTAAACACAGTGGTCTAATTTGTCTAACGGCTTCCTGAAACTCAAAATATAACGCAGACGCATTAAAGCATTGCTGGATAGATAATTTTTGCCTTGTGGTTTTGCGTAAAGATGCAACATGTGGTTTTTGCTTAACTCACAACGATTGAGCTTTAAATAACTGCATGAAAGTTACTAATAAATAAAAGCGCACCATTTGCATGGTTTTAGGTTTTCTTTCATTAACCTCTTTTTCTGTGTGCGTTATTGTTCACATAAAGCATTAACAAATGAACATGAAAATACATATCAAATCGGCAGAATACATGCATTTATCAAAGCGTTGGCAAAAACGGGCCCGTTAATATTACTGAAGTAACACAGATGCCCATCTAATCTTGTAATGGGTTGGCTGGCATACTTTTTAACACAGACTGGCTAATCTCTAGTGAACGAGCTAGCATATGACATGCATAGTGTATGAAGCTATTAAACTGATTAGATTAGACTTCATTTCCGTATTTCTGTTTTGCGAAGACTGCATTATCTGTGTACAGGAAGGGTGAAACCTGACGATGGTGTTATTTCATTCGAGCATCGACTGGATAAAGACCTATCTGACGACAAGGATGCTCAGTCTTTCAGGAGCGAACCAATAACAACTCCAGCCAGATTTCCTCCACCCACTCAACCTCACAGTAAAGGATAATGCTCATAACAATAAATCAAGATCAATTGGTTTGAAATGCAAAAAACGACATTCATAGTGCAGCTGTAACTGTAATGTGGCTATTTAAAATATGGGAATTTTGTAGACCTTAACAGGGTACGGGTGAAGGGTAGAGTCGGGGTGAGGGGTAGGGTTGGGGTGAGGGGAAGTGATGGGGTGAGGGGTAGGGTTGGGATGAGGAGCAGTGTTGGGGTGAGGGGTAGGGTTGGGGTGAGGCGAAGTGGTGTGGTGAGGGGTAGGGTTGGGGTGAGGGGTAGGGTTGGGGTGAGGAGTAGGCTGAGGAGTAGGGTGAGGGGTAGAGTTGGGTGAGGGCTGCGGTGAGGGGTAGGGTGAGGAGTAGGGTGGGGGCGAGGGGTAGGGTTGGGGTGAGGGGAGGGGAGGGGAGGGTTGAGGGTAGGGGTGAGGGGTAGGGTGAGGGGTCGGGTGAGGGGTAGGGTGAGGGGTCGGGTGAGGGGTAGGGTTGGGGGTACTGGCAGTCTAAATTCGCTATTAGTTATCTTATAATATGCTCTATATGTTACCACACATATTGCACCTACCTGCAACATAATGAATAAGTTATTTTACATTTCACGGTAAGTACAGAAAATGGGATTGGTTTGATGGCAGGAATGGATATCCGGGTCGAGATGAAGCGGGCATATTTCCAGCAACAGCGGAGTTATTCTTGCGGAGACTTATCACCTTGTGACCATCCAGGTTCGCAGCCACAGTGTCGAGCTGTGCACCAGCGTTCTCGCAAGTTACCTCCAGATCTACCAGATGTGATGATGTTAAAGGCGTCGCCTGAGAAAGGTATCACGCATCATCGCAATTTTACGTTGCGAGATCACCATTTGAATAGTTGAGATATTGAGCACTTGCACATCTGGTAATGGTGGTAAAAAAATTTGCTCATTGTAATGTTTTAGCTTCAGAGGTTTCTCGTTGTTTAGGTACCGAGGGCTCAATAGTAACTATCCCATAATGTCGTTTCTGCCGCTTTTATTTGGAGTAGTTAATGACAACTAAGGCCAGATCAATGTGGTCTACAAGTAGAATTCCGCCCATGTAGTGGGTTTGGAGCAGCCGCTGTCCAAATAATCCCAGCACTCTCCCTAGATGAGCTGGGTGTATGCAACATGTATGTGTACGCAATATTATCTTAAACCGTACATCAGCACTATGATGTATGCTATGCAATGCGAATAATAATGTAGACTTTTAGTAAACTGCGAAGTTACATGTCTGTTTTGCTCGAGATATGACACCAACATTTTGTTCGCATCTGAAAAGCTGTCGCTGAATTTGGCATCATAATGTTCATCTCTTGATTGGTCTGTGTGCTGGCAGGTGAGGGAGCATCACGTTCACGGCCCACAGCGCGTGATCGACGACATGGCTGGACCAAGAAACAGGATATAAGTAAATCGTTTGACTTCTCTTGGCGTTCTGGAATGTGGTCCCCCGTTGATGATATAAAAGACAAGAGAGCCATGTTTGCCTATATGGCTGAGTCAGCATCATCTGGAAAATCAAAGTTAAAACCTCCTGCTATGTTTGAAATAGACAGTGGCTCGTCCTACGAGTCAAATGATATTAATCTGAAGTCACCATCGGCTACAAAGCCGCTCAAAAAAGCAGTTGGGATTATGAAACATGAAACCCGATCTGGTGGAAGCTCAAAGGATAAGAGCACTGAGAGTGATGACAGCGCTAAACCGCGGCCCGACCGCAACCGATGGATTGTTCATCAGCGAAAAAGCCATTCACTCGATTCAAGTTTCGAGGAACAGCGAGAGCATGCGAGAATTGTCGAGAGATGGGACCTGTTATTGTTTCACCCGTGCAAGTTGTGTCAGGAGAAGACGACGGAGAACAGGCCACCTACACGAACATGACTGTGAGAGACAGGCGTCTGAAACTTCTACAACAGCGCCGAAGTCGCTCGCTCGATACATATGACCCCAAAGACAAACGGGTTCGTATGGAAACGTTACATTGGAGTAAGCCCGCGCCTCTTGAACGTAAGAAATCCGTGAGCAAGACGTCATCTGAAAACAAAAGTGGTTCTGGCTCCGGGGAGCTCTCAGCAAGTGGGCTAAGGATATCTCGCAGTCCCAAAAATACAAGTACATCATCAAGTCCCCGCGACCAGAGTCCACGGGAATCAGGGTCCCGGGACCTAAGCCCGAGATCAAAGGAACTTCTACCCAAGGATCCAAATGTACTTGTTGTAAAAGACAGACGCAAAGCTTTTGCTGGTCAAAAGAGTTTTTCCTATGATGTGTCTAGTCAACAGAAACTTAGCCCTGTGATACACAGAAAACAGTCTGAGCCCGTGGTGTCGCCCATTAAGATGAAATCTCGTGGAAGAATGCTTCCAAAGCTACCCATTGGGGAAAATCAGTTGGTGACTCACATATCGAAGGTGATGGGCAGCAGTCCTTCTCTAGATCCCCAGAAAGGATCTTTTTCACCTAAAGGATCATTTTCACCAAAAGAAGGCCCACCAAGGGATTCAAGTTCAAGAGAATTATCTCCAAGAGGTAGCTCGCCCAAAACTGCTCCTTTGCGATCGGGACCTTCACCTGATCGTCAGCTGAGTCCGAAGATTTCACCTGAAGTGAAAAAGCTCCTCATGAAAGACCGCCGCAAATGCTATGCCGAACAAAAGAGTTTTTCATACGATGTAAACCAATACTATATAATGGATAATAAAGAGGTGAGCAGCAATAAAGGCGACTCGGCTCCGATAGTCATCACCAAATCCAGAGACTACCTGGAGGAAGATGAGCTGGAAGACTTTCTGGCCGAGACAGATCTTGCCCCCACCGATGATGGCGATTATGCGTCTGATCGTACAATGGATAACCAGCCTCAGGTACGTGAAATATCTACCCAAACAGACGATATCGAAAGTGAAACCACTCACGTCAACCAGAAGAGACATGTGTTCTCAGAACAAAAGAGTTTCTCTTACGAAATTACCCGATACCCTAGTCCAGAACGGCGAGCTACGTGCGGAAATAGGTATGTGAGGGACAGATCTACAAGAGCATCTGAGCCCATTATCTATCTTACCCGCCAGCCACCTATCCCTGAAAACCCAGCCCTGACCAACAAACAGATCCAAAGGAAGCCAGGTAATGAGAGTATGCAGCGTGCTGATTTTGATTGGTGTGGTCCTAAACAACACGAAGGTGGTGAAATGACAACTGATAAAGATAGCCCAATATATCTAGGAGATGACGGTAAAGGTGACGAGGCTAGAGACTTCAAACCTGAACCTAATGCTGGAACGTACCAAAGAGACATCAGTCCAAGAAGAACTATGCCAAGAGATTTCAGTGTGGATTCCGCTCGAGACAGCTACAGAAAAGCGACTGGCGATCGAAAGGGGCCAAAGGATCTGGCCCGGTCCGGCGCGTCACCAAACTCACGTCGTGTAAGTGACACTAAAGATAGCACTATCAAAAAGAGAGAGGAATCTAAGGCAGATGATCGCCATCGATCGCCAAGTTTTAGTCGGCACAGACCTTCAGCTGCCTCTCGTGCTGAGGATCACGGCAGATCTCGCGGGTCCAGCCTGTCACCTCAGCTTGAAATAACAAACAGAGATGAATATCGACGTCACGGTACAAGTGATCACTCTCGGCATCGAACAAGTGATACTCGAGAGAGCAGCTCCAACCGAAGAGATGACATCCAGAGGTCACAAAGGGATGCTACCGAGAAGGAGTACAGCCCATCTCGAAAGGAATACAATGGGGTGCGTGAGCGCCGGGAAAGTAGCGGAGTACACGGAGGAGAAGCTAAAGAAAGGTCTGAAGAGAGCAAATGCTTTCACAGGCGCTCGTCTAGTGGAGACCGTAGTTCACAAGACAAGCATGCACGACAACATAAAGACCGAGAAGGTGCCCAAATTAAACGGGGCACGTTTGGACAACAGAAGAGTTTCTCTTATGAAGTAGCTGTGAAAGCCACTCATTTACCACAAGTAGTGAGCGACCAATCGTGTGCTACCATGTCAAAGCGTATATCCTCTGCTGATCACGAAAGAACTATGATTACAAGTATCAAAGAGAAACGCAAAATGATGATGGAAAGTAAAAAAAGTCATTCTATGGATGAAATAACATTCATTCAGCACATGGGGCAAAATTTCGACAAGGTTAATGACTCGACAGCGAGTGAGAGACTGCGGCATGTGGTCACATACCCGCATAACATGAACCAGCAGAGAACAGCCAGCAAATCGCCTGAATCAAGATCTGGTGAAAACAAGAAAAAGCTGTTTATGCTACACACCATGAAAGCTATTGAAAAGGAACGCAATGAAAATATTCAACCCGCGGAGCCATCTCGATATTCTGAAGAAGACATTGAACCGGTCCACAGTTCTCAAACGACAACCAAACCACAATCTGACTCGGATAGATATGGTGCCCGCCAACGACAGAAGCCGCCACACGAGGTGGAATTGCAATCACCAAAAGAGGACACAAGTAGACGTTTGCAATCGGAGCCATCTCATCGCCTCTCACGAAGACTATCTCCCAACCGGAAAGATATCCAGCCATCCATTCCTGAAACTCAGCCAACAATACCCCAAAACTTACCGATTCCACATGGAGCTGAACCCAAACAAACCAGCCCCAGAAAGAGGTCACCCAAACTATCAAAGGACAAAGGTAGGCCCACTTTACGAGAACTTGAGACACGATGTCCACGGGTGCCAGTTCCAGGAGCCCTCGAAGAAGGATTGGACCCTGATGGTCGTCAACCAGGTCAATGGTCAGTCGCTGCGCCCAGCTACCCTCTATATCAAATCCATTTTGATACTGGTCCGTACGCAACTCGAGAAGCTTCGCCGGAAAATAATGCTCACAAAGATTGTGGAGACCCCGTCATGTACGCGCAGCAGCCCACAGCACCCGAGCACAATCTGGATTCACAGCCAAAACATATACGATGGAGCGTGACAGAACCAGAAAACAGATCTCCTAAGAAACCCAAATGGCGCTGAGCTAAATCTGGGAGTAGCTCGCAGTCGAAAGACAACATCTGGTAAACCAAGACCAGAAAACACGGAAACTGGTGAGGACAAAACTTCACAACCATTTCCAATGCGTTCAACAGCCAAGGACACATTTGGTGTTCAACAGTCCAGATCGCCTAATCGTGGCGTCGAGTCACCCGTTAAAAAGAAGGTGTCCGAACAACCAGCGGCATCTTCTTCTGATGGTAAGAAAGACACATCGCGCCGTACCAGTAAAAGGCCTACCTGCGAACAACGTGTGCAATAGCTGTATAGATTGATAATAATGCGAACGCCGTGAATGTATTTGAGTGCGCTCATATTTCGTGGCTACTGAATCTCACCAATGACGGTTGTTGTGTATTTGTTATGAACTCTATGTGACCGTGATGCTCAAGACTCTGTAATGCTTCCAGTGTAATAACCACTTTAAAGTGTTTTTCTATTTTTAACTGCAACAAATTACTTTACGCACATTTTCTTAATATTTTCTTAGATAAGTAGATTTTATCGTTCATACACCCTGCACAAATAAACTGTGTTATTTTGTTTCATTAGCTCTGTTCATGTTACGCTGTGAACGAATCCTAGTGTGATCACTATAGAGGGTGGATTACATGTGATCATTTTGTTAACACGCCTGTCCTCGATGTCGATGTCTACACCTTTTTCACACCTGTTACGTCATACACAGTTCCTATCCGTGCCTTTTAATGAATTCATGTGTAGAAGACTTTTAAAAAGTTTTTGAGAAAGTACTAACTTTTAATACGGATTCATCAGACTGCATGAAAAATTGAGGTCATTGACATCAATCCTGCATGGGAGACCTCCAATTTGTGCCAGTAGTGTAGCAATTACTCGAAGATTACTTCAATAACTGAAGTTAGTGCTCTGATTGTATATATTAACAGTATATGTTTGACAATGGAGCATTAGACGTTTATTCGATTAATTAATGCGCTTAGTAAGAGCACGATTTCCCCTGTTACATTTAACTGGCCTTAAGTTACAAACCAGTTGACCCGATGCAGTCGATTGGTAGGCATGAGACCAATGTTTTCCATTGTTTGTGAAATCTAATTTGTGTCGACTTGCCTGCATCCTCCATTCCCTCTTCCGGATAAGATGCATGCCTCTCAATGATCCCGAAACCCAGTTTCATGCAACGATCAACGAAATATCCATGACATCTGTTGATTTTGAACAGGCCCGGTTGGAATATGAACCAAATCTTATTTGCGTTAAACTTTTTAACATCTCACATTAAAAAAACGATAGGTAATATAAAAACGTCAAGTTGATCTTATTACTTGATAGGTAAAATAAAAACCTCAAGTTGATCTTATCAGGCAGTAATTTAAATTAATCGCTAAATGGATAAATCGATCAATGGATTACGCAAAGACCTGGCCGCAACCATTCGGTTAGGTAAGGTAAGTACCGTTTGATGTATGTTCGAGGATTGCTTGGAAATGAAATTACGGAACAGTCAATAATAATGACATGTTTATATGGCGGACCGAAAAACGGGCACTCTCGCTGTCGTGAGTAACACGGTGGCCATGTGGCGGGTACAGTCGGGTACAGTCGATGGATGCACTGACTACATCGCAATGCCATTAAAATGAATATTTGACCACCGATTAACGGATGAATATGTCACTGATTCCGATAAATTGCGTTACACGGTTAGATCAACAAACGACTCAGACCATGACAGAAAGGGGAAGCAATTGACGACAAGCACTGCAGCAAACTGCGACCGAGAAATTCGACAGCGCATACCTGCAATTACAACCATGCTTTAATTGATTTGGGTGCGGGATAAGATGTGGGCAGAAAGGCGAGACTCATACGTTACCGGACAAGAGGGGGACTGTATATATATATATATATATATATATATATATATAGATATATATATATATATATATATATATATATATATATATATATATATATATATATATATATATATATATATATATATATATATATATATATATATATATATATATATATATATCTCTCTATATATATATATATATATATATATATATATATATATATATATATATATGCAATATATGCGTGTATATAAATATATCCGTATATATATATATATATATATATGTATATATATATAATATATATATATATATATATTTGCAGCTGTAGGCATATCTATATGTATATGTGCATATATAAATATATAGATATATATATATATATATATATATATATATGTATATATATGCATTATATAATAAATAGATGTTCATATATATATATAAATATATATAAGTTTATTTATATATCTATATATATATTCAAATATATTCATGAAAATAAATACATATACATATATATCTATTCCTATATAAAATATATATATATATATGTTTATATATATATACATATATATATATGTATATATATACGTATATATATATATGTGTGTGTATATATATACTTATATATATGTATGTATATATACCCATATTTATATATATGTTTATATTTATATACATATATGTGTGTGTATATATATATATATATACATATATATATATATATATATATATATATATATATATATATATATATATATATATATAGATCTATATATATATATATATATTTCTATATATATATTTTTCTATATATATATAAATGTTTATATATATATATGTTTATGCTCATGAAACACTACATCGGCAAACTTGAGCAAAATGACAATGCGTGTGGTTGCATCATTTATTAAACAGAAACGTCGCTAAAAGGATTGTCGTCACTTGACCCATTATCCACCCACAAGTCACGGAAGCACTTCAATTCGGGAGATTTTTCGGGCAAACCGAACGCCCGTCGAGTTCAATATTGCTATATGGATAACCGCCCTTATACATTTGTTTTAGTGGCTAGTCCGCGATCCCAACCACTAACACATTACCCAATAGTCTTTAATCTTGTAAAGAAGTGTGCATGTGGGTACTTTCACTCTGTCGGGTCTGTAATGAATACTAGATAGGAGGACACGGCCACGGGGATTTGCATTGGCCGGCCGGCCGCTATCTTCTATGTGTCCATAAACAGCTAAAATTTGGACTGTCCAATCAGAGCTCGTGATTTCTTTGCCCCGTACGAAGAGTTGATGATCAATCAAGTTACCCGGGTGGCAAATGTCGGGGCGGAAGTTTTGTAAATTTGCTAATCGGACTAAAATTTTTGGCAAACTGGTTGCACTTGAACCTGAATAAATTACCTTTTGGGTGGCAAATGTCGGGGCGGATGGTTTTGTTAGGTAGAATGACAAGTTCTCAATGGACATGGGTGGATGAGACGAGATGGTTGAGGCGAGATTTTTGGTAAACTGGTTGCAAAATCGTTGTTGGGTATTTGAATACATAGAAGTTAGAGGCCTGCCGGCCAAAGCAAATCCCTGTGGACACAGTCGTTTGGGTTAGCAGTTAGGACACATGAAATAAAACGTAATCCTTTGTGTCTGTACCAGCTCCTGACAGTCCTTTGTATGTATGCCAGCTCCTGACAGTCCTTTGTATCTATGCCAGCTCCTGACAGTCCTTTGTATCTATGCCAAAGCTGCCAGCTCCTGACAGTCCATCTATCAGCTCCTGACCTTTGTATCTATGCCAGCTCCTGACAGTCCTTTGTATCTATGCCAGCTCCTGACAGTACTTTGTATCTATGCCAGCTCCTGACAGTCCTTTGTATCTATGCCAGCTCCTGAAAGTCCTTTGTATCTATGCCAGCTCCTGAAAGTCCTTTGTACCTATGCCAGCTCCTGAAAGTACTTTGTATCTATGCCAGCTCCTGACAGTCCTTTGTATCTATGCCAGCTCCTGACAGTCTACCCCGCGCCTTAACAGTCCTTTGTATCTATTCCAGCTCCTGACAGTCCTTTGTATCTATGCCAGCTCCTGACAGTATCGTTGGTCTTTGTATCTATGCCAGCTCCTGACAGTCACCTTTGTATCTATGCCAGCTGCCTGACGGATGTAGGGCGCTGAGTTGCTCGATAGCTATGCCAGCTCATATTGTTTCTGTACACAAGTCTTCTTGCGCTTTGTATCTATGCAGCCAGCTCCTGACAGTGGACTTTGTATCCTATGACCAGCTCCTGCAAATCACAAAGAGTCATCTTTGTACTACCTATGAGCCATGTTGATAGCTCCTGACAAGCGATTCCTTAGTGATTTGTACCTTTACATCAAATGCCAGCTCCTGATCAGTACCAGGTTTGAATATCTTATGCCAGCTCCTGCAAGCGCAAAGTAACCTCTTTGAAAGCTTTTATGGACACAGCGGAGCCGCCACGAACTCCACATGTTAACGCCAGCTCCTGCAACTGCTTGCTTCGGAGGTTCTTTGTGGAATTGCGGCGTCTATTGCGAAGTGCATGAATTACTCAAACCTGACAATATAATATCATATGGCCTATGCCAGCTCCTGGCATATTGTATCTATTACGATTGCCAGCTCCTTAAAGAAGTTGTTAGTTTTAGACATACTCTGGTACCATGTTTATATATATATATATATATATATATATATATATACTATATATATATATATATATATATATATATATATATATATATATATATATATATATATATATATATATATATATATATATATCTATATATATATATCTCATCCTCTCTCTCTATCTCTCCTCGCTCCTATATATATATATATATCTCTCTCTCTATCTCTCTCTCTCTATATCTATATATATATCTCTCTATATATCTTGTGTGTGTGTGGGGGGGGGTGTGTGTGTGTGCGCGCGCGCGCGTTGGTGTTTGTGAGTATGTATACACGTGTAATATGTTCTGTTTTTCCCCTGTCAATTGAACAATGTGACATTTGCTAAATATATAGCGTAGTATGTAGGATATGCACCAATATAGGTCAAAGCAACGATCGTGCGGTTCCATATCGTACCATACAACAATTACTTGAGCGTTTTTTGTCATTTTCGCTTCCAGTAAACCTAGCAACAAGTCCGGATGTTCCAAAACGATGTGACAAAAGACGAAGTACGTCGGGTCAAATGGCTAGTTCTGCAGGGGACGCGCGGACAACCAGTAACTCAGGGGTACGTAATCACACGAAACTCTCGCCCTTTACGTCTCTCTAAATTGCTCGCTGTATTAACCTGGCCAAAGCCAAATTATGTTGATCAGTCGCTTTTGTATGCATGCAATCATGCATGTATGTATGTATGTCTGTGTGTATGTATGTATAGATGGATGGATGGATAGATGGATGGATGGATGGATGGATATGGGGATGGATGGATGGATGGATGGATGGATGGATGGATGGATGGATGGATGGATGGATGGATGGATGGATGGATGGATGGATGGATGGATTAAAATGAAATGCGGAAGAGTTCACAATTTAATTTGTTTTCTTCAAATACAAAAATTACGTAGCACGGTCCATCCACAGAACTCAAAGATTTGTTTTGTCTTTGACCCAAGAATTAAGCAAAGGTCATGGAAAATGGGATAACTCCTTGATAACTCAAACAAATACTTTCCGATCATTTCCTGAGAGTTTAATGTAATAGCAAACTTCTTTTAAAACATAAGTTTGAAGGGAAATTGCACAGCTTGTTAAGGGGCTCCATCTCGAAATATTATGGTCTCAGTCACATTTTTCGCAAACATTTTTATCACCAATTTTATGACTGCGACGGTGGTATCGGAAGACTTTATGGGTTTATATGCCGTCGTTTCCCGTCGCAAATGAACCAGCTAAGGTTGAACATCCTAGTAGATTAGTTTGTTGTTTAACTTTCATGCGCAGTAAAATCGAGAGAGAGAGAGAGTGAGAGGGATGTATCCATGTATGCGATCCATTGTGAATGTCTTGAGATTGCTCATGCGTATTACAGCGCCAGCTACCGCAGCTTCCCAACCGCATCTACGCCGTCCTTTACAATTACCTGCCACGTGAAGATGACGAGGTTTATTTAACGTCAGTAAAAAAAAAAAAAATATTGATACATGTATCCAATTATTTCACTCTGTCATTAACAATGGCGGCGTCTCTGTGAGTGCTATATGGTATCACGTGCTCGTGCAGAGCCGGAAGTCAAGTGCGCGTGACAGATACGAGCGACAAACACTGGTGGAAAGGTAGACTGGGCGATGTTGAAGGCTACTTCCCGGCCTCTTACGTTACTCCTCTTCACCCCAATGAGCGCGTGATGAAGGTCATTTCCGGTGTGCATATTCAAGGAGATGCCGACCAGAACTTGCGATTACTCAAAGATGAGGTTACTGATTGTTTATACAAATATAGAAAATAAAATCACATTTTGAACGTCTTTGAGCGAGACATTTGATATAATTGATTACACTATCGGTGAAATATAGATATGTGCTGTGGACTGCAATAGAAAAATGCGCACACTTGCCAATAACTTTTGTGGTATGGTTTTATTTATATATTTTGTCAAACACACCATTAAATCGTCTGTTGACATTCACCCTTTGATTGGAATGGCTTTCAGATTGTTATAAAAGAGAAATGCAGCAATGAAGATGGACTTATTGTAATCAGAACCCGCAACAACGTACGACTCCCCTGTCCTACTAAATATATCACGGAGATTCCAGAATGATGTCACATGTCATTTATCCTAGCAATTTTATTAACCACGTCAGTCGTGTCGCAGTATAAGCCAAAGAGCTTGAAGCTTCCCTAAGAGGGTTCACTTCCGTCAAAGTACGTGAAATCGTCATCTCTGTGCCAGCGCGTAGTTTGTCGTAACGTCTATCCTAAAACCACTTGGCAATATGGAGGTGCGTTCGCCTTGACCAATAGCATGACTCCATTACTTAAAAATAAACAACAGTCCGAAGTGCTTTTGTTGATTTGGTGTTAGCGCCAGCGTGCTTGAAACGATCATCAAATAATTCAATCAGAGTGAACCCTCTTTGGTTTTGCCTCCCCGTATTTACCTTATGATGACATGATTGCTCAACGTTAACAAAATCATAATGCACTTGGAGCTACTAAATTCTACAACCCATAATGTTACGCGATAAACCATGAATGACGTGCTCATTAGCGCATCACAAATCGCAGACAAAGTGTGATGGAAAACTGATGTGAACAAACTGTCAAATGATTCGTTTTCTAATGTCTCAATGAATTTGACCATACATTCCATCCGATAGCTCCTCTTCCATAGCCAGCACAGCACAGCACATCAGGCTTCAACTCTCGTATGCCTATGTACTCACGCCTAACTTGTTACAGCAACAGTTAACGCTAACGTATTGTGTCAAATTAGTACGTTGTTTTTTTCATGGTGCGAGGTTAAGCGTTCATGGACATGTTCTGCATAGATTACGATGTTTACTAAGTTGATAAGGGAAACCAATTAGCGTGGACTTGGATAGATGAATATATACCCAACTTGTCCATCCACTAACAACTGTGCGCACATAGTGCTAAATTGCATACTTGCTGTATACGAATGGAGAGACTTCGCTTATTGCTCAAGAGGGGTGTCCGTGCCATTGCTTTAACGCTTCTTGTTTTGACGCACTAGATGTCCGTATGTCTGCATTCGCAGTTAAGTGATTTGTGAATTCGTTGTTGCTGTAAACAGACATGGCAAAGTGGTAGAATGAAAGGGACCGGGTTTGTACATTACGTGAGAGTGAGTGTTTACGTGAGTTTAACCGTGCGCGTACGTATCATTTTATTTTAGCATCCTGGTTGCTTGCATGCACAGCCTGAGGTGGATGGGGGAATGTAGGATAATGTATCTAGTGCATAAATATCAGGTTACGCGCAAAATAAATATCAACTATCGATGCTAATCGTAATAATTACCAAATAAACATCGACTTTCGATGAACCTTGTTTCGTTGACCATCATGTTGTCAAATAGGAGGTCACATGGATATTGTTTGCTCTCCGATAGGTGTTCATTATGGTTGGTCGTCACGAACATAACGTTCAACTGTTGCGCGCAACTACATATTTAACTAGATTTGGCACAAGCGCCAACGGCATGTCTTCCAACGGCAAGCCTGGACGACCAGCAATACGGTATCAACAACATTACACGAACAAATGTTATCTCTAAACAAAATGAATGCTTGACCTATTAGTTCATCAATCGGGACCGTGATTGAGCCTTGTTTACACAACGTAAGGTTGGTGTTTAGGGTCCGTGTATATACCATCTTTTCCTTTTTGTTAATCAAAACTAAAAACCGAAAACGATCAACAGCAGCTAAACCGCAAACCGTGTTTCATATTCGACAACGATAAGCGGATAACACCAAACAGATTCATTTTTCGTTTGGTCAAACGGAAAATAATTGGCGCTGCTGTCGGCGGTATTTTTACTGATACAAGCGGCTAGATATGTTGGCAAAGCCTGTATATATATATATATGTATATTTATAAGTGTGTGTGTGCCTATGTATATATATATATATATATATATATATATATATATATATATATATATATATATATATATATATATATATATATATATATATATATATACATATATATATATATATGTTGAGTGCCAAATTGATAACAAACCCACTCTTCATCATAACGTACCCTCTCAGTCATCAATCGATTGAGTAACCCCCTACAGCTTATATTAATTATAAACCCCAGTTTCCCAGATCCACGAGTGACCTACATGTCACCTGCCACTTCCCCCCTCTCCTCATAAATACCCCATATTCCAGAGCCACATGACCTTCCTGCCCAGGCAACGCCCGATAGCCCCAACCCTCACAGACCTGGCTACGGCATGTCCCAAGAGAAATGGGATAGCGTGCCTTAGTCGTTGAGGGAAGCAACTTATATTTCAAAATCAGTTCTCTCCTGGCCTCAGAGCTCACCACATCTCTCTCATAAATTTAGGCTAAATAACATCGAAAATTCGAAAGTTGAAAACAGTTAAATAAAGTTCAAGTTGTTATAAACCCTACACCTGGAGTTCGAGTCTTCATTATTACAAGCGCGTATCGTGTGCATCTCAACACCACAAAGCCCGATATGACATATACATACCTATATATGTGTATATATATATATATATATATATATATATATATATATATATAACAACACATACACACACAAGCACGCGCACACACATATAAATACACACATATATACAGAAGTTTGGTTCCCGATGCCAAGCTTCCAAGTCGCTATTGTATATGTAACTATAGTTATGCATAGATCGCGGCTCGTCTACTCTTTGATTACACGGGGGACGTCCGGTGCGAGTATTAACCAACCTTTCCAGACGCTTGTATCAGTAAAAACATCGCCGACTGCAGCGCCACTCGTTTTCCGTTTGACCGAATGAAAAACGAATGTGTTTATTGTTATCTTTTATTGTCGGCGCATATAAAACACGGTTTACGGTTTAGTTACTGTTGTTCTTTTTTGGTTTAGGGTTTTGATAAACAAAAATGGAAAAGACGGTGTATACACGGACCGTTAAGGCACCCTAAGCGCCGCACACGTTTACGATAGATGTCAGCGAGGGGAGCTGGTAACGCGCCCTATTTTCGGATAGACGTCACAAGCTGCTGCCGCTTAGATGTATTGACATGACCCCTTAGCAGCTGTTTTGACATGACCCCTTGGCCAAGTCAATGCAAGCCGAGGAAAGGGATGAATGCCTCTGGTCGATTACGTAAGGTTTGGCCTACTTAGACATGTCCTGTAGATAACCTGCTCGCTAAGCTGACGCAGTAGAAAACATTCAAACTAAACGTCCTTTTTACTGTTTTCTTTTACTGTGAATGCTTAAAATACTGTTACAATCATTATCACGAGGCCAAGTTCTAAATACTGACAAAATTTCATGTGCGTAAATACAGCCGTTTCAGAGATATCAGCGAGGAGAGAACTCGTAACAAAAATCGCGATAGGTACTCTAAAACACATGTCATTATACAAAGTACAAAAAGTGAAAACAAGTATTTTTTTCCGCCTATTCCATGCTACGATAATAGTCTATTTCCCGGTAACCCCAATTACGCATGCACGCATGCGCAACAGCGCACCTGGCGTAACCAGGCACGTGATCCCGGTACAATCAAAGAGGTTCATGTTCACAAAAATGGGGCACAAAACAGATTTTTCGCGTTGGAAAGTCGAACAACTGCGGAGTTTTTGGAAGGATAGAGGGTTTACAACGACGGATTACCGACGTCAAGATCGAGTTAAACTTAATTTGCCCTGTGATACTGACTTCGACAAAAGTAAAGTGAAGAGCTACAAGTCTTTCGAAGACTATAGACGTTTTGCTGATGGCCATGTGCTCCAGCAGAGACGTTCAAGACAGCATGACTGTCCTGTGCCAGAACAGGATATGACAATTAGAATGTGCGAGGTGAGACAACATATTTTGGTTCATATGAGATAACATTAGCTGTATTTATCCCAGGCTAAAGTTGTCAGTTAGGATTATTAAGTCGAAGAGTAATTTCTACTATCATTTTTGTATTTGTTCTAGGTATAGAACCACACTAGAGTCATCACTTGGTAAACAAGTTGATGCCTTTGACCCTTGTCAAGTGACAGGTTGCCCACCTCAGAGGACCAGGTATACAGGGCCTGACATACCAAATAAGACAGGTATGGAAATGCTTCAGTTTATTGCACATATGCTAAAATGAAGCCGAATAAAGTGTAATATTTATAGAACTGATTGTACACAATAGACAACTGGGGTATGCAAACAGAATGAAGTCACTTTATTGATTCTTTCTGTTTAACAGAGCAATCCTCACGCTCAAGTCCTCGAAATACTCGAAAGACCCAAGCCAACCTTCACCTCAGTCTCCAGAGCCAGAGCCAGCATGCCTCTCACTGGGTGTGCTGGATAGAGCAAAGGAGTTTGTCGGGCACATCATACAGTCTGCTCAAGCCATACCTGGAGCCACCACAGTTGCCTGCACTGCAGATGATTTTGTCCGATTTGTCAAATAAGCCCCTGCTGATATTGAACTCATTGATTCAGATACTAAAGGGCAAGCCAATAACTCAGCCTGGCATGCAATGAGGGTAGGACGAATCACAGCCTCGGTGTTCCAACCATCATGAACAATCCAGATACTGACCTGTCTGTGCTCATTTCTAAAATAATGGGAGACAATTTACCCGTTACCACTCCAGCTCTCGATTGGGTTCCAAGAAAGAGAAATGTGCCCGTTCTTTATACACTACGGTTAATCGAAAGATGCACAGCTTCTTCACCTCAAACACAACAGTGCTTATTACACTCAAGTGCAGAGACAGGTGGGAATTTATGGTGTACAGAATTGTGACATTGTGTTGTACACATTAAAATGCTTCCACATTATCAGTGTACCCTTTGATGAAGAAAAGTTTGCGGAAATTGTGTGTAATGTGTCGCATTTTTCTTTTCATCATTTCTCTTTCCAGAAATAATCAAGTTGGCACAGCAATAGTGTTCTTATTTTTTGTGCATTAATGTTTTGGTGTATAGTTTGTTTTAATTGATAATATTTCTTTTCATGTTCTCGTTCATAATAGCCATAATATTTATAAATAAATGGTACTCGGTTAAATGCAATGGAAGTGTGTTTATTTTTCTTTATTGTAAAATGAGTTTTGTAGAGTTGGCAAGGAACTGTCTTGTTATATTCTGGGGGAAAACATATATTTGAGTCTTGAGAACCTGTTTATGTTTTAATATGGTTACTTGGTTCTTGCTACACACACCAGATTTTGCTGCTTTGGCATAGGGGGGTCAACCCAGGATGTTTCTTTAGGTGAAAAATCGATCCCATAAGCCTCCAACACTGCGCATGCGCGTCAAACTGGATTGGTAGTTGTGTCCCAACTTGATCTATCATTCCCCAATATTTCATGTTGATATGTCCAACCGTTCCGGAGAAACCAACTATCATTGGAAGACATAATCAGGCAACCAGAGAGCACCTTTTAATTGCGTGCAATTAAATCAACCTATCAGCGAGCAGCTTTCACACAATAGACAACTACAACGGTAAAACCTTGGAATTATAGTATGACACAATTCCATTAATGCGTGAAAATAAATTCGGGGCTTGGAATCAACGGACGTCAGCCAACGGCGACGTGATTGGGGACTACATATATCTTTTTACCCGAAGGCGAGTAGCAGTTAAACAAACTTAACTAGGCACGATAAGGGATTTGTTGCCAATTATCGCAACTAAGTCGACTTGTTGAGTCAAATTGCAGAGATCAAACCGTTTACAGGATTTAATTTTGCCGCTACTTTAATAATGAATCGACGATCAAACGTAGCTGCACTCGCCATGTTTTTTTCGGGTCATATACACCATAGGCTCTTGAACTTGCCCATTGTGAACGCATGAAGCTCGTTGTAACTTGGGTGACATGTAATTACAAACGACCCGAATTCAGTCTGGGAAGAAATAAAACTTATCGGACATGTTGTGATCTGACATACCGACTAGGATAACGACAACAAGTGAAGAGCATTTGGGCAAAAATAGTAAGGTTAGCCTGTTCGATAGCGAAATTAATGCATATAGTTTACAGTTTGGTGATTGGCTGATTCGATTGTGCGCAACTAAGTCATGTGCTGTGATTGGCTGATTTAGTTGCGCGCAACAAATTCCTATGCTGTAATTGGCTAATAGAATTGGGCGCAACAAATTAATATGCTGTGATTGGGTGATTTAGTTGCGCGCAACTAATTCCTGTGCTGTGATTGGCTGATTCAGTTGCTCTCAATTAGTTCCTGTGCTGTGATTGGCTGTTTTAATTGCGCTCAACAAATTCTATACCTCTAATTGGCTATTTAAATAGAGCGCAACAGTTGAACGTTATATCCGCGATGGCAAACCAAAGTTCAAGGAGCTCAATTCGAATTTAAACTAGATAACCTCAATAAAGTCGTAATTTCTCTTGCATTGTTCTCCAGGATAAAGCAATCAACAAAGTCCTGCTTGCAGTTAAAAAAGGAGCAACAATATTTCATTGAAGCTGTCTACTTATTATTTCAATCTACGCCAGCCTTTGATACAGTGGGGTCGCTGCACATGTGTTTTATATTAAGTATTTGAAACCGTACCGCAAGTGGCGTGTTCACATATCTTTCCACTTAGTGTCTCTTTTTTAGCGTAGCTACGAGCTCTTTGATGTGATTGTATTAAATAGTTGGAATTTCGCGTGTACCCAGTTACAGGCCTTGTCGAAAAGATCAACATGGCGCCATGAGCTCAGGGACGATACCGCCACCACTACAATCGTAGAAGCAGCCCAAGTTGGATGAATATGTCGCTCGTGGGTACGGATACAAATTGTTCATTTCAATCCAAACATGTGATGAAACCAAACAGCTCTCTAGGTTTTACACTTTCAAGGTGTGTGATTTGAAGTGCAGTTTTGCATGGTGTTGGATTCAGTCGTCGTAGTCGATAAATGCGTGTGTTCTTGTGCATGTGGTACGTTATGACGAGAAGCCAATCTGGACGCGGCCATTACATCCGGCCATTGTAGTAAATTAAAGTGAATAAAGAATGGAAGAAACTGGAGCCATGGAGAGAACAGTTATCCTGAACCATCGTAAACATGCAGCATCATAACGGGAATACTTGTTGAATAGCACATTGATGGTAAGATAAACAGAGAGAGCCAGTCAAACATATTAAAGGTAAAGACATTTCAGTCGGCCATTGGAGAAGAATGCACTGTGCGTGGTCCGCATAAGCAGTTTATGGTGCAAGTCATTATCATCACACCCAAAGCTTTATTTATTGTTTACGTTTATTTGATAATGGGGAAGATTAATTATGCGATATGTTATATGGTCTGCAGAATGGTTGAACACTGGTCGCTGCTGGCGATGATTCCACCCGTTCCAACGTCAATCCGATTGATGCTTGGTATAGCTTGATAATAGACCAAGGTGTTAAGAGAATTATAGAAAATGGGGATACTGGACATCTTTTTCGAGGTTCGGTCAAGCCACCCCAAGCACCCCGAAACCCAACACTAAGTTCCCAAACAACCACCCCTCCCAAGCATGCCCAACCATCTCAAGCACATCCAATCACCCCAAGTACACCCAATCACCCCAAGTACACCCAATCACCCCAAGCACCATAAAATACTATGAAATAAAGATTTCTAAAGCCATCCTTAACAAGGCATGTGACAAATATCCTTGCAGCTAGGAAAATGATAAATACCAAACAGACACTACCTCGGTAGCGATTACAGAGTCTGAATAGATGGCACACATCCTTAGAAACATAAGCAGTGATCAGAGGAGGTGTGTAAACAACTGGCACTCAAGGTGAAGCTCAGGAAAAAGAGTGAGGACCGTAGCTCTGACGAGCCTGAGCAGCGTCAGAATTATGAGGATCAGATGAAAAAGGCGCTACGTTAGACAAGTCGTTCCCACTTATCATAGAAACACATGAAAAGAAGACAAACAAAGTGTCCTTGTGGCTAGTTGAATCAATGAAGATGAATGGAGTGGAGCTCGTCTTGCTCGACATCAATCGCTATCGGCTCCTCCAACATGGCGAGTACATTGTCTAAAGCGAAATTAGATCTGACCCTCGGGAGTGAACGCTTCGCTGCAGCGGCTAATTTAGCTAATTTTTTTATGCGACGCTGAGACTGCTGAAACAGGCTTACTTGTAAGGGGATCGGCCGGTTAGCCACTAAGCGCGAGTGATTCAAAGGCAACCTTTCACATGTTAGCAAGTGAGAGGTGATCAATCGACGGTCACGGCGCGCGCATGCGTGCGCTCATTTGCCTCTTTTAGATGCTCGCAACGATGGGGTATAGAAGGAAGGTCAGAATATAACTCAAAGCGGGGGTGGCGAGTTAGCTGGTAGATTGGGCTTCATTTCCGCTGGCTTGTAGCTATAATACACCCGTAACTCACATCAGCTTCATTTACGCGAAGACGCACGTGCGATGCTCATTCAAGCTCGTGTTTTGTCGATTTCAGTCATGATATTTTTTGAAGGATCTTACTAAGACAACATCATCTTTTGTGACTCAATCACCAAGTCAATGTTTGGGTAAAACTATAATATTTAATCAGCACTGTGAATATGATACACAGTACTTGCGTGGAGTTAAAGTATTCGCTATATAATAACATGTGGTCTCATAGCACATAGTAAACTAGCATAGGTAGCAGCACATATAATTTGATATAAATACATGTGATCTCAATCTTCCATTGATAGTGACATGTGAACTATAAATAAGGAGTAGATAATAGGTAAAATACAATATTTGCCCATATTAGGAAAAGAAGCACAATATAAGGTGACAACACCAGGGATGGTTCCTGATGAGAGATGAATATTATTTTTGAGTAGAACAAGAACTAGGGGGCAAATGATATACATTACTGTCCCGTGTTTAGCTGTTTGTTATTAAGAGTTTGTAAAACAGCCTGGTGGTCACAATGGAATATGATATGCGAGTTGTTTGTGTGCAAAAATTTCAAAAACCAGTCAAGCAAATGAATAAATCCAATGAAGCACCAGCCAGTTTGTTGTTGTTGTTTGTTGTAACAAGTCAGAGAGTTGGCCAGAAATTTCCAAGTGGGTGTCGTAGTTTCAAACACTGGATATGTGATTGCAAACCGACTGAAATTCGGACAAAGCTCACTCAACTGCACGAAAGCTTTGCGTCACATAGCTCCGGTCGAACGGTAATATGAATATATACCGTTCTGCTTCAAGATTTTCCGCGCGTCCAAGAAAACGCGTTTGGCTGAAGTGCCACATAACGCATCTAGAAAATAAGAACCTGCTCAAAAAAAAGTCCTAACGCACCAAAAAACTCGACGCTAATCTTCAAGAAATGCTATCTATATATAATTTCCGAAAAATCGCGATACGATGACCGCCATTTTGGAAAATATTGGGTGGCGTGATTTCCCGCAATATCCCGCCGCCTCATCTGCATTGCCTTAGCATTAGTGGTCGATGGGTCACGTCATTCTGAGCATGCGCGATGCACGTGGTCTTGAACTTGAAAACAAAGATGTTGCTGTGTTTCGGACCTTTTACCGCTTACCAAATTGACCGCTATAAAAATAATTACCATGGATGAAATCCCCCGCCGAAAAGGGATAAAATTGTCCTTGGACATCATTGCATTCTAAAACTCCATCACTTGGGTATGTTTGGTGTTTGGTAGTTGTCTGAATCGATCTCAAAAATTTTACATTGCGTCGGTTCAAGAGAAAGTAAGACGTCGTCTTGTAGGGCTATGCGTCACATGACGTCCTCGGTTAATGAGATTTCGTTTCATAATGAAGTAAATATACCCTTATGACCACACGTCATAATGTTTTTCGCTACGAACATTAAAACAAATAAAAATAATAAAACAACGCGCCGTCGTTTGGGACGTCGATACAAATAAAGAAAGACCGTCGTATTTTGAATTTGGCTGTCTTAATGACGGCTTAACGGCTGCCTGGCCAAGTCTTTGCTACAAGTTAGGCATTTACAAGTGTGCAACCTCCATTAAAGATAATATGAGAAAAAGGTAGCAACAACAAAGATCTTGCTATAATAGGATACTCGACTCGGACGTTTCTGCTGTGAAGCTCGCGACCAGCGCGCCACCTGGTTTTGAACAGTTCTGGTTTTGTTGAGGCTTTATTTGTTCCGATGCCATATAATCTATCCATCTTTGTATTGTGTCACTATGTCGACATTCGACGTCATACTGATTCTGTTGCAGGAACCACAAGGATCAAATACCACCACGAAACTGACTGTCGTATTAAGACCATTTTATTATTATTAAGTTTGGACCTCCATTGACTGCGTTGAGTCTTCACACAGCCCTCAAATCAGTTTAGTTCATTTTGTTCTAATTCTTACATGCATGATGTCACTTACATGATCTGCTTTGTTCGTAATTTTTGCACTGCCCGTGATGTTGTTATGTGTTTACACAAATATATATTTGCAACAACGTTTATCATATTCAAGAATGAGGCATAAAAACTTGTTATGTAATAGTTATCGCATGGTCACGTGGGTGATATGGGGAAAGCAATTTTAAAGAATTATTGAAGAACAGGATGCCAAGAAACACTAGAAGATCTGAATGTTGGGCTGTGAGTGCATACCAAGACTGGCGGGATTGGAGGCAGACCCAGTCGGTAGCTGCGAGGGACCCTAATAGGTGTAGACGTCTAATCGGAGGCCATTTAGAACTGGGTTCTACATTAGTATTTGCATTCACACATTTTGCTCTGTTTGCGTTCTACTTAATGCAAACCCTCAGGGAATATAATGCTTCTTGGTCAGGTACAGTCGATGAAGTACAGGGTTGTTCCCCCTGAAGCTGATGGAGGCAAACAATCATGAAGCTGCTCTACAGGTTATGAAAAAACGTCGACATAATTTTAAATCAACGGCCGGGCCTTGTGAGACGAATACTGTTTTGCCACAGACTGTCTGACAGTCGCATATTGTCGCCGGACGGGGACTTTTTGGTGTGTCCATATTGTTATCCACAATGAGAGCTTGGCATCCATTATCACATTCTCATAGACATTTAATTTACCAGCGGCTTTCACTTCTTTGTTGGCACGGATTGCAATACCCGAGTTGGAATTGTTCAGGAACTTTCCTACCTGAGTCATGAAGACGGTCGTCGTCAGTAGTCCGCAATGTGTTGATGATGTGGGGAAAGTAGTTCAACTTTCCAGTACAGCAAACGTCGTGTCGTGCACGTCCACATCTCAATTTATATCGCCGTTACGGCGCACAGATCGTTGTTTTCGTCTTCCCGCTGCCGTCCTCGGTAGTTAGATCTTGCATTACGCTCATATATGACATGCGAATTACAAAGGGGTGATGGTCAGATTGGAAAGTAACGTGACAGTATCTCTTGGAGTTGTGTGGGGTGGAGATTTTATTTATACTGTGAACGAGTGTGGCTCTAAATTCTGCTAGATCACAGTTTGGTTTTAAGTACCCCCCGCCCCCATATGATAATTTGGTTCGAAATTCACCTATACAGTTTGTTTATGAATATCCTCCCCAGGCCACACTCCCCCACTTAATCACCAATCCCGACCCACCCCCACTGTATCAGGGTTGGTCCTAAATACCCCATTATCAGAGTTTGGTTCTAAATACTTTTGGATTACCAAAAGATTCAACTTGGGTAAATACATATATTAGGATTAAATCCAACCGGTACATCTCACGAGAACGCTATGTAATGGGCAGCAATCAGCAAGCTTACTTTCGAGGTAATGCCAATGATATTTCATGATTACTTGTGTACATTTCTGGATTAACAAGTCTACATTAATTCAAATTTGTATGTTTGCTTGTACATACACAGGCTACCGTAACTGGTAATCTTTGTCATTTCTACAATTGATGAACAGCGTTTCATAAATGCTTGTATTACATCAACCACAAAGTTGATGAAATAAAACTTTCTGCAGTCTACTGCAAGACATAAGAGACGTATCAAATCCGCGAACGCTAATTGACATGCAGGGGCCATTATTGAGATTTTACCAAGAATGCAGTGTTGGCTGTGTGTGTGTGTGTGTGTGTGTGTGTGTGTGTGTGTGTGTGTGTGTGTGTGTGTGTGTGTGTGTGTGTGTGTGTGTGTGTGTGTGTGTGTGTATGTGTGTATGTGTGTGTTTGTGTGCATGTGTGTGTGTGTGTGTGCTACATGAAGGTGATGATACGCGCGCCGGCATCTTACACATTATTGCCATCCGTCGAACACAAGACTTGTTAATACAATCATTCTGTTGCTCCTTGGTGTGGTCTAGGGTAGGCCTCTTTATATTCCCTAGGTGGCTAATAATAAATGATTGTCGTGGACTGTATGACCAATACACTGCAATATGGAGATCGTTTGTGTAGCCGGTGATGCGTTGAGATAATGACCGGCCTTCGACCTGGTGCATCTGATGTTGATGAAAAGGCCTTGTACTTTTTGTTACTGATGCAAACGATAACGAGACACTTATTGGCGCTATCTAATGTTGATCAAAGACTATTTTCTGGTACGAGCGTCAAATTGCAATATGGCAATGGCACAACAACAAATAATCCAACAAATCATGGAGTCACAGGGAATAGTACATTTAATTTTCATACAGGGTTGGAATAGAAGAAAGAAGTGTTATGTGGGTATTTTCAAAATTTCCATATCAAGGCTCTTATTCCACACGTAAATTATTCAAACCTTTGTCCTCTTTTGATCCGTAAAAATTCTTTACAAATCCTTACCCTTTTAATCACCCGATTGTAACAGCAACATTTTAATACCTTTGCTCTAGAGCAATCCCCCACAATTAATTCGAATTGACACTTATACCGGGAGTCTACTATCCAATTACAATGGACCTGGTTGGAATTGTCTCAGCTAGCTAATCCCCAGATCCCCGCCGGCCGAGCCAATGACACACTAACACTCCAGCCATTCGTGACTAATGACGATAGTCCATGCGTCTGGTTGGGGGGAGCGTTTGAGTTTCAGGAGGGGAATAAGAGGTCGGATATTGGAGGCACGAGGGTAGAAGCTTGCCTGGAGAATCAAGGTATACACCGTTAATTCGTTTTTCAATTTCACAAATGCAAATAGAAAATGGGTTAGCAACCCATTTTCTATTTTATTATTTTGCAAACATAAATAGAAAATAGGTATACATTCCATTTTCGTTTCGCGATATTAGATTTCATTAACCGAAAAACCAAAATGGAAAATGGGTTTAGTTTCGTTTCGTTTTCCTATTTTCGATCAGATAACTCGATTTCAGTTAAAGAAGGGTCGCGCGCTTTGCGCTGATCCGAGCGGCGAAAATAATTTGAGTATTTTAACAGTCGTTCGACTGCGCCCGAAGATGTCTGTATTTTATTCTGACAGCAAACGCATCACACTTGATCTGACTGACGTGACAATACGAAATATTGCCAACATAAGTTGAGAGTTAATTTATATGCAGTTTGTGTCCGAAGTAAGCAGCATGATATGGTATGCTGTTCTTGTTGCTAATGCGCTGCTAGTAAATAATAATAAAATAATTTAAACTGTGGGTCATCCATATACTTAGAGTGAACTTAATATGAAATTGGATGAAAACCATGTTAGTTGAAGCTTCATAACTATGAATACCATGCAGTTACATTCTATTATCCTCATGATTTCATTTGCATGAACACCTGTAGTGTCTGTTGTCGGGTTGACCGGTCCTCTTGAGAGCCGAACCAACTCTGGCTTCAGCAACTTGCTAGGCGAAGTTTTGCTAGGCAAAGAAACGTCGCGTCCGCGCTATTGATAACTTTTGATCTCTCACATCCGCGCTGTAGAGGCGAAGAGCCGCCTGCGAGATTTCTGAGGTTCCGATGAACTCGCTAAAAACTTACAAAAGCCCTCCAGGCCATGAAATTTGTGACAAAATGAAGGATTATATCACGAAAAGACTGTTTCTATTACTACAGTATTGTATAATTGTTCAGTTTCATTACGAAAGTGCGGCACGTCGAGAAACTTTGTTCAAAACCTCAACATGGCCGACTCCCACAATGCAACATAATTTGGTGGAGCTCGTGATTTCTAACAGAAAGCCGAACCAATACAAGTTATTGTTATATTCAAACCTGCAGTATGAAACAGAATTTTATCATCTCTGACCCATTTTCTTCGTACATCACCCATTAGACGCGCGCCCAATTGAAAAGCGCGAGTTTCTTGCTGGCTCCTCCACTCGACCTAGCCCCGCAGACACAACACTCTGCTACCTCTGTGATATCGGTCTCGTTTTCGATTCGCACGGTAGCCATGTTGGATAACAATTCTTAAAATTGTGTTGGATTCCGTTGATTCTGTTAATAAAGGAGTATGACTGTTTTTGTACTCTTGTCAAGATTGATGTTAAGACATTTATGGATATGAAAATGTATGTTTTTTAAATTTGTACCTTGTCTGCACTGCTAGAATGAGCATATTTGCTTATATTCTTAAAGATTCTGCCATACGGTCCCTTGCCCCTAAGGTGGCATCAGATCATCAAAACACCAGGGGCGAGTGCCTTGCCTAGCAACTTGCATGCCCAGTGATGATATGTAGCCTGCCATCGGCAGTATTTACGGATAGTAGCTGTGGATAAGCCCCTCTGAACTTCGAGAGAGATCAAATGCTCAGAAATCACTGAATAAGAGTGTCCATCTTGTAACATTATCAAGATAACATCGCCGAATTCATCTAGCGCGGACGCCATGCTTTTTCGCGGCGCGCGCGTACTCTGCTCAAACCATCAGGGAGCGTCCCTTAATTGATTAACTTGATTGAACTCATTTTCTATTTTCGTCTTTAAGATTGTGAAATTCATGACCGAGAAACGAAAATGGAATGTATGCCCATTTTCTAATTGTGTTCGCCAAATGCAAAAATAGAAAATGGGTCGAATACTAATTTTCCATATTCGTTTGTCAAAAATATAAATAGAAAATGAGTTGTTTACCCATTTTCCATTGATAGTTGTGAAATGGAAATACGAATTAACTGTATATACCTTGATTCAGGAGAGACGGAGATTGTACCAGAAGCAATGAACCAATATTAGCTAAGAATTCTGGTTTTCACACACATCAAGCCTCCTAAAGAAAAACAGCTCTTAAAAAAAGACTCTTAGAACAACTTGTGGAGAAGCCGGGTACTTTTAGTAAACTGCTGCAGGTACGGGTAACAACTTCGGTACGAACGCTTGGAAGATGCTAACTCCCCCACTTAGCATTAACGGCGAATGAAAACCAGGTCGGCGGCGACATCCTGTGTCGGGTGTCAGACGGACGAAAAACCGATATCTACAGCACTAACCACCAGTTGTTATTTATACTTTGAACGTTGTAATATTTCGCTGGTGTGGATAGATAGCTGTTCTGACTTTCCCTTGAGACGCTAATAAAGAGATAACACACCTTCTTACTAACCGACTTGCCCAAAACTTATACAAGCTAGCTCGATGTGAACGGACAAATGAGAATACATTTGGCCATTGATTTCCCAATGGGAGGCAATGCTCTACGGCCTGCTTATAAAGCATGAGTTGACAGTGAGCTCAATGGCATTATCAAAGCCTCTGTTGAGATGACAGGTAGAGCATGGGCTGGATTGCTGTTCCATAGTTCGTTGAAAGGAAAGCTGTACATGAGATCATTATAGTTTGGTCAACATGGCAGCTATATACTTGCCATACATAGGGGGATATCAGGTGAAGAACAACTCGACGGAAGATACTGTCAACCGTTTACCAGAATACAACCTTACTCTGCTACTAGCTCTCGTAGGCTTTTTTGCCAATGCATCTGTGATACTGGTCATGACGATGCATCTGTGATACTGGTCATGACGATGCATCTGTGATACTGGTCATGACGATGGGTGCGCTACAACAAACTCTTCACAGTCTATACATCCAAACATTCGCCGTTCTCGACTCTTGCTACCTAGCCGTAGTCCTTGTGTTGTGGCTTGATAAAGTCGGTATCAACCTATACAAAACACCCGGCTGGTGTCAGGGACTCACGATGGCAGCTTACTCATGTGAGTTCCTCAAAGTATGGCTCATGGTAAGCTTCACAGCAGAGATATGTGTACGCTTTTACAGTACCCTAGCGTCAGGAGCCTGGTGCCCAGTCTACCGACCACACATGACACTCGTAGCGTAAAGCTAGAATTTCTTGGCTTTTCTTGCGGCATCCCACGACCGGCGGGCCTAATATTAGTGTGAGCATCCGCATCCCACGACCGGCGGGCCTAATATTAGTGTGAGCATTCGCATCCCACGACCGGCGGGCCTAATATTAGTGTGAGCATCCGCATCCCACGACCGGCGGGCCTAATATTGGTGTGAGCATCCCCACCCCACGACCGGCGGGCCTAATATTGGTGTGAGCATCCGCACCCACGACCGGCGGGCCTAATATTGGTGTGAGCATCCGCATCCCACGACCGGCGGGCCTAATATTGGTGTTAGTTATGCTGTGCTACATTGTTCTTGTTTGATATGTATAACTTTCAGATGAAATAACGGGGTCGCAGTGTTTCCAGTGGTGCATACATCTATGTTAGCGGGTTGTTTTTTCCCAATTAAATTGTGTTGATACGAATATGCTGGAATTGAACAGAGGAGTTTTGAATGCGCAGTGTTTCGGATATGGAGGAGGCACCCATAGAGTGCGGGACTGTCAGATATATATGTCAAAATCGCAAGGAGTAAGGAATTGAGTGCTCATGTATATATACAAAAGATTGGATATTAAAGATTTCAAACACCTGGTAGTTCATATATTAGGTGGTTATTTCACGGAAGTTGTGTGACGTTTATGGTATATTTTACATGACAAATGTGGTCAGAGACATATGTTTGGTGAATTTGATCAATTCTCTGTATTAAACCATTTTTTGTTGTTAAAGAATGTGTTTCATCAGCTCGGCATTGTTTGGCATTTGAAAGCATTTGCTGATGTTTAACTGACCTGATATCATTTGGCTTTCCGTCGTTATCATCATCATAATCACATAAGTAGAGTAGGTTGTTTTTGTTGTTTTACTGCCGGGATGTCCCCCTTCCGCAATCGTTTATGTTTAACTTCGAGAAAAAGTTGTGCTGATCAGTGGCGTTTGTATGTGATAATGTTTGTTAAAGCTTAAGTATAACGCGATACAGATCGCAATATTTCCTCTAATTTAGACAGGATGTAGGCAGTGTCCATGTGCAGAACCTTAACCTCAATATATAGTCAAGGTCATGGAAAGTGTTAAATCGCAAATCCTTAGTCACTCAGTAAATAATTGTCCGATAAAGAAAATGTTTACATTTCCTGATGGCCCGGTGTGATAGAAACATTAATACAATCCATGCTTGCCGTGAAAATGCATAGTTTTCCCAACCGTCTCAGGTCGAAATACAGTGGTGACAGTAAAAATGTTACTAATAAAAACGCCCGGTTGTTTTCAAAATTAGGTTGCATGTCGATAAATATTACCTACAAAGATATGACGGGAATGGATTGCGTCACTTCGGTAACAAGTGCATCTAAATTTCCAGGCGGAAGTACAAGCGTCGACACATCGTCGACAATGATCGAATCGTAATTTTTCTTTCTATCGCTTTTAATGCATACTATTCGTAACAATTTACTGTATACTCCTAGTTGTAAATTATGAATAATTCTCTTACAAAAAAACCTTAAATCATGTTAAGTTCCGTAAAGGAAGTGACAGCGCCGTAACTCAACTGATAACGCTCGTAACGTCAATTTTCTTCTAATCGAGGCGGGCACATGTAGTACCTAAAAACAATTATCTAAATACATATTGTTGTGAATTATATTAATATTTCTCACATAATAACCTAAAATGATTGTGATATTGCATGGGTGGGGAAAACATTACCAAGATATCAGTTATCGGGAATCGAACTCAGTACTCCCATTAAATGTCGAATGCATGGCAATCTCAGCCTTATATTGGCAACGGGTGTCTTTAAGCTATATATTGTAAATAAGTGGATATGAAGTGTCATAATTCCGTCGCATATTTTCTTCTGGATGAGGTCAGAGCATTGTATTACTAACGATTAACAAAATACATTTTGTTGTAAAATAGTGATCGTTTCGATGCCTTCAAGTTATTTCACGTTATGATTTTTGTTTCCCATGGAGCACTTTGTGATATCGCATATTTTATCATATATGAATAGTTTTCCCAGGTGCCAAAATTTCACACAAAATGGCGGAGAAAAGAAATGGTGGTTGAAAATATCTGTCTATGGTGTCACACCATGATCATATATCTTGCCCATTGTGTTGTTCGCTTGCTGTTGATTATGATCGGGTGATGGTGAACACAATGATCAAAAGGCGATTAAAATCTTATCACTGCACATGATTCTTTATTGTTTTGAATCGGATAGGGAGAATGACGGTTTTAAATCAACGCAACGTGATGGTGGTTGCAAAAATATCGTGTACTATGATAAAGCTATGTGCAGTTTAAGTTTAGTTACTAATATGACTCGACTGTATTCTTTTCAAGGTATTGGGAACACCGAATCGTCAAATCATTTTCAATATCGGCGACATCTCAGAAAAAAAAGTTTACAAAATTATGCAAATGAGTGGCCACTGGGTCAAGTAACTACGCATGCACAATTCCATCATCTTTCGGATATAATCGCTAAAAGTCGAGTAAAGAAACACGCAAGGAAGTGAGGAGACCCAGTGGGTCAACAGTGGTCGAAGAACCCACTAGGTCGACCTGACTGGAGCGTGTTTGGGAGCAGTCGTTATTTCACCAGGCAATATTTTCTAGCAAGGCTGTGCATGATAAACGCCCGGGGATAAACGATATAATTCATATAGAGTTTGTGTTTTAAATGCTAACATTTGCAACCAATGTAATTCTCATTAATCGTATATTACATAATATAACTACACAACTATTTGTTCAATGTCGTTCGCTTCACGTTGCTGAAAAGGACAGTTATTGCATCGAAACCAGGACGTGAGTGAACCCAGTGGGAATCCTATGTATAACTCAATAGAGTGAGGCGATCATGCAAATAATGATAATGATTATAATAAAGTGTGATTATATAGCGCGTGTACCATGCAGCATGCTCACTAGCGCTTCACATAGTTGCTCTAAGTCTGGAAAGCCTTAAACTTAGGCAGGGATTCACAGTGTATTGTCAATGAGGACATTTTATACCATTGGCGCGGTGAACAAAATACTGAAGGCCATGTCATGCTCGCTCTGGGCTCCACAAAAATATCCTTGCTTGCTGAACCAAGGCAGCGAGGGGGCTGCTACATGCTCAGCAGCTGGTGTACTGTTTCAGGGGCCAGGCCATGGAGAGCCCTGTAGACTAGAAGGAGCAACCTGTAGTCGATATGCAATGTAAGCTCATGCGACGCGCTGGAACTTAGAGAGGAGCACATCTGAGAAGTCACACAAGAGAATGTTACAGTAGTTGAGTCTTGAGATGACTTGTGACTGGTCTAGACACTTGGTGGTTTCGACAGTCAGCCGTACATGGCAGATATTGCGGAGGTGAAAACTTGCATACTTAAATTGGCCATGTTGTTGACCTGGGGTTTCATTGGGAGCGTGAGATGGATTTCTGATTGGCCCTTTAGAAATCTTGACTTCTGACCCTGAAACTGAAAGGTATGACAAGGGAAAGTCGCTGAGCTGTTGGCGCGAGCCAAGGAGCATTATCTCGGTTTTTAACTTGAGCTTGGCAGTAAGGCAGTTTTTTTAAAATCTTACATTTTTTGGCAAGGCTGCAAAATTCAGGTCGCAAGTGAAAGCCCTGTATATTTGTGTCGTCCGCAAAGGCATGCCGGTCGAACCTTTGGGACTGGATTTGATGGGAAGGGTAATGGTCCTTGAACTGATCCATATGGAACACCGTGTTCAAGATGGACTTCTCGAGATTTGAAATTGTGGATTTTTATGGGCTGAGTTCTATTTGACATGTAGGACTTAAACCACTAGAGGACTTCGCCATTGATACCAAGAATAATATTCGTTCTGTTAAGGGGTGTGGCGTGGTCATTTGTCTCGAAAGAAGCACTTAAGTTGAGAAGGATGAGAATCGTTAGCTTATCCAACGAGCATAGTAGATCATTTTGGACTGTGCGGACTCGGTGCTGTGGACTGTTTTGTAGGCGCATTGCAGTGGGTCATGGAGATGGTGTACATCCCCGGGGTGTACATCTATGTAATTGTTCACCCTAATGGCAACTACTCGCTCAAGCACCTTGGAGAGAAAAGGGAAATTACTGGTTGACCTGTAGTTTTGGAGGACCTCTTGATCGAGTGACGATTTCTTGAGCAAAGGAGTGACCGCTGCAGTTGTAAATGACTGTGGTACAATTCCTGTAGCCGGTGATGAATAGATAACTTTCACCATGAGTGGTTAATATTCAACGGCAGTTTGACCATCCAGATAGGGATGGGGTCGAGACTGCAGCCTTTGTTGGAGATTTCGCCAAAACATGATAGGCTCTTCTGTACTTAGTGGGTCCATGGAGAGTAAGGAGGATTTGCAGGTGGGGACGAAAACTAGAAGCTCAGCCCTGATTTCTGTCATTTTTTCTGTGAAAATTACATGTATGTGTTCAAAGCTTAAATTCATGTGTATTGGCGAGAATTTCATTCATGAATTTATGGCAATTCTGACCCTGCCTCATGGATCTTGGTATTGTAGTACTGAGACTGGGCTGTTTCAACCATGTCATTGTAGTGTGTAATAGCTGCTCTGTGGATCTCACGGATAAGATGGACTGATGGGGAGATTTGTGTGAAGAGGATGAATGTCAAACACTAAGGTGATACCATTTCGGTAGTGCTTAGCTAGAGCAACAGAAGGCACATAATCGCTGGTTCTTGTCACCATGAGGGTTATATCATGCTCGACTGCATCCATGTCTATATTGCACAACTTCCTGGTAGTAGTCACTGTGTGTGAGCTGGCTGTTAGGCGACAGTAATGCATGCATAAAAAATACATCACTACGAACATCATCTCATCAACTGGTTAATTCAAATCCCACATTGCTTACCTCCGTAAGAAATCTTTTTAAACCCCCACCCTTATGAAAAACTCCTAATCAATTATTATCTATTTTTAACCGTAACCCCCCCTAACTGAATTCAATGGGAACTCTGGGGCCGATATTCCGGATTCGCAGTATAGATCGCTCGCACGGGACCCGACTTTCCAGGACGGTCCGTCATTTCGGGTCGCCTTGTAAGACAAGAAGTCTGCTGCATTCACATCGTTCGCGTTTGATGCCGTTGATCAATCATGTCCGCACTTAGCTCAGCAGGAATTAACAACAAATATCGTCATTCAACCGACCACTTGTTGCTGACACCACAAAGAATAGGTGTTAGGGAGCCAGTGAAGTTTGTCATCAGTGATAGGACAATTCTCCTGGAGCAGAGGATGCACAAGTATTGATTGCGTGGGTACGAGCAGCAGCCTCTGCTCCGGAGAATGTGATGGGACGTCACATTTATCATTCATCTGAGCAGAGGATGATTTTCGTATCCGCTGCTTAGGAGAATGTCACACTGTGTCACCGTCTTAGGAGAGAACACAAGGCAATCCAACATCGCACTTAGCTGTTCCATATTAGGAAAATAGCGTTAAACATTATGATTCAATCCGTTATGCAGCGCCACAAGCAAGTCAAGATTGTAAGTTGTACCAATTTTAAATATGTGTGGCGAGCGTTCCATGTTGGATTGCCCCAATGAACATTCACAAGATCCCATGAAATACCATGTTCATGTTGAATTGCCCACTATAAGGAGCTAAACTAGCCAATAAAATATACTGTCCCTGTTGGACTGCCCACAATAAAGTTTTACATAAGCACTATAATACATGTCCCTGTTGGACTGCCCACAATAAAGTTTTACATAAGCACTATAATACATGTCCATGTTGGACTGCCCCCTATAATAAGTTAAACGGGCAAATATAATATCATGTTCATGTTCGATTGCCCGTGCAAATAAGTTAAACTGGTCAATAAGAAACCATCCCTATGTTGGATCGCCCACTATCAGATGATAAAATGGCAAATAAGACGCCATGTCCATGTTGGATTGCCCACTATAAGGAGTTACACTGGACAGTAATATACCATGCCCATATGCATGTTGGATTGCCCACTATATGGTGTTACACCAGACCATAACATACCATGTCTATGTTGCATTGCCCACCATGAAGATTGACAAAAGCAGAAAAAATAAGGCATTGATCAATTGAATACTTTATTTCAGACGCGTCTGTAAATATACACATACATACAATGGTCCATATGTATGAATTTAACATAAAACCACATAAATACCTTGGATTGCCTTCTATAACAAGTAAAACTAGCCAATCTATGCTTGATTGTCCACAATGAAGATTTAAAAAAGCCCCTGATATAACATGTACATGTTAGATTGCCAACAATGACGATTAACAAATGCACTGAATATAACATGTCTATGAAGGATTGCCCACGGTATATAATACAAGCCAATATAATATAACGTCTGTGTTGGATTGCCAACTACATGATGTTTAACTGGCCAATAATATGCCATGTCCATGTTGGATTGCCCACTATGAGGAGCTGCGCAAGCCAATTATATACCATGTCCATGTTGGATTGCCCACAATAAGCCATGTCCATGTTGGATTGCCCGCTATAAGATGACACAATGGCCCATAAGATGCCATGTCCATGTTGGATTGCCCACTATGAGGAGCTGCGCAAGCCAATTATATACCATGTCCATGTTGGATTACCCACAATAAGCCATGTCCATGTTGGATTGCCCACTATAAGCCATGTCCATGTTGGATTGCCCGCTATAAGATGACACAATGGCCCATAAGATACCATGTCCATGTTGGATTGCCCACTATGAGGAGCTGCACAAGCCAATAATATACCAAGTGCATGTTGGATTGCCCACAATAAGCCATGTCCATGTTGGAATACCCGCTACCAGATGACTGAATGGCCAATAATATGCCATCTCCATGTTGGATTGCCCACTATAAGATGACACAATGGCCCATAAGATGCCATGTCCATGTTGTATTGCCCACTATAAGATGACACAATGGCCCATAAGATGCCATGTCCATGTTGGATTGCCCACTATGAGGAGCTGCACAAGCCAATAATATACCATGTCCATGTTGGATTGCCCACTATGAGGAGCTGCACAAGCCAATAATATACCATGTCCATGTTGGATTGCCCACAATAAGCCATGTCCATGTTGGATTGCCCGCTACCAGATGACTGAATGGCCAATAATATGCCATGTCCATGTTGGATTGCCCACTATGAGGAGCTGCGCAAGCCAATTATATACCATGTCCATGTTGGATTACCCACAATAAGCCATGTCCATGTTGGATTGCCCACTATAAGATGACACAATGGCCAATAATATACCAAGTCCATGTTGGATTGCCCACAATAATCCATGTCCATGTTGGATTGCCCACAATGAAGATTTACAAAAGCATTTGAAAAGCATGTTTATGTTGGATTGACCACTCTAGGGGCTTGCACAAGCCTACATAATACCATATCCATGTTGGATTGCCCACAATGAATATTTACACAAGCATCTGAAAAACATGTTCAGCTTTGATTGCCCACTCTAAGTGTTTACTGTGAAGGTTTACATTAGCATCTGAAAAACATGTTCAGCTTTGATTGCCCACTCTAAGGGTTTACTGTGAAGGTTTACATTAGCATCTGAAAAACATGTTCTGGTTCGATTACACACTCTAAGGGTTTACACAAGCCTACACAATACCGTGAAAATGCCACAAAGTTGTGTAGTACTTTGTACATGTAGTCGTTCCTGCAAACAAAATACATTAAAGGCTGTAAAAGTATCTATTCAGGGTAGTATTAAAACATTCAATGTATGATATTTAAGTGTGAGAGAAAATAAGAGAGCAATATAACTGTTATCACAAGGACACTAAGAAAACCAGATTAGATTATACCACTGGAAATTGAAACACCCCTAAGTACTTTCATTCTAACTGTTCACACTTTAGTACAACTTGTTATTGCTACTATTCCAAAAAGATCTACCCTTCACAAAAGATGTACATAAGCTTATAAGATAATCAACCATGTAGGTGAACTTACAATGGGTATGATCCATTGTTCAGAGGTGCAGGGACCTTAAAGCATTTTTCAATATGTGCAATAGTAGTATACAGCCTGTAAAAACAAATCAGTGCATGGTTTAAAAGACCATTGACCATGAGCTTCGTGGAATGATTCCAATCGAAATCAATAACAAATAATTATGTGACCATATCCTAAATACAACACGAAAAAATATCAGACCCAAATACGAGACTTACCAATCTTCAGTGGCTCTGAGCAGCTGAGGAACTAGGTCTCTTATAATTTCATCCAGCTGTAGTAATATATTACCAAATTTGAATAACCCAAATAATGTGATATAAATCTAATGTACGTTTGGGAAAAGTGGAACTTACTGCTTGATCCAAGAAAGATTGCGAGATGGCAGTGCTTCCTATTAGCAGGCTTTTGTCAAGGCACAATCCCAGTGCCAGGTTTCGGTACTTGTCATGTTGCTCCTTTGTAATGTCAATAACTGAAATCAGTTAGTGTTTAAATCAACCTTCATGGATAACAGCTTTAAAAGAAACAAATATTCTTTGTTACGCGGCATTTATAAAGAAATAGCACATATATATTGGAAGTTACATTGAAAGGGGACATTTTTCTGCTTTTCCACATTCTCTGCGATCTCTTGTTTTTCTTCCGACGTGAGGCGCCTATAAAGATGACATGTTTATAGCTAATTGCTCTTGAGAGTTTAATTAAATATCAAGTGTTCACAGTGAAGTCAAATGTGCTGCTGGTCACCATGCAAAAGCCATACATAGCCACAAATACTCCACAGTCTGCCCCAAACATTTGCTTTGGTATATCCTGTGCCATAAAATTATTTGTTTAAGTACCACACATGACAATTCACCATATGCCAGTATGCTTGTCCAACATTTAGGCATGGATACTTTACCATGAAATCACTGGTTACATGAAGTGACCACCTCCTACTCGCATCAATGTTGATAGCCAAGTCCCTGGGAAACCATATCATAAGTTGGCAATACAGTTTTTTCTCTCACTTAAATGTTATTAATAGGGATCATAGCGAAAGTCTTTTGTCACTTTAACATCATTGTGTTTAATGAAAGGAAATTGTTGTGAATCAATCTGAGTTTGAGGGAAGTTTTAACTTTAACTCGGTAAGGATGACAGGAGCACAAGCGACGAGGGAAAGCGCCAAATGGAGAACATGTTCCTTTAGCATATTTCTCTTACCTCAGCACACTACTCTTTCTGGCAGTTTCCTGTGCATGACCCTCTGTGTCATCCATGGAATCTAGGTATATTAATTTCCCAGACTGAGGCTGAACAATCTGGACAAACACAAATAGTGGGGTAATCACAATTTATATAGGAACAGAAGAAGGGAGATATTAATAAACCAATCCTAGCATATTTATGGTAAAAAAATACATTACGCCCCAACTTGGGGTTAACAAGCAAAATCTAGAGCCACTTACACCCAGAGTGAAGTGGGACATCCCTTCGATGAAGAAGGGTAGCAGGATATGGTGGTAGCTGGCAGCATCAACCTCAAGAGTCAAATTGGGAAATCACATGTCAAAGTTGTATAATATTATAAATCATACATAGTCAGTATACTGGTGCTTAACCACTTTAATTTACATGTACACCAACACATACTGGCAATCGGATGATGGAGGGGTCATGTTTGGCTGCCAGGAGGACTGTCGTTTCAATGACAAATACTTTTATATCCTTAACAAAACCAATCATAGTCAAATATATCATGTAAAAAGTTGTGCATAGAGCATCATTCGGGAATGTGTAATTTTTATCAAACCTTCTCAGCAACAAGATTGGCAGCCACTTGCAGAAAGGCACAGACTACCTGAAAAGAAAGAAATATACACCCCCTGAGAAATATATAGATACATGTTTGTCACTGGGACATCGAATACTCACTCTGTGATGGTGAAGATGAGATAAAACATCTTTTAAACCATAAGATAACAACTGATTTCAACAAAGCTGGAAAAATGTTGCCTTAACCAATGCACCAACAAGAAGAGAGTGAGTGACTCTATCTTTGGAAAAATATTAAAATAGTTATTTTATTAGAAGCTACCTCATAAACAAGGAAAGATATGGTAATACTGTACATACTGTAGAATCAATGTATTGCCCTTCTTTGAGTGTCTTCAAATCAGCCCCTGTTACTTGTTTGCCAGACACCTCAATTACAACCTTGCTGTTATGGTTGTCTGCTGCAGTTAGATGTTCAACCAGCTGTTGGGGTTTGAGAAAATTGCACAATTAGTCCAGCAGTTACATGATTAACAACATTAACGACAACTGAAGAGAGGAATTGTACACACTTGCTCTTCCTGTGCTCGAGTAAATAGCTTCTGCCACAATCTATAAGGTGGAGCACTGTCTTTGAGCTCAACAAACAAATCATTGCCGTGGTATGGAACATAAGGGATAGAGTAATAAGATTGAAAGAGATGTCTTGCTTGTTTACTTTATTCTTTCAGGAAAAAGCACGAGAGTAAGTGTACAAAATTGGCTGCTTTCTGATTATTAGAGGGGATCAATCAGATCATTTATATGAGCATGGCATTCCCCGGATGAGGACAACCCGACTTGCTTATGGTTACATACCTCTGCAAGTAATATACATAACTTAAGCAGTGAAGTGATTGGTACATCCATAATTTACACGATCAAATCGTCGTAATGTAGTAAGAGCTATACAAACACTGTGATGAAACATTGTCACTGTCAGAAACAGCACAACAAGTGTGCAGCTCTACACAACTGCTGTCGCGGCTGGAACCTTGACATAGTGTCAATCAGAAAGACAGCACTGTACAAATCGTCAACCATGTTCCAATTGCCTGACAACTAAAGTAAGAGCTATACGAACACTGAGATGGAACATTATCACTGTCAGAATCGACAGAGCAGGTGGGTGGCTCAACACAGCTGTTGTCACGGCTGGAACCTTGAGGTACTGCACAAGCTGTCAATCAGAAATACACCACTGTAAAATGAGCTATCAACTACAAAATAACTGGCTAAGGATAAGCAATAGTACTCTACAATACCGTTGAGCTTCTTCTTGCTTCTCCTCAGTGGATGGGTCCGGAGTCCTAAATGACAGGATTATATATGTACATAAATATATATATATATATATATATATATATATATATATATATATGCTTATATATATATGTATGTATATAAATATGCCTATATATATTTATCTACGCATAGGTATATACATATCAATATATATATGTTTATAAAGACGGAGATAACGAATAAACATAGTTTTAAACAATGTGCAGTATGTAACTGCAGCACAGACATAATTATATTTTATTCATTGATCAAAAAGTAATGGCATAATGGGAAAACTCATACTTTTGTGATGGAAGGTTTTTTTCTTCCGGCTTGGGAGGTTGTGCAGCCGCAACCCACCAGTATGTGGAAGGTGAGGCTGCAGTTTGGTCAGAAGAGTCTGACTTTCTGCAACCACTCCATCTAAGATGGCCTGCTTTTCCCAAAAATCCATACTACAGTTTTCCAGAGCAAAAGTAGCATTGAATGCTTCCTTTAGAAGCTCTCTTGCCTTCCTGGCGGAGGATTTGAGCCCTGATTGAGGTGGCATAGTGAGGCCATTTTTAGGGGTTTCAAGTCCAGGAGACTGGGGTGCAGTGTTAGAACATGCCTCTGCAGGAGACTGAGGTGCAGTGTTAGAACATGCCCCTGCAGGAGACTGAGGTGCCGTGTTAGAACATGCCTCTGCAGGAGACTGAGGTGCAGCAGGAGAAAGCGGTGACTGCGAGTTTAAGCTGCTCGGTGTCCCACTGGATCGGGTCGGCGGTGGAGACGAATACTGAGTTGATGTACTCATGCTCCCAGGACTGCTGCTCATTTCTGATTGTCCAAGCTCCACATGCAAGTTAAATAAGGCGCTATCTCTATACCTATATGGAAATTCTTCCCACTTGAAGAGACTGGAAAGCACCAAGCTCCACATGTGCTTACAAGGAAGATGGTGGTTGGCCCAATCCGCACACGAACATGAGGGTTTGCTCATATCTAGTTCATACACATCCCTTCCTTGTTCTGACTGAACATGAAACACCTTATCCCCGATCTGTTCGATCAACCACGGGTTTGCAGGAGGCCTCATTCGCCGTAAAGCATGTTGAACAAAGGCCCGGGGTTTGTCATGAAGGAACTCAGGCACCCAAGAGCTGTACCTTCTGCTTTGAGAGGACGCCTTTATATTGTTTGCCTCATACCTACCAATTCAGAAAAGTAAAATATGTTGTAAACACTATCAAGGGAAACAATCCAATAAATGATAACCTCTAAGTGCTGCAATAGTTCTAAGAACTTGACTGTTACATTGAGTTACATAGATAACCTTCATATGCACACCTCCTCTGACAATCTGGTAGAAATTTTTCAAGTCACGGTGCTGGTGCTCTATCCCATTGGTGGTATTGATAAGACTTATGAGGTCTTTGCGAAAAGCTTTCACCCATCTCTGTAGGACACCATGATGCACTGAGGAATATCTTCACAAAGCCTCATACAAACAGTGAATGTCAAGAGATTTTCTCTCTAATTCACTATTTCCCTATTTCTAGTCTAGTTAAGAAAATGTGGCTGGTTTCAATAATTCATTCAATAAATGATGCTTATCCTCTCATGCTAAAGTGCCAAGTATAACCCACCTCATGACATGAAATCCATTTTGTTTGGATCCAATTCTGGAATTTAGGATTGGCCCATGCTTGGCTCTGCTGTAGATTGCAAAGGGCAACTGAAAATTCCTCCTAATTTAATGCATTGGCCATTCCGCGCAACCTTTAATTCACACGCAATTTGTTAAGGTGATGAAACATAATAAATTATATATGCTACTTGAATGCAGCTTGGTGGATTATTGAACAACTAGCTTTTTCATTAATAAAAAAATTAGTCACGGCCAAAACCCAAATCAGATACTAACAATGGTTTCACATCTTCTTTGATTGCACGAAGACCGTTATCATCCTGGCTTAGCCACCTCTCCCAGGCTTGCTTATGGTGAAAATCGCAGAGAAGTACACTACACTCTGTACACAAAAACAAGTTCCTGTCCAACACAAGAAAGTTAAAACCTCTTCATAAGGACAAATTCTTCCAAGAAATCAGAATCAATTGGGAAATTTGTTACCAGGAGTAATAGGGATGGACACATTTCCATCTAACTGAGGAATAGCTTCCTCATATACATTTACAATTGTTGGGGATATTGTTATTCTCAGTACCGTATGTGTTGGTAACCACCAGATGTCCTAAGATGCTGTTCAGATATATGTTGGTTCCATCTCCACAGCCCAAAATCACCTAATACCAGGTAACATGCACTACATTACTGTAACAGAGAATGCACTACATTACTGTAACAGAGAATGTGTTGCTAAAAAGAAACCCGCTACAAGTACAGAAAATAAATCATGCTCAAATCATTGATAGTAGCTCAACGCTCAAGAATCTATGATACAAGAAGAACTCCTGGGATGACAACTTATATTCCAGATGATCCAGATACTTGGCTTGGAGCTTGTGATGTTAAGTGATTGGATAGGAGTTGCAGCATGCAATTACTACTATTCATCTCATGTTTCCCATGCACAATCTAATCACCTCCTGGAAGAGAACATATTACAAGATAATGATAAGTGCATTAAGGATTATAATCCTGGTGAAGATATTTTGTATTGATAAAATTCAGGTAATCATGGATTGAGTTTGAAACTATCTATGCAGAACACACCTTGGTCATATATCCCTCTCCAATGACTCATTCACATATGAGGAACATGCATATAAGAGGCCTTGGCATTGTTATGTTTGGAGATCCTGTTTGTCAAAAGAGTCCATTAAAGGATTTTCTTTAGTTCCACTCAACAAGAAGTCCTTACCCACCTGGCCAACCTTTCATGGTTCTGAAAGATCACCCGCTCACATATCAAACAATAATCAACACATTTCAGATTTTCTTAATGGGTGTTAAGTCAAAAAGTTAAGAATCTGACTAATTGGATTTACATTATAATAATGAATAACACCACAACTATATAAGGAGGTGAACAAGGCTCATTCACTGCCTGCTTCATCTTGGTCAGTTACACACTGTCTACTCATGGACCATCAATACATCAGTTTACATATGTATGTATATGATGGTTCTCTTAAGTTGTCACATCCATTGGTTCTGCTGCAAAGTGGAAAGAGCCATTAGAGGAAGATGGGTTCAAGATATTCAGCAGGCAATCTGCATACTTCTACTAAGTGCGGAAATATTTTGTTAAACTATAGCTACCAAACACCATGCCTTTAATTCCTAGCATATGATGGATATTTGCTTGCTACTGATTTTACCTGGAAATGCATTCTCCAGAGCGACAATTTCCCGTTCATCGAAATCGGTCATGAAGTGCCTAGGCTGCCATGATGGGTTCCATGAGGCCAAAATGCTGATGGCCTCCTGTATGGCACTTGTGGTCTCCCTCTCCACCACAAACATCGTGACATTGGTGTAACCAAAGTTAGTATTAACACACACAAAAAAACATGGCATATCATATTTTGTTGCATTGTATGTTGCGTCGAGGAGACAGATTTCCTGCCCGTAGCGGTGGAGCATGTCACGCTGCCATTGGTTCTGGTGCACCCATAGGAAGTCTCTGGTGTTGCCAGATGTTTCACAGCTGCAGAGCATACAGAAACACTCCCAAGGGTTAGTAGGGCAAGACAAGAGTTCATTCAAAGATAGTGAGGTCAGGAAAATTACACCCACAGGCAAGGAATACCTTCTCTGAATACATTTTAAACAGGAGGCATGGAGTTCATATTATCCCTAACATAAAATAGGCACCTTTGTCTTATGCCTACATCAAAAGAAAGTTATTTACACAATCTTTGATAGTACCTTTTCTTCCTCAGAAATACACTGTCTTTCCGCCCGCTAAGCTGCCACTCAGTCACCAGAGACTCAAGATTGTTCTGGTCATCACATGAAAATCTGTACGTATCATAAAAGCCAGGCATTATTCAAACAACATATAAAGCATGGATTCCATAACTAATCAGGGTGGGTTATCCACCTTGAAAGTAGTATTTTTCGACCAGAATAGCTTCCATGATATTTGATTGGCTGTTGTGGACAATCCAACATGGACATGGTATATTACTGGCTAGTGTACCTCCATACAGTGTGCAATTCAACACAGACATGGTCTGTTGTGGGGAATCCAACTTTGACATGGTACATAATGGGCAATCCAACATATGGGATCATATTGGCTAGTGTAACTCCTTTCAGTGAGCAATCTGACATGGACAAGGTCTATAATGGGCAATCCAACATGGACAGGGTCTTTTGTGGGCAATCTAACATGGACATGGTATATTATTGGCTAGTGTACCTCCTCGCAGTGAGCAATCCAAAATGGACATGGTCTGCTGTGGGCAATCCAACATGGACAGGGTCTGTTGTGGGCAATCCAACATGGACATGGTATATCATTGGCCAGTGTACCTCCTCACAATGGGCAATCCAACATGGACATGGTCTGTTGTGGGTGATAAAAATTAGACATGGTACATTGTGGACAATCCAACTTGGGTATGGGTCATACTGGCTAGTGAAACTCCTTACAGTGGACAATCTGACATGGACAAGGTCTGTAATGGGCAATCCAACATAGATAGCTAGCAAATGTCAAGACATTTTTGGTGGCACCATATGCTAATGCAGGTTGCATGGAAGGGTGGTCTATGCACATGGATTGGGGTGGGACTTACATCAAGTTCAGTATAATGCAATAACTGTTCTGTTTTCCCCACCCAAAGCGATTCTACTAGATTTTATGACAGAGAAATGAGGAGCTGAATAACAAAAACACCTATGGCTAGGGCATTATTGTTAGATCTGCTGTGAATCATTTCAAGTAATTGGTGCTTACCTTGATTTGTCCTGCTGAACCCTTGGAGAGATCTTTGTTACTGGGGAAAAAGTGCCTGGAAGAGGCTGGAGATTCTCCCAGCTCCCTTGTCACAAACAACTTCAGGTGCCGTTTCATCTCGCTTACATTCCCAACACCTCCAGCGACCAGAGACCGCACCTTTTCTCTCACCCTGCTGTCAATTGGTAATGTGACAGATGCCGCCTACACAATAGCCATGTAGGTAGTAAAGGTTAACTCATGAATGACACTAAAAGGAGTGTTTCATTAATTGTTAAATAGGACGGAGGAAGATGTAACAACCGTATACACTTACTGAACCAGAAACATGGCCACAGTGCAGCTCAGGTGAGGGCAAGGTAAAAAAAACCTTCCTTTGCAGAGCAGATGCTGAGAATTCAGGTTGACAAATGACATGGCTTATCTTCTGCCTCACCTCCATCAGTGCCTTCTTAGACCTATCAGTTATCTAAATAAACATGAGCGTAACTTGCCTGACCAATTACACCTATGCACAACTGCATCAGCATGATCAAATAAACCAATACTTGCTTATGTATGTTGTCAAAAACTAAGATAGCCCATTCACACATATCTTTGACAATTTTCTAATATGAATCGTGTGTGTGTCCAGATAAGAGTTGGATGTAACACTACCATATAAGCCCATACATTCACTGAGAATTACAACAAGAAAAAGCCTGTACTGTCTAGCCTTAATCTGGGTCATCAACAAGACCTCTTTCACTCTAATTGATGCTTGACACCCCAGCTTCTTTGTGTCTTGGATAATGCAGCGCTTCTTTTTGTAGGAGTGGTCTCCCCTGAGCTAAAAATGTAGGTTTTAATAGAAATAATAATTTGAATGTATCACTTAATAAGGATCAATTTGTAAAGTGGGAACGGCAAAATAGAATAGAGGAGATACTATATACCATATCAATAGCATACTAAGAATACTACTAAGGAAATTTCAGGTCTCCACAGTGAATTAAGCAATGGGTATTAAAACGAGGCAGAACTGAAAAGGGTAATTAACCTCACCTTAGTCCTCCAATTTTTCCTTTTCTCGTGGCGATCAGGACCCTGGTGGCAATCGTACACCCTTTTTCCAACAATGAAAAAAGGGCAGTCAACATCAATTGAGGGCCCTTTGCTGTTGGACCGGTGCTGGTCAATGACCAACCACCTCTTTGCCTTGGACAGCAACTCTTCATCTGCAAATAGAAACTTGTTTGATATATTGGTCACCAAATAATCAATTTATCTGCACGTGGAAGCAATATGTAGTAAGACACAGACATGTCTCATGTCAAATTGATTACCTTTCCTCAGGACAGCAGTACCCTTCGATGAAACGAAGTATGAATTGGTTTTACATTCGAAGTCACGTTTCTTCTCCAGGAATTCTTCGATAGACGACACAACTTGCATCTGACAGTTAACAGGTTAAAATGCCTAATGGTAGTCGATGGTGCAATATCGCGTATATGATTATATGTATACATTAGGTCTATAGTCTAGTGCGGGAAACTCAGCAAAACCCCTGATTATCAGATCGATCAGATTACCAGGACTGCAGGAGGCCAAGTGAATTTCGATCACAGCTACGGTCTTTCATTTTAACCTGATACCCTTATTCGAAAGAGTTAACTTGTCGATTGGTAATTACATACGTACATTGTTCGAATCCAAAGGTAGAAGGTAGACCAAAATACAAACAGAAAACAGAGAGATAATACAAAAACAAAGTGAATCAGTCACTAAAGCTGGAAGGCTTCTGTTTATCACCGCTGGCGGGAGAATTAACCGGAAACATAGTCTAAGAGGTAACCACTGAGGAATCATAACGTCTTTTAGCGAATTTACTAATAAGGCATAACATCAGTAAGTTGGATTGCCTTTTGCCTTCTCCCACCGTCTTACCGGACCAGTGTGAAGCTGGCGCAAAATAGTAGAACCAAATAAGAGCCCGACGGGACAACCTATTCCTGGTACAGATGAGCGGCAAATAGCTTACGCCGAATTTTAGCATGTAAACACAGATCAGCTGATTGGTCGGCTGCAACGGAATATAAGGATACAAAGCATATTTAAACAGAATGAACGACTATAGACAAGTAGAAATAGTTTATTTCCTTTCAAACATAAATAAACAACTATAATTAAACATAATCGGGAACCATGATCCACTTCAAGTGAACTTTTGTAAATCAATATACATACTATGTATATTGAGTTAACATTGGGTCCCAAATCACATATTTGGCCCTAGGAAACACAATAACTGGGAGGGAAACCCCCAAAGTAACTATGGTCAGCTTCTATACACCCACTAGGCTACCCATCGGCGTTATAACTATCTAGAACCATTTAGTGGAAGCTATGTGTATTGAGTTAACCTAGGGTCCAAAATCTCACTTTCAACCCCCTGTAACACAAAAACTGGGAGGGAAACCCCCAGAGTAACTATAGTCGGCTACTATACACCCACTAGGCTACCTAAAATTGTATCCAGTATACCCCCATCGGCGTTATAACTATCTAGAACCATTTAGTGGAAGCTATGTGTATTGAGTTAACATTGGGTCCCAAATCTCACTTTCAACCCCCTGTAACACAAAAACTGGGAGAGAAACCCCCAAAGTAACTACAGTCGGCTACTATACACCCACTAGGCTACTCAAAACTGCATTCAGTATACCCCCATCGGCGTTATAACTATCTAGAACCATTTAGTGGAAGCTATGTATATTTAGGTCCCGCAAAGCCAAAATCTCACTTTGAACCCGCTGTAACACAAAAACTGGGAGGGAAACCCCCATAGTAACTATGGTCTGCTACTATACATCCACTAGGCTACCCAAAACTGTATCCAGTATACCCCCATCGGCGTTATAACTATCTAGAACCATTTAGTGGAAGTAATGTGTATTGAGGTCCCACAAAGCCAAAAATCTCACTTTGAACCCGCTGTAACACAAAAACTGGGAAGGAAACCCCCAAAGTAACTATAGTCTGCGACTATACACTCACTAGGCTACCCAAAACTGTATCCAGTATACCCCCATCGGCGTTATAACTATCTAGAACCATTTAGTGGAAGCTATGTATATTTAGGTCCTGCAAAGCCAAAAATCTCACTTTGAACCCGCTGTAACACAAAAACTGGGAGGGAAACCCCCATAGTAACTATAGTCTGCGACTATACACCCACTAGGCTACCCAAAACTGTATCCAGTATACCCCCATCGGCGTTATAACTATCTAGAACCATTTAGTGGAAGCTATGTATATATAGGTCCTGCAAAGCCAAAAATCTCCCTTTGAACCCGCTGTAACACAAAAACTGGGAGGGAAACCCCCAAAGTAACTATAGTCTGCGACTATACACCCACTAGGCTACCCAAAACTGTATCCAGTATACCCCCATCGGCGTTATAACTATCTAGAACCATACATACATATTCTTACATTACATCATTTATATCATTTAGCATGTGTTCATAACTGGTTTTAATCATATTTTATTTTATAAAATTATGTGCTCGAATTCATTGATTTCTAACTTTGATTTCTAACTTACCGATCCTATTATGGACTTGATTGCACAAAAAACCTTTCAATATCGCTCAAAACTAAAGTTTACACACCATATGTAGTTTAATAACGAATGATAACAACAACGCGGGTGATTGTAGATCCATTTGTTATCATTTCTCACAGCACTCGAGTCATATTCGACATTTGAACGCAATTACCAGTATAAAACGAAGATTGCAACATTAAAATAAAGCATATCGTAGCAGACGAAAATATCAAGCTATCTCGAAAACATAGTAATATCTGCATTAAGATATTTGCTTCTTTTTCTTCTTGCGAGATCTCGTCTTATATGGTTCTACTATTTTGCGCCAACTTCACACTGGTTCTTACGGCTTGTGCAATACAGGTGATCATAACGTTAGAAATTTGCCTACCGTCCGACGTCCTGATGGTTTTAAATCGTTAACCATCTCATGATATTAAATTATGACGTTAGTTACCCTGGAAGATGGAACGAATGTTAAATTTTCTGGGAGCATCTGTCCTTTTGTTATGTATATTAGAAGGACAATGTATGATGGAAGGGTTATATTGTGGAGCAGATAATTGTTATGACCGTAAGTATCCCTTGAAAGTAAACGTTTTGCTAACTATCCGTTATATGGGCGATAATGAATCATTATATGTAAGCCGCAATGGCGAAACTGGATATCGAGTTTTAATTGCAAAGTATCTCCATTTTATGGAGGGCTCGAAAATGTCGTTTAACTGCAATAACCTCAGTTGAGTTGGCGCATAAGAATGCAATTATCTGACCAATAACAAATAAACAGATAAATATTTTATGTCGCCAATGGTATTGTTCGCTAAAAGTAGTGGTGTCAGCCGAACCTCGCCGGGTTGTTTTGGTCCATTCAATTTTATACATTAAACCCTTTTTGGATGAGAATGATCTGCGCAGCCTACCTCTCACACCCTACAGAGGCTGTCGCTTCAATGTTCTGTTCTCGAATGCTAGTGGGTTTTTATTTCTCCACAAACATATGGTAGAGTTCCTAGAATCGTACAGCCCAATGAATAGACTTTTAAAGTCTGTTCCTCATGACCTGAAAGTTTCTCAGTATGTTGCTGGGGCAAAAGCACTTGGCCTTATTTGTAAACTTGTGACGTCCCCATTGTGGTTCCTTTTGGAAGACAAATCTGTGCACATACTTGATATGAATCACCATTATCAGGAGCTGATAACATCCTTTACTTTAGTAATGCAGCTCAAAACACAGAGGGGTTCATGGGTGGGAACATTTTGACTTTCATCCAAAAAGATGCAGTATTCCATGCCTACATTGAGCCAAGCAAAGTTGATTCTGTTACCCAAACTATTCTTGCTGTTCTTCTCCCTGCAATGTCAGAAACTTGTCGTGATCTTTTCAAGGACCATTTGCAAGATGGCCACTACCCAGCCCTCTCAGAGAGAGAAGCTGCCGAGGTACGGCCCAAATCAACCTCTGTTCCGAAAACTAGCAAGTTTGCTGAAAGTGTGTTTGGATCGATGGATTATTTGATTAGGGCCAAGCCAAGCATCTCTTTAATTGCATGCGAACCATACATCATATTTGCCAATAACAAAACTATGGAATGGATAAGGAATCAGGATCAAGGGAAGCAGGGATGTTTGATGAAAGCCAGCAGGAAGGAGGTCACAGCTGTGAAGGAAAGGTTTAAGGAAAGGCAAAGGATCATTGAAGAATGCTCAAAGAAAAACTGTCAATGAAAAGATTGCAAAGAGGGAGGAAGCTGCAAGAATAAAGCTGGTGGAAAAAGAACGGTGTACGAGTAGGATTATTCATCACAGCAGGGCTCTCGCTAGCCAAAAATTATCAAGGGTCCAGGACCCTCAGGTCAAAATTCCCAAAGGTCCCCAACACATTTCGGGGGTCCACAAGAAACTCGAGGGTCCAAATAGATGTTTATTGATAACTGAACACAACACCACAAACGTCTATGTACAAACATTGCATGCATATTAATTCGTTTATCAGCTGCTTTCTGGCAGTCCTGACAAAGTCCTGAACAGCTGGACCCTCATTCGTGATGCGCATCAGTATCTCCAGCCCTCTTTATGACAACGAAGCATGTTTGCAAGATTTTGTGACATTTGTATGGAGAAGTTCATGAAGCAGCTCAGAATAAAATCTTGCCACAGACTCGACGCTACGCGAAATGCGCGATCGCCCTTTGATGCAGCGTGTAAAATAGACGTCCTCCTGTACGTCCGAGACGGACAAGTTTTGCTCCGGACGTACAAATCAATTACCTTCCCCGCCCGTGTGTCCGACATCTTTTCAGTGCCTAAGATATGCATTTAATACCCCCAAAAAACTGCTTCGAGTCTGTCAAATTGTCAACATACGAGCGCCCCGAATCACCATGGAAACACCCGAATTTTTCACCGTTTCTACTGACAGCAGGGTCCCAGTCAAAATACTTGGTGGCAAATTGTTGGGGAAATATTCGAACGCGACCGAAAACGCAAAAAAAAATATTGCTTCATAAGAACTCGCTAGGAGAAACGACGTGAACCGGCGCCATTTTGCTGCACGTGCGAAACATTTTCTCCCGCAAAGGGCCGCTTCCTGTCCCTTACAGCATACATGAGTGCGAGAGAGCGCTCCACATTTCAGGCGAAAATGCGCGCGAAAAGTATCAACGATGTTGTCTAAGTATTGATTGATTAGTGAAAGCTTATTCACCATAAGCCCACTCTGGAATACATTTGACATCGTTTAACCCTCTTAGCAGCACAATTAGCCTCTTCTGAGGCAGTAGAGCAGGTGAAAGAAGAAGCAAGGACACTATCAGGACCATCAGCCCTACCAGCACCAGACAATTATGACTCTAATGATTCTTAGTTTTCTGATCTCGACACAAACAATTCAATAGTCATGATGACAAATAAACAAAGGAATGCTGGCGCCATTGCTTTACTCTCTCTTTCACGATGCAATAATTCCCTCAGTATTTTATCAAAATCCTACTGAGCTGTCTTGACATCCAAATGAAATCTCAGCTTCTAAAAGATGTAAATGTCATTGGCCAAACTACTAGGCTGCTATAGACAGGAATGGAAACAAAGCCCGGAAACTTTATATGTGTGTGTGTGTGTGTGTGTGTATATATATATATATATATATATATATATATATATATATATATATATATATATATATCTATATATATATATATATATATATATATATATTTATGTATGTATATATATATATATATATGTGTGTGTGTGTGTGTGTATATATATGTATATATATATATATATATATATATATATATGTGTATATATGTATATATATATATATATATATATATATATATATATATATATATATATATATATATATATATATGTATATATATGCATATATATATTTCAGGACTGACAAATTTGGGTCAGGACTGGTAACTTTGGAAAGTTACGTGCCCTGAGGTCCGGCAACTTTATTTCACGAATTTTTAACACTGTTTGATGTCCTTCAACTGAGTTTCGCTAGCACAGCGCCCAGCGCTGCCATGGTAACAAGCCAACTGGGTGAAGTTCAGTTGGTAAAACACGCTGTGAAAATGACTCTATCTGCATATTTCTTCCCAATAGAACATCTTTCGCCAGATAATGTCAATACTCTGAAACCAAACCTTGTCATCATCTAGACCAATGATTGTAGCGCATTTCTTGGCAAGAAAAGCTGTTGCCACTGCGTTGACCTGGCGGGCGCAGAGTGAGCTTATCAGCGTGCTCTATTTATTCAAACAAGTCAGGAGACAAAACTTATTTTAGTGGGAAGTTTCAACTTGCAAGTCGCCAGTCGGGCGACGACTTTCGAGCTTTCCATTTCACCTGCGGGCCAGTTAACGATCTCGAGAATTTTGTAGCTTTGCGTAATGGATGCACGGCATCACAAATCTCGCGCGTCCTCGGGACCCGCAGGCCGTATTGACGCAGGTCCACTGGAAGAATCGCGGGCCAGGGACCCGGAACCTCGGGTTCCCAAGAGCCCTGCACAGTCTCTGGCAGTTGCATGCCAAAATTGATGATATGCTTGCAACATATGACACAGTATCAGAAGTCGGCTGTCAAGTTGCAAATGCAGTTCCGCAGAGATGTCCTCCATCAACAAGCAACTAGCAAGTCCCTATTGAATATTGCAGAAAGTGTATCTACTAAGGCATGCTTCTTGTAGTTTTGGAGTTATGAACGTTTTGCTGCATCACAAATTTCAAACGTAAATCAGGTAAACTTCCCACAGTCTGATTTTTTGAAAAATACACAACAATCTTCAATGTGATATCAAAATCTCTAATGCATGGAACACAGAACGATCATATGAACCAACCAAAGGCAACACTAAAAATAGAAGAGCTACCTGATCTCAAAGGGTCAACAAATCTTCCCCCGAACCTGGCAAATAACTTTACTAAATAACTTTTTGCACCCATTAAAACCACAGTCAAGTAAATAATTTTTGGGATATTTGTAATCCGTCTCCTTTCGATTGATATATCATACATGAATGGGAGTAAACAGTAACTATCATTTTCATCGAGTTGGAAAATGTACATTTTACATTGTGGCACAAGTGCTTGATGAGACGTTCAGCCGACACCCCACCTTCGATCTTTCATCCAGACAAAACGTCCGTTATTGTTTTAGTCCACCATCCCAAAAATTGAACACAAACTGAAGTGTATTCACAAAAATTCTGTACTTTTACGCCACAACACATAATAAATCCAACTACATAATACAGCTCGCAATAAACAAGTGAAACAATTACCTTTCACCACATTCAATATAACCTGTCATACACAGAATAAAAAGCATACTTACTCTTGTGGCAGAAAATTCAACAACTGTTTTTCTCTCATGCAGACCTGCCCTGGACAAACGTTCATAATGTAAGTCCTCCTCTGGTCCATCCTCCTCCTGTATGACATGGGACATTTTCATAGCAATGGGGCTGTCTGTGGTCGGATACAAGGGGGCAGGCTGACATGACAGTGTTTAAACGTGAAGCATGCACAGGAGTCCAGTGTCCCCATGAACCATGTCATGTAACATGGGAGAGGCCTCATCACAAGATGTCTCCACGTGACACATGGTTTTGGAGTTCAAGTTGATTGAGATTAAAGCTGCAAGGTGCTATGTGCTTGGTATACATCATAATGATCACAAGAGCTGCGGCAGTGGTATGGATTAGTAGCGAGGTCAATGTTCACATTCTGGAGTATTTTTTCCAAAATGTAGAATATAAGAAACATTCCATCTTTTGCAACTGATTTTTAGGTAAAAATTGTGACTTTACACAGGATTTTACAGTAACGACATTTTTAAAAACTATAACATTGAAGCTTTATTAAAAAATTATCACACAGCTAATAAAAGGGATGATTGGGTTTTGGTGAAGGCATCCTTCCTACCCAGTAACACCTTTCAGCGCAGCAACTGAATTGATGTTAATAGCAATGCCCCATATTGATGGATGACCCTTGTGAATGTGCATAAATGTTTCTTCAATCATCCCATTTATTGCATTTAGCCATTCTTTGATTGCCACACCTTTTCACTTATGCTTTATCTAGTTTGATGAATTCTGTGTGGTCTGCCTAGGTAAGTTGTAGAAGTAGCAGAAGTTTATTTTTCATGTTATTTAATTTATTCTTTTTTTTAAATATTACATGTTAGTTTAATAACTGGACATCAATAAAGCCAAATACATTGTTGAACAGAAATCATCATGTATATATGTTTACAATCAATCTGGGAAGCATGGTGTTTAGAAAATAGATTTTTCAGGTTGTGTTTTTCAATATTCACATAGTTCATCATCAATCCATGTGTGAGTGTCGGTATATTGATCAAGTGTATATTGAAAAAGGTGGTCATTATTAACCATCAATCTCTCTCTTACAAAGCAGTGGACACAATCATGTCATATCTGTTGGAGTTGAGATGGGTGGATTGGATCATAGACGTTTCCTCGGCCATTGAGGGTAACTTCTAACGTTTGAATAAATCATTTTTATTCATATATTTGTCAAAAGATAACGTTTAACTGTGCAATATGTAATAGCAAACAAATTTTGAACCATCCGAATTTGGACACCTATATTTGTTATCTCACAGGTACACATTTACCCACTATCCCTTACAATTGCCCTCCCCATTATGCTAAAACACACAACAAATTCCTGTGTTGTAAGGGCATGTGAGTTAAAGGTAATATATCTGATCATTGGGGTTACACTGGACTACAAGATGACTTCACCAACAAGGGAGAAGCAACTTTCAAAACTGTCCAACATCCTAACCCGAGTATGAGTTAGAACCACAGATGCTTGATTCTCACATCTGACACCAAGTGTCTATCTCCAGAAGCATGCATGAGAGTATGTTTGTCCTTGCAGCTGGAGGCCGGAACTAATGGCTATTCCCTAATATGATGGCTACAGATAATTTATGGGGATTTATGCTATTGTTAGTATTAGGAACCAAATTGGCTTAATTTGTTACAGCTTTTGCTAAACTTGCTCAAGGCGACTAATGTTAGAGATTTCACAAGAGAAACACTAAGCAGAGCCCCTTGCCCTGTTACGTCATCCTATCTTCAAAAACCTACAGGGGCAATGTAACTTGCTTCTTTAAATGTGTATGTCAAGAAATTAAGTCTCAAAATGGCTCAAGTTCACTTGTCAGTGTCTTCTATACTCTTGCAGGTTTTTTTATTTGTTTGGCAGACTGCAAAGGTGACCTGTAAATGAGTAATGACTGAGTAATGACTGACTGATAGAGTAAAGCCCCTTGTGTCACTGCTTAATATGACGAGTAATGACTGACTGATAGAGTAAAGCCCCTTGTGTCACTGCTTAATATGACGAGTAATGACTGACTGATAAAGTTAAGCCCCTTGTGTCCCTGCTTAATATGATGAGTAAGCTCCTTATGTCACTGATCATGACATGATGACTGATTGTAGAAGCCCCTTGTGTCACTGCTTAATATTACGAGTAATGACTGACTGATAGAGTAAAGCCCTTGTGTCACTGCTTAATATGATGAGTAATGACTGACTGATAAAGTAAAGCCCCTTGTGTCACTGCTTAATATGACGAGTAATGACTGACTGATAGAGTAGCCCCATGTAATGACTGATTGATAGAGTAAAGCTCCTTGTGTCACAACTAATCATGACATGTAATGACTGATTGATAGAGTAAAGCTCCTTGTGTCACAGCTAATCATGACATGTTTCACTCAATATTATGTGAATTGCACTTTATTTGACATAACCACTTGTAATCAAAGTAAGTTCAAAGTTTACAATTAAATGGCAAACATGTTTCACTCAATATTATGTGAATTGCACTTTATTTGACGTGTGATCCTTGTTCCAAGTAAACAAACATATTCGTTCATTAATGCACCATGCTGCGTGTGATCCGTTTCCAATCACAAACATCTCGTGCATTAATCACACAGCCAGTATGTCTACTCATACCTAGTTTTCAATAGTTATTATGTTAATATGATTACAGTGTAAGCCATGATTTTTATACTTTTTTTGGTTTTCAGTACTTGATGTCACAAGAGATTCAACAAAGGTAACCTCATTCTTCCATTCCTCACCTTTATTAGAAGGATTGTGTGAAGGTGCAATTCTGTCATTCATTACCCCATATCGTCTCTATTGAATGGATTGTGAGAATGTGCAAATTAATAAGTCAGTTAATGTGGTTTGTTTCAGGGTGATATAACTAAAGCATACAGGAAATTGGCTAGGAAATGGCACCCAGATATGCACAAAGACAAAGTGAGTTATTCTTGTTTGGATATTATTCAATGATTGAAATTGTCATCATGTCTGACCCATTTCCACTTCAGAGTCAAATAATACCTGGGGAATAACATGGTGCTCTACTTATGTTCATGTTACAACATGCTTCTATTGAGAGAAAGAAATATTTCATGTAGTGTTGTAATAAATTAAATTCAGTACTTATGATGCTGCCCCAAAATATGGATATTTGTTGGCATTGTGACATATTTTGATGTGTGTTTGGAGGTTTATTGTCCTATGTTGATGTCAATATTTGTCTTATTATCTGCTCTGCCGTTCAGCAGAGCTTATCAATTTCCAAGCTTGCTTCTGTCATGTGTTTATATTATTAGGGTAATGTGGCATAATTTGAAGGCTCTATATGCCATTGAAAATAATGCAAAACCATATACGCTGAATCGTTAATCTTATCCAAAAAGCAGCAGAGCTTTGAGGATTATTGCCCTTCTGTTAATCATGGTATCAACGATTTCTATTGCAGAAAGACAAAGAAAATGCTGCTGTTGTATTCCAAACATTGGCTAATGCCTATGAGGTGAGAATCAACACTACCAATATGTGTATACTGCACTTGGGGTTCTAGTACTATTATTCTAGTGGGTATTTTTATGATAACCTTGCCCTATTCATTGAATTGTGTATTATGCATATATAAGTATATTACTCATTACTTATGAACCTCTATTGGAATAAAGTGGAGACCTGGGGTTATGTGTGGTGGATGGACATAAGTTTATCCATCTTTAGTATATACTCGGCAATAGTGTTTACCCTTGAATTCTAAAACTTCCCTAACACTACCCTTTTTACTTATTGTAGCCATAACCCCATATATTTCCCATTGTATTGCATTCCTCCTACTTTGCTACAAACAGATCCTCAAGGACAATGACACCAGGTCAGACTATGACTACATGTTGGATCACCCAGGTAAAATAGCATTTATCATATAATATTTAATGTATAGTGACAAACAAATATTCAGTTATCAGAACATTATAGTCAAGGTTATAATGTGCAGTAGGCACACACACACTAATATAGATATATATATATATATATATATATGTATATATATATATATATATATATATATATATATAAATACCTTTCTTAATCAGCGTAAGAACTTTTCAATTGCTGTTGTCTATTGCATATCTCATTCTACAATTGTATTATATACTTAATGTAATATTAAGTCGATTGAATCAATTACTTGAGGACCAATTCATTTCAGAGGAGTATTATAGCCATTATTACCGTTACTACCACCGTAGAGTTGCCCCCAAGGTGGACGTACGCATCGTCATAGCAGTCACAATTACCATTATTTCAGTCATACAGGTTAGTTACTTTACAGTAGTCATTGTTGATACAGATACTTTAACGGCTTTTTGTAAAAGGGGGCTTGCATCTATGGTGTATATATCTAATGCAATTGCTTTTTGTAACCAATAATTGATATAATTGGTCTATGTTGTAGAGATATGGAGTTGTTTTTTTCCTTTTCACAAATCATATACCTGTGTTTTTAGCTTTGAAGAATGTAATATCGTTTGCAGCTTTCGTACCATTTCAAGTTATGCAGCAATACTGAGACAAAAAGTACATTAAAATGATTATGAGATCTGAAGTATTGTTATGCATGTGTGTTTGTGCAGTATTGGGGAGCATTAAATAACTACAATGCTGCCATAGCATATCTATCCACAGTGCCCAAGTACAGAATACAAGCTGTTGACATCGCTAAAAAGGAGGGTCTGATTGATATCAAAAAGAAAAGGGATCGCTCAAAAACAAAGGTAAATAAAGCATATGTAGCTATACTGATATAAACATGCAGGTGTCTTAAGTGGAGTCATTAGTGGACACTTCTAGGGACTTGTGGTGTTCATAGTTACAGCAGTAGCATGTCAGTCGTTGCTGGGATCATTTGCACTCAAGGCACTTTGATGAAAATGTTTGACTACAATATTATACTGACATATTGTATGTAGGGTAACTAAGTGAATAGATTAACGGTTAACTTATACTGACATACTATATGTAGGGTAACTAAGTGAATAGATTAACGGTTAACTTAATTTATGGCCTGTTAATTTTATTGAACTAACTCAAACCTCCCAATCTCTAGCTTTCAACAGATTATTTGTATTCATTTATTTGAAGAGATTAAAACTAGCAGGAAATATGTAGGCCTGGCTCATTGATAACATCATTTCCAGGAGGAACTGAAGCAAGAAGAGGAAGCAATCTTGAAACAAGTTATAGCCTCGAAGATGGACATCAGGTTTGTTTGTCAATTTATCATGGAAACACCTCTTGTGAATTACTTGCATGTGGTAGGATGGGCAAAATCAGTTGCTGTGTGAGCTATGGATCTTCAGTGGCTTAATGGGTTATGTGTTTGACATACAGCAAGAATTGTAAATGGTGCATGAGATTTCAAATAATAACTCCGGGGGGGGGGGGGGGGGGGGGGGGGGGGGGGGGGGGGGGGGGGGTTCAAAGATTTTTTGGTAGGCAAAGACCCATCATCATAACTTGTCCTATTTGGGGCAGCTAGCTCGCTTTTTAAAGAAAAAACACGTCAGTGGAGGTATATGACAAGCTTTGCTGAACAGCAGAGCTACAAACGTGCCATCAGTATTATTCCCAACTGGGTTTATAATGCACAAGAGGTTTTTTTACAAGTCTTTCTCCCAAAACTCAGAGGTTGAAGGTTAAGCAGTCAGAAGGGTACATATGTTATTTGGGGCAGCTAGCTTGCTTTATAAGGAAAAGTGCCATTATAAGTTGTGCTAACTTAGTACCAGAGATTTTTTGTTCAAATTTTAATCAAACAACTCAGAGGTCAAAGGTCATGTGGAAAAGAGCCATCAACATTTGAGGGGTCCATGTGTAATTTGGTATTGGTAGCTTGCTTAATAAGAAATGTGCCACCCAAAGTTTATGAATGGACAGACGGAAGGACTGACAGATGCCTGAGCAAAGATAAATGGTAAGCTCTGCTCAAGAACAGAGCTAAAAACACATATTGGTGCTAAACATTGCTTTTTACTTTGGAGGTCATGTCACAATGGTGATTGACAAGTGTGATTGAAATGCTCATAGTGTCCCATTTTTTAAGTTCTCTTACTTGATCCAGTGAGCAGACTATAGACTGAGTAATACATTCCTTTTTGACATTGCATGATATGTGTGTTGACAGAGGCGGCCATCAGAAGCCCACATTGTATGATGTTCTCTGGCTCCAGCTGCTTCTCAGCCCCTATTATCTACTCTGCTACATGGGATGGTACGTACGCTGGGTTTGGAAGTTCATCATCAGGAAGGAGGAATACGGAAACGTAGAGAAAGCTTACCTCATGAGGCGATTCATGAAGATCAGCCAGGGACAGTGGCATGTAAGTTATCACACCAGTGGTGGATTTATAATGTCAACATTTTTTCCCTAGCTTTAATAACAGGCTATAGTAATGTTGGTTTTTTTATTAAGGGTATTTAACTGGCCATCATAATTCCACCAGGATTGTATTTGCACTCATTGGTAAGTTCATAGTTGCATAGATGCACATGTGAAGATTCTTGATGGCACAAAGATTTGTCTATCCCTTAAAACTAAACAAAAGGTGCCTTAGCTTTGTTACAAGTGTGCTCATTCTTTACATAATAGCCTTTTGTAGGATGTGAAAAGAAACTTTATTATTGTAAATGAAGGTAAAATAGCCATGACATACTGTCAAATGATTGGTAAAAATATATATACTTGTATTATGCGTATGTAATACACAGGCCCTAGAAGATCATGACAAGGAAAACTTCTTTAAGAAAGAACTATGGAAGAAACAAAACTTTGAGGTATTTTCCAATGGGCTGAATTCTCTGAATATATTGATGTATTGTAATTAAATGAATCTGCTTACTTGGAACACCTGTTAATCATAAATATAACCCTACCTATGATTTCTGTCAGGTACCAGCTAAGCATGCACCATGTTTGGTGGCACTATGTCCTTGTTTGCTGTAATCTTCTACCTGAACTAAGACAATCGGTGTAATACACACAATTTGATAAGCAACTTATTGTTTACAAACAGGCAATGGCTAGCGGTCTCGTACTGGACTCTGATTTGCCTGAGTTAGAGTATATACACAAGACAGAAGTCTAAATCTGTCTTGTAAATCCTCATAAATGTATCTTGGCTATTTAGGTACCAAAGAATTCCTTCAATCCCATAAAGAATGATGTTGTAATATTTATGGGATACATGCAGCAGTTGTTAATAAATGTTCGTCTTGAATTATGGTACAAATTATATCCATACATCATTGGAGAGGTAATTCCGTTTCCTTCCTTACAAATGGTATATATCATGTGAAGCATGAGGTGAGTACTAAACATAGTAACCGATAAAGTAACCATTAATTTGGGTACCTGACATCATAGGGTGTTAACCTTTTTTCACCATCTAGGGTACCCAATGTACAACAATGTACCAGTGGGTAAGGGATCTGGGGGAGGGTGCTGCAAAGTGGTCATACTTCACCCTCAACCTTTATTCACTACACCTAATTTGTGGGTTCAATAAACATGTCCATTTCTTCAAAATATGCAATTTAATTATGTCAAGGTGTGGAAGAAGGAGAAGGAGGAAGCAATGAAGGAAGAAATGGCACAGAACTCGCGTTATAAGATGTACAGACGATACATGAAGAAGGGAGGTCCTGGCCAGATGTCATTTGGTCCTGATTAACCTTAAGTATACCTGAATAACTATGACTAGTGTTCTGTCATATGTGTGGTCATTTAGATAAGCAACTGCTGCCCAGATAGTTTGGTGTGCATTTGAAGGAACTTAAAAGTTGTGAAAGACACTTGTGAATAGTTTCATTACCATTTCAAATTAGCGTTCTTATTCGGCCAGCATTTCTTGTTGAGGTTTATGCATCTAAACATTGTTTGTTTAATTCACCTGAAGATTGCTATATTGATTTTTCTGTGTGGCCTAATATATGCCATAACATTTGTTTCACAATGTAATTCAATGTTGTTATCCATAAATTATAACATGTTGTATGTTCAGACATCAATTAAATTGATAAACCAGACATTGATTGTCTCACTAATTTAGAAAGGAATTGCTGGGTTTTCCTCCATTTGTTCCAATTATCTATTAGGGATAAGCCGAGACCGAGATCACTGACGGCCGAGATCACTCAATTGCAAGCATGCTTTATGTCTGCAAGCTGCCTTCAATTAGTGTGTGGGGACAACCATCCTCACTATAGGGCTACAAAGTGTGTCATCACATCGCTGATAATGGTCCAAGCTGGCTCCTGAACACCTTTTCGCTGTAGGATTCTAGTCATGCCTTGGGTGCAATATCTCTGCAACCACTAATAGGAGATATCTCAAATTGCATGGCTATTTAGAGAATTCCTGGGGCTATAACATATGGATGATTCACCAGCTAGAAACAGTTAAAAGGACAAAATGCAACCTATTAAAAGTCCTTATCTTGTACAGCAATGCTATAGGCACCCCCCTGCTGTTTGGGCCAGTCTGGCTGTTTTCACGCCTTTTTGCGGGCTCAACGTGGGGTAGGATCGGATTATGACAACATCACTTTGTAGCCCTGTTTAGAATGAGACGAGATCATTAGTATTCCACTGGAAACAGCTTCTGAACTTTCTTTACAAAAATATTCAAATAAGTAGCAATCTGGACCAGTAATAATGCATACGCAACTCCACCATTGTCTGGTATTATCGCTTGAACTGCGCACCCCCTTTTCAGCTTTGTACAAAAACAAAAATTGGCCATGAAAATATCCAGGTAACCAATTAGACTTGACTTTTTGGATATCATAACCAATGGTAGATCAGCAGGGAATCGGTTGATGACATTTTTTAAAAAGAATTTTTATGTAATGCACATATGATACCAGGCAAGTTGCCTCATAGACTAACTAATGGTCTTCGCACAGAGATCTTTGCCTTTCCCCCGTTTGTTTTGGTGGTCTAATGCGGGGCGTGGGACTGCAGAATCGCTAAGGCTATAAGCAAATATACAGTGACGACAATGAAGATCGAGAATAATAAATATCAAAAGCTGTAAGAGTAAGTTTCTCTGCATAGTTACCTTGCCCCTAATGGTTGCAGATGCAGATATCACCATATAGTCCACGCCCAATCTAGGACATGAGAGACCGGGAGCTGTCAGAGGCGAGGTTTCTTTGCTTATATGATACAGAACCTATGAAATCTGCTGGTGTAATTAAAGAGTCAGGAATATTAGTCTATTGAATATCCTCAAAGAATGTCAACCACCGGTTGGTTGGTTGGAGTTTCTTCTGAGGGGTTTGGATTTTGTTCAGGAAGAGTTGAGAACAGCAAAGCTGGATTCGGTGTGGATGTCACCGCTGGAGAGTCTGGCTGGGGGGGTCTCCCTGTCCAAGCCTGTGTGGATTAGGGATCTTATGTTGCTTCTGATGGTGGTGCCTGCCTCCGTAGCGATCTTGTACGATCTTGGACTGTTGAGGCGCTTGACTACTTCCTCGTGACGCATCTGTTCTCTGATGAAGACTTTGTCTCCAGGTGTCAGGCAAGGTAATGTGACAACCTTGTGTCGTTGGTCATACACCTTCTTGTATTGCACCTTGTATGCTTGGTCTGCCTTCCGGAATTTCTCCTGGTTTGACTACTTCCGGTGCAAGGTTCTCGGGAACTGTCGGCACATTCGTACGCAGAAGGCGTGACATCAGCAGCTGCGATGGTGTTTTACCACACGGTGCAGACCTGTACGCCAATAAACCCAAGTACGGGTTGTCGTTCTTTTTCAGGATCTTCTTAGCTGTCTGCACAGCCCTCTCGGCTGCTCCATTCACCTGTGGGTATTTTGGTGACGATGTTAAGTGGTCAAATCCCCACTCTCTTGCAAATTGTTCGAAATCTTGCGATGACGGTGATCTGGTCGACGGCAGCTCCTTGAAGTCCAACCATCTTGAACCATAGTCGACAATCACTAAGTAATCCTTCTCATACTCGAACAGGTCGGTACCTATTCGGTTCAATGGCCCATGTTCCGGAGTTGAGAGAGGTAGTAGTGGCTATTTTCTCTCAGGCCTATGGAGGGTACAGGTTGTGCATTTGTTGCACATGCTCTCAATCTTGGAGATGACGGAGGGCCACCAAACGCTGTGGTGGGCCCTGCCTTTGCATTTGGTCATCCCCAGGTGACCGGCATGGATCTGTTCCAAGATGTCCAGCTGCATTGATTGTCCATCGTTGATTGTTAGGTGGTGCCTGTTCTCCCAATATGGTCAAAGATCTTGTTATAATAAGATACCCGACTCGGCAGCTCGCCCGACAAATTCCGTGACACTGCGTTTGCTGCGCCCCCTACTTTTGTGGAAGCTACTCGGCGCGCAGCAGCCAACCAACTTCATGTTGACTTGCGAGTATGTCTGACTAGAAGTCAAACATAAATGGGCATTTCTGCGCAGCAATTAACTGTTTGAATTGACAAAGGCCTTTCCACCCAGGAAGTGAATGTTCTAGCATATGTCTTCGGCTATATTGCACGGATATTACGTTGTGTGCAATATGCAGAAACAAAAAATATGTAGTCAATGATATACATGACCAGAAGAAGTACAAAGGAAGGGCTCGTTGTCCCAAGCAAATCGTTAGTAGATGCATTATGCAGGCTTAAAGGACATTGCCGCAGATTCATTGACACAGTATTATACAGTAAGCAAGTGAAAGCTAGGGTTGTAAGCATTCGAGCTAAAGAGGTCTCATTAGAGATACTCCAATGTGAATCATGCAGGTGTCATGTTTCTGTAATATGTATTAGGTGAACATCAGGGGCCGCTTGCATAACGCCGTCTTCGGCTATTTAGTTCACTAACACACATAGCGGCTAAATCTGCTAGCCCAAGCCGCTTCCACAAACGGCTAGCCCAAGCCGCAAAGTCTAAGCCGCAGCTCGAAAATGACTTGGTCGACTAAACTTCCAAGCCTCAAGGCTAAAAACCGCTAGTCACCTTGCTTGAGTCAAGCAAGGTGACTAGCGGTTTTTAGCCGTAAGCTAAAATTATTAAAACATCCCAAAAATGAATAAAATAAGAGCACCATCGACATTTCGTCAACTGATATTAATTCTTTCATTCAATCAAACATTAACCAACATATTGTGCTGAACCGTTTTCTGTTATTAAATGATCGAATCTCCGAAGCGTAATTCTCCGAAAACGATGTTCACCTTTTTTTAAGCTGCAAATTTTAGCGGCTTCAAGACAGACACACAAGTGTGTGAGTATCATTTCACTCTTACTTGGTCATTTTTGCTTTACAGCTCCCTCCTTTCAAAATAGCAGCCGAACACTGCGGTTTCGAGCCTCCGGTTTCCGTGCATTGTTGTATGGCAAGCTGAGTGTGGCAGAATACTATGAGACATTGGGGAAAGGGGGTGTTGGTTGTGACGATCTTGCTATTAAATAAAATATTCGAGGTTAAAGCTGTATTTTGATAGCTCTTATGGATGAAATAGATATCAAATAATTTTTCACATATTCATCATACTTTGGTATCATGTATTTGTTTAATCACAGTGTCATCATGGCTCTCTGCCTTCAAAGACTGAATGAATATAGAAGGGCCCTGCATAGGGAAAGAGTTTTTAGAGACAGGACCAATCCTATGGATGTTTTGAACGACGATCAATTAAAGGCAAGATTTAGGCTCAGACGGGGAGTTATTTACTGGTTGGTTATGATGCTGGAGCCACAACTGACCCGAAAGACCCAGAGAAACCTTCCAATTTCACCCATAATTCAAGTTCTTATAACACTTCAGTTCATGGCCACAGGGGGATTCTTCATCACAGTGGGCGACCTGTTTGGTGTAACGATGTCCACAGTCTCCAGAATTGTCCACAATTGCACCAAATTAATTGTTGAGCGCAAAGATGAGTATTCAAATGCCTTCCAACGCAGCTAACATTTCATCAACCAAGCAATGGTTCTTCCATAAAGCAGGTCAGGGGTTAACCTTAAATGAATAACTCATTCTTTTAATAAAAATTCAATGAAATATCAGATATTTCATTTGTTGTCATACAGGATTCCCTAATGTGGTTGGCTGTGTTGACGGAACACAGGTGAAAATCAAAGCACCTCGTCTGAGGGAATTTGAATTCGTCAACCGAAAAGGCTACCATAGCCTTAATATTCAAGTATGACAGTCATTGTTGATGTAAATCAATGTGGTCTAATTATAAACTTAGTCATTATAGTGAATCCATATGGCTATATTGTAAAATTAGTCATATTTTCCAGATAATAGCAACAGCTGAATATATGATTGGAAACGGGGTGGCCAAGTGGCCCGGCAGTTGCCACGACTCAATCATATTCAAAAATAGTGCGATAGCAGGCAGATTTGAAAATGGTACCTTAACATTTTACATGGTTCTTTGTATCTTATGATAAGATTATATATGTTCAAGTAATATCATTGATAATTTAATGAAGCTATCTACCTCTGATGTAATATCACTTTTTGGTGAAATATAGCAATGATCGATAGTGTAGATTTCTTCAAATAGGTGCACAAGAGGGAATCCTTTTAGGTGACAGTGCCTATTGTCTGGGGAAGTACCTAATGACACCATACCCTACGACAGGCGACCAAAAAAGAATTAATCTCAACAGGGCTCACAAAAAAACCAGAGTGGTTGTGGAACAAGTAAGCATATTTTCATGCCATGAATTTTCAATGTCACATAATACAGAATCAACACACCAATTCTATTCTTGCATCAAATTAAAAAAAGTACTATATGATAGCAACTTTTCTAATTTTGAGATTTGTAACAATAACTTCTTTTCTTTTAACTTCAAAACACTAATTTCCAATTTCGCTTTCTCTAATTCAAGTTGAATCAGTTCATCGTATCCCTCTTCTTTTCTTCTTTTGGTGACAGGTGGCTGGTGTTCGTCCCGTATATATTCCTCTGGAATAGTTGCACTCTCTGTTATGGGAAAATGTGTCTTGTATTTTTTCTTAACAAATATTCAATTGTTAAATCTTACATCAGTACAATGTTCTCGTGTAAATATTCAGTAAACTATGGTAAACTCTAATAGAGGATCAATTTATGCAACAATTACCTGTGATTAAAATGGCCTCAGCCGGAAATGTTACTGGTCGGACAGATATGTAGCTAGAGCATCCTGAATCACAAGTGTAAAGAGTAATTCAGAATTACATGACAAATTACATGTAAAGTGCAGATAGAGCATCCCGAATCAAAAGTGTAAAGAGTAATTCAGAGTTACATGACAAATTATATGTAAAGTGTAGAAATTAAGCATTTAATACCTGAAGTTTCAGATTGGGTTTCAATACCCCCCTCAATGCCTTCAATGACATCGCTGCCAACTTTGGCTAGATGATCAGCGTAATGCTGTTCTGCCACTGTGTACGTTGAACATTTTCCCCGCCTGTTGGTGGATTCCTCTGCTCACGCAGCTTCTTTCTTGCTGTAAATCATAAGGATTTTGCATTTATAAATTCACCAAATGTTTGTTGTGTAATCATAGAGGATAATTACCACTGACCCATGCTTTGTATGCTTAGTACCTAGATAGCGAACCGGTAAGAACTTATTTAGGTAGTAATGAATTTAGTTACCACTTGCGCTTATGTTTCTGAATTTCTTCCTGATCTGTTCCGAGCTATATTTGGTGTCAGTTGTATGGCTGAAATAAAATGAAACTTTCTGATATTGATATCAGTAAGAATTCAAAATTTGTGTTTCTCATTGTTGGGCTATTCATTGTAAACAATAAAATTGTTTTTCAGAATCCTTCATGGCAAGATACAGGTTTTTTTGGCATATGATGTTAATATAACTGACTAGGGAACTAATGTAGATCATAGCAGCTGATAGTATTTATGTAGGTCAAGAAGATTAACTGTCAGTGTTAGGCCTTAGGGGTGTCTAGCCGTGCACGACGTTTATTGGTATATATTTATATTACCGTCGTTCGCGGCTAAGGGGTGTCAGCCTAGCCTCGCCGCGCTTGAAACTCAATGTTATTTCCAATTTTTTTAACTTGAATGGACGAATGGTACATTAAACGAGAGCTAACGTATTGAATTTCAATTATATTGCCTTACTTTTCGCATTTCAGTCCGTTTGAACCATAAAAAATGTGGAGCAATAATTTTAATTCTTCGTGAGTCAGTGTCAGTGAGTCTACAGATATAGACTGATAGACTGATAGAGGCCGGACTAGACTAGATATAAATGTTTTCATACCTAAAACAAGGTGTTTTGACACTTACCTATTCAATTGCTCGCACAAGCGATCCCATAGCCGCTTCTTTCCCTTCTTTGAAACGTTTGATCGCAGACAACTACCAAACACCAAACATACCCGAATGGAGCGTTAAAATAATTCTCATGATCAAGTTCAAATGTAAAATAAAACAAGTTAGAGGTAGTATAACTCGCCTTCTTTGGACGGTTTACAAACATACTTGCAGAACCATGCAGACGACACTAACACCGAATGCTAAGGCAATGCGCATGAGGCGGTCACGGGAAATCAACATTGCGCTGTAGGTCAAGGACAGGTAATTTTATTATGGCTTGCCGTTAAAGACTAATATATGTTGTATCAAATTTGTAAGCAACAACCGCGCCTTAAAAAAATATGTATCAAATTTTGACCGCGCCTTTATAAAAGGTGGATTTTATAACAGGTGGTTCCCTTCAGAATCTACCTGTAGTAGTTCTGCGCCAAAGCCGTTCTGGCTGGTATCTGCTGCAACGGTGCAGTGGGAGTAAGGGTCAGAATGCCCTCTCTTGGAGTTCATCCCAGACCCAATGTTGCTCCTTTGTAAGGAGCTGGCTGAAAGGCTCATTTAGCTTTGCGAGGTTGGGCAGGAATTTGGCTAGTTGGTTTACCATTCCGTTGATCCGTTGGAGCTCTGTGACATTCTGTGGCGTTGGAAATTTCCGCATGTCCCAGGAATGTCACTTGTCTCTTCGAAAACTCACATTTGTCATTGAGCGTTAGTCCGGCTTCCTTCAGCTTCATCAGCACTTCCCGCACTGTCAGGTCATGGATTTCTTGGCTTGGTCCATGTACCAGTATGTCATCTATATGACATATCACACCCTCCAAGCCTTCCGTTATCTTTGACATGGTTCGATTGGTAATCTGTTGAAACAGAATCTCCCATACAGTGTCACAAATGTCGTGAGGTGACGAGATGACGGATCCAGCGGGATCTGTCAAAATCCTGAGTTAGCGTCCAGTTTGGTGAATACCTCCCCTGGAGTTTAGCCAAGTTATCATCCACTGTTGCCATAGGATGTATTTCTCTCATCACTGCTTTGTTCATTGGTGTCAGATCCACACAAAGTCTTAACTGGCCGTTTCATTTAGGCGCGATCAACATTCCAGAGCACCACTCTGTGGGCTGTGTGACTGGAGATATGACTCCTTGTTTCTTCATTTTCTCCAGTTGATGGGGTACACGCCGTGGAGTGTAGAAGCATACCGGAACTGCATCATCTTTCAGCGGGATGGTGTAAGCCTCCTTCATAAGACAGAGTCCTTTGAAGAGTTCAGGGTACTCCTGCTGAAAGTCTGTAGCTGATTCAACGTTGAACGCTACTGGGTCAGGTTTAAGCAGTTCCTGTCCTTGGATCGCTGCTTTCGATAGCAGGTTTTTCGGTTGCCCCTTCATCACATACACTATTTCTGCGTAATCTTCAGTTTATTTTCAGCTTTGCGTCCCGGATTTCACCTAACATTAGGTGTGAGAGAGAAACCCCTTCCGGGGCCTTTGAAATGTGTTGTGCATTTTTCCATGTGCATTTCCCGTCCTTTTAACAAGGGTGTCCTATCTCTGATCACTTGGTTTTAGAACCACTATCATTGAAGTTTGAACGCCGTGGATTTTCCATTCACTTCAGATTTCAATGTCAGCAGACCAGAAATCATCGGACTTGTTATTTATGCTATTCACTTCTCCGAGGTAGTACTCATCTGGCAAATCCTCTTCGATTTCTGCTGTCACTTTAGCCCTACAGGCTTTTGTCCAAGTTTTTTGCATAAATGGCATTTGCTTGTTCGAGCCAGACAATCTATTTTGAAATGGCCATTGTCCTGACCGCACCACATTGCAAGATGCTTGTGACTTTTGAGTTGACTTGTTTGGGGCTGCTGCTTGTTTTTGATGACCTTGACCTTGGGATCATCTTTGGCCTTGACTCTTGGAACAACCGAAACATTGGTTTGGGTTTCTACCCTGCTTTCGTCGCCCAACATAGTCCACTGAAGAACTATCGCTTTTACCAGATATCACTTGTTACGGCGTTCGAAACATATCTGCTGCACGTAGGCTTTCTACAACACCGTTGAGGGCTGGCGTGGGGTGTGCTCCCAGGAACCTTTCCACGATTCGGTCCCGGATTAAGGAATCCTTTAATTCCCCGAATTCACACGAGTCGGCCAACTGCAGAAGAAGAAACACAAATTCATCAATCCATTCTGATGGTTTTTGTGAGGCGCTGTTGAAGTTGAACCTTTTGTAAAGGACGTTCCTCTGCGGTATGAAGTGTAATCCCAGGGCCCGGATAATTCGGTCTGGATTTCTTCAGGCCTCGGGTGCGAGGCCTGGAAGATTGTTCAGAGCGCGTTTACAGTCAGCCCCCATTGACAGCTCACAGAGTTGCTGCCACTATCAGACTAATGCCATATCCGGTGGACTGGCCTCCCCATCCTCTCTCTGTGGCGATCAGATAGTCACTCCAAGCAAACGGGCAAATTTGCGGAGTGTACAAGTATACGGCGCTATTTTACTACCACTTCTGTATAAGTTAGATATCCAGCCCACTCGTATTTGGTAGCACAACATTTCATGATGGTAATCCCGAAAAAAATAGCAAGATTGATCCAGGCATAAAAATTCGCTTGACACCTTTTCTACACCGACTAGCGTAGAAAAAAAGTGACACGCCATTTTTTCGATGTCGAAAAATCGAAAAATTGCGCAACTTTAAACAATCGCTGTAAATGAACTGTTCCAGATACGGTGTTGATATTTGATCAATCGGTAGATACAATTGTTATCTAAACTATTTTAAATGTTGGATGTGATCTGATGATCGATTCTCAAAATACGGCGAGGTGAAGTTGGGTAACTTTTGTGACAAAAACGGCCATATCAGAATTTTGACGCGTGACGTTTGGCCGCCCTACATACAGGCCATGTCACAACACAAACCCCGGTCACAGTGTGTTTTTAGTCCGATTGGCACACATATAACACCGCAAACCCCTATCCCCCCATAGTTAGGCCCTTTCAGACAGGTTAATAAGCGACGTTTCATTTGCACGCCCCTCCTCTTGACTGCGCGCCCAACCAGATTAACCCCAGCTAACAAATTCACATTCGCCAGGGGGCGAAGTCTTCGTAAAGGTGTACGTGAGAAAATGGTTTCCTCGGCAGATGTGGTAGGTCGAAATTATTTATAGCATTTTTGTTAATGGGCGTCGTTTGTTGGACCGACATTCACAGTGACTGATATATATGTAATCCATTTATTATTATTTACCTCTTGCTTTGCGATATAATCCCTGAATATGGCGTGTAAAGTATGAGATTGGTTTAAACCGATTTGTTAATTTTAGGCTGCCCGCATAACCAACCAGATAACGGTGTGAAAATATTCGCCGGCTTGTTACCAAGTTAGGCTGACCTGTTGACCCTGAACAAATCCCGACCTTGTCCTGAATTGCCCAATAAAAGCTAATATTTCATCAAAAGATGTCATCACTGGGATTGAAGGTATACCATTCAGCTAAATGTTATTTTTGTTTTACAAATAAAATGATACAGATATTCAGAAGTTATAACCAGATCACGTAGAGATTTGTTGCAGTGTCCGATTGTAGGTCTAAACATACTCAATAGCCTGCAAGCCGGACACGCAACAGTATATTCGGCAATAGTAAAATAAATTTGACTTTGATCCACATGCAATCACGCCATAGTGTTTCATTAATTCCACAGACTGAAATTGCTGAAACTGTGAACAATCTCTTAACTGTCAGCACACCTTCATTTATGGATACATCCCTATTTCTATCACCGAGTCGATGGTTACAAAATCATGGGGGAAGTGAACATCAAAGCATTCGCTTTGAGAAGCGTTCTGTTATCGCTGATGATTGTGTGACATTATTATGATTCGTCAATGATTTGTGCATTGGGATTTGGGGCAGTAAACTAAAACAATGTCAAACGATTTGTCTGCACGAACAAGCATAGATCAAAAGTCCGCCACTGAATGAATTATATCCCGTGATGTACCTGCGGTTAGGTTTTCAACGAGCATTGGTGATATAAAATATTAATCTATTTGTGTTTATCTAGTCAGAAAATATTGTATTTTCATGTGCAAACTCCTCTCATGTTCATGGTATAAGATGCACTTACATGGCATTGCCTAGCCCTCCATAACATGGAGATACTCTGCATATAATAATCGGTATCCAGTTTCACCATTGTGGCTTATGGACTGGAGTGAGACTAACTAAGGCAACAGTCAAGCCTGGTATGACTAGTCAAACCAATACTAGCCTGTATTTTCAGGTTGGAACCTTCAAAATGTTGCCTTTAAAGTTGGTTCAAAACTTGTATGATTAAAAATATTGGCAAAGGAGCTTTTCAGATTCTATTGTATATAAGTTCACTTGTATGCAGTAGGGCTGTTTGATAAATTGAGTTGCCATTTTGAAAAAAAATTAGGTTGACGGTACAATATGAAATATGCACTCTGTATCAGTTATGGTGGATGGTCATAGCTCAATTTCTGAGTCTCATGTATAAGTTGCTCCTCAGCATTTTGACTTGAATTTCATGAATGAATATGGTAATAGCAGGGTCTTAGCCAGAGACCCGTCCAATAAGTCCTAAATTTGGACTGGCTGGAATTTCCCCCTGTAGCCCATCCACACCTCCACCTGCCAGCCCATCCCTGCGCCTGACAGGCCGGATACAAGGAATTAGCCAAGCCAGTTTAAACAGCTCATTTTAAGACAAACAGCGACGCAGTGGGCTGGCCACTCATCTACAATCAAAATAAATACTGTTCTGTTTGATAACGCTTCTTATGACGCATGGGGTTTAATCAACGCCACAATTCTTAAACAAAGGTTGAATGGAGTTACGACCAGTTTTGCCTCTTCACAAAACAAGGTCCCAGTCCATGTCGATCGTATACCTTCTCTTAAATGATGCACGATATGTTCGAGGTTTGTAGGAATAATGACAACTAGAAGGCTGGCATACATTGTGCACGATCGATTGGAGCATCTCTCTGAAATGTCTGCCTCACAGTATCCCGTTTATCACGATCTAATCAACTTTTGATCTACACTGTTGGCTAAGGAATGAAGCTCACAAATTGCAATAGGGGGAAATAACATATCAACGCAAAGTATTTTATTAAGTTTTTATTTCTCCCGTATGTTTGTGCCAGCGCATGATGTGTTACTAATTTGTAATTAATTTTTTTTTGAACAACGGTCTGATATTTTACATTACGCACACCCTTAATCTGAGTTCATGATAAACGAAATAGGTTGGCTTTATTTGCATGGTGCGAACATCCTATGGTGCATGTCCATAATAACATGCCGTGTTCAAACAAGAACCAACTCAAACTAGCATGAGGTGATGAGGCATATAAATTGATACAGCTGCAAGTTATTGCTAGACCCTTAATTACATTAATATATGGAAATATCAACGGTAAAGATAACTTAAGTATGCCGCGTAAATCCTGATAACCTGCTAATCTATCATCACTACGCTCAAAACAGCAACACCTCATCTGAGGTTCCATTCACGATGTGTCAACCTGCTGGTGGTATACGTTGGCAGATACAGCACTGGACTAAGGAGTGGGGGGGTGGTGGGGAATCATTCCACATTGCCAAAGACAATGTGTGAGGACTATAGAACCAAAAGGAATGGGGGTTACTACAAAGGAAATGTCCCCCTCCTTTAGTTAAGAAATTTTGAAAAATTTGTTCACAATGGTGCCTTCTGCTGCAGTAAAACAGCAGGGCTAGAATTTAGCCAGATTCTTCACCGGCTAGGCGGGCCGGTAACCTTGAAATTCTACCAGCCCTAAAGATATTCTACCGGCCCTACATTTTCAGTTATAAATGATGGTAAAAAAACAAAAATGTATGCATTTTTATTGTTTTTTATTACTTTATTCTTATATTAAATGCAACATTTAAATCAATATTTACAAATTTGTCAAAACATACAAAAAGCAGGCATTTATTCAATTATGTCAACAATACAATTTTCCAACACACACACATATCCTCTCTTCCTCCTCATCACTTCTGATATCTAGTCTGCGACCTCTCAGTCCTGAACTGTGTCACAGTTTAATTTACGTAAGTCATACAACTGTTGGTGGGCCTATCGTTAAATGCTATTAGAATGCACTGCAATCACAAAGCAGACACGGAAGAAAAGTATCGAGGAGCGCGCGAAAAAAAACCGCGCGCGTATGGGTGATGTTACATCTTTCCGTCGCGTCACTTTCAAATATTACTAGCGCGAAAGAGTTGAATTGCCTACTTTTGCAGTTTATTAAGTTTGTTTGGTTGTGGTTATTACGATTCTAAATAATCATCGCAAATGTTCATGTATGCGTGAATCCAGCTTTTCTGCATAACCTGGCTTTTATCTAAATTTTTATGAATACCATTCACAGATGATACATGGTAATTCAAATTAATGAATTCAAATTAAAATGCCTTTATGCGATGGAAAAGCGGTTCCATAAAATTTCTCAACAGGCAGGAAATGGGGAGCCTGGTTGATTCGTTGTTTCCAGGTAACCGTTCGACTTATTCAGGTCAATAGGTGAATGTTGTTTTTTAAATATGAGAGGCTGCCATTAGATAGCTTGGGAGGGAGTGGGTTGGGCTGTTGTCCATGTTCTTGTCTTCACACCAGATATCGTGGTGGGTCAAAAATATAACACCAACTGCAACCAGCTGATCCCTGATCTATGGATCATAAAGTCTTCACAAACAATCGAGGCTAGTTAGTTGTAATACTTTTTCTATGAGCCTATCTATGCCATCGGTTTATTCAACAGTTTACTTTCAGTTTATATACTATGGGTCAATGAATTACGTAAGACATGATAGTATACAACCGGGAAGATTTCTTATCTCAGGTGTTAGCGCGTAAAAAATCTACCCGCCAGTCGGGCGGCTAGTTGTGATTATTTACCCGCCCGACTCAAATTTCACTCGCCATTGGTGGGCGAGCAGTTGTTAATTTCAAGCCCTGAAACAGCATATTTCAAATGGGAGCACACGACCTGGGGACTTTAATCTGCATATGGTATAATCAATAGTTACATCTGGTTGTAGAGCATCCATCATCCACTTATACAAAACACATATGGTGCCCAAAATATAAAACTATCAGCTGTTGCCCTACATGATATATGTGAGTCATTCTGCGATTGGGATTACCGGAAGCAATGGATTCGGTAGTTATTTGTGTTTGATGATTTTAAAATTGCAATATCATGCTCTGTGTTTTGTTGGTGACATACTATGATAGTATTATGCTGCCAACATGCTGTATTGCTTTAAGGCATAATGTAAACCCTGGTGGATGTTAGTTTGCTCATTCATAATGTGATGCCAATGCCTGAGGTTATGATGTTGATACTCGCTGCTATGGGATGATTCTCCTGATCATAATACTGATATCCCTGATGCTGTCACGCTGATTTATAGACTGTACCAGTGCTGGTCGGGGTAGGCGTGGTGGCAGTCACTGCCATCCTGGCCAAAGTCTTCCTCTTTGGCAAGAAAAACAAAAAGGATTTGGTAACACTTAAGGACTCGTCCATCAAGTACCCCCTGAAACTCATTGACAAAGAGGTACGTGGTTTGATCCCTTTAGATACCAACTTGATAGCTCCTACAGAAGTTATTATTGCATGTTCAAATGTGCAGATGAGAACAATTTATGGTTTTAATTGCTACTGTCATTTGATATCAACAAATACAGCTGTGACAATGCATCGCCTCACAAGGTGGAGTCATTAAAAGGGCTCCTACCACCAATTTCATGATGGCGTTAATTAGAGCTTAGATGTAACAACTGTATTCACTAAAGATATTTCTTAGAGGTGAATAAAAATCCACACCAAAGAACTAGTGATAACTGGTTTATAGGTCAAATACAATGTAAGTTCACTTGCATATAAACAGGGACAATCTTTATTCAAATTAGGTCATACACTGATCACTCAATTGCCAGTGTTGTAAATTAACAGGTAATCAGCCATGACACACGGCGGTTTAAGTTCGCTCTTCCATCAGCTGAACACATCCTTGGACTTCCTGTTGGTAAGTCATATTAATCATCCATATGGCTGAATGCTACCTGACTTAGAGTAGCCATTTACCATTCTCATCATAATATTCATCAGCCACAATCTATGTAATGTGTAGGATTTTGACAATGCTGATCAATCTATCCTTCAACTTGCAAACATGATCACCATCAGTACTAAAGTCATTTCATCATCTTCTTCACATTTTACCATACCAGTATCTGACTTTGGGACATTCTTCTTCATGTATAGGTCAGCACATTTACCTGACCATCAAACAGGACGGTCAACTTGTCATTCGTCCCTACACGCCAGTCTCCAGCGACGATGACAAGGGCTTCATGGACCTCGTTGTCAAGGTAATCATGATGCATCCATATATTTGTCTGTTGAGTGTGACAATTTTTGAGGAAAATTCATCTGATTAATCATTTATTGATTAACAAGCCGGGATCGTCCCTAATAATTGTCTGCTTGACATGGCAAAGTTTAAATCAGCTGCTATTTGAATTAATCAAAATAGCATTAAATTTTCCTATTATTGACCTGAGCCGATCACATCTTAGCAATCCTCAATCGGTTACTATACTCTGCTACTCAGTAATTTGCCTTGTGTCATTGTTAGGTTTGTCCCTTCCCCCTTTCACCTCACCTTGATTATTAGCTTTTCTGGAATCTAGATCAGAATCTTGTTCAGATATCTTCGTCTCTTCGCTAGGTAGCTCTCCCTGATTTCCAGCGAGTCCAGCTGTTTTATTCGGGTTCCGGGCAATGGATTACGCTCGGAACCACACTATCAGCTGACACCTCATTGGTTCAGGTATAGCCGGCCCCCTTCGCAAAGGTCAAGACCCAACGGCCCACATCGGGCGTGGACAACGGCCCACGTGGGGCGTGGATTCGAAAGGTCATTGGACGATGGGAAAGGTACCAGCCAAGACTACTTATCAGGGTCACACCCCCATCTTAAGGGCGGAGGTTGACCCGGGCTAGTGTAAACAGTCGTGCTGATAATTGAAAATGGGGGGGGGGGGGGGGAAGGCTTCAAAAGTCAGATGAGCCAGATTAATATCATAACAAGTGGTCTGGGGTGCAGACAGCTGGATTACTTACAAATAGAGAAACCGTCTTGTCAGGAGAAAAAAATTTGTATGACCAGAATTAATTAATTTTCCTGTCAAAATGTGCTAGTGTTGAACAAGTATGAGTAAAGTGTAAGAGCAACTGAAGTGTAAACAAATGTGCTGTACAAGACCACCACTTTCTTGTTAGAGACAGTGCTAGTGATTAGACTGCTTCTCAACTCTGCTGCAGGGCCTGCTTATTTCTAGGTATGTCACTGGGCTGCAAACAAAAGTGGCTTTTCTAGGCCCAGTTAAGGTCTAAAGATCTGTGTTGTTTGAATATATGATTTTATTAACCATTAGGTAAAGAGAACTTTATAGTACCTTGCTTGAATAAATCATAGTACCTTCCCAAACCTCCTTTGCCTCTTCTTTGCATTTCTGACTCCTTTTTCATGAACATCGATGTAATAATAAAAAATAAACAAAAGGTGCCAATAAGAAGTTAACCTTCTCAACATCTCATGTTTTAATTCTGATTACCAAGTCCTTACTATGACTATTTTGTTACTTGGTTATAGGTGTATTTTAAAGATGTACACCCAAAATTCCCTGAAGGTGGCAAGATGTCACAGCACTTGGAGAACATGAGTATTGGTGACTACATTGACGTCAGGGGACCTAATGGCCTTCTAATCTATGAAGGCAGAGGTGAGGTTACACCCTATATCTAACAAAAAGTAAAAGATTAATTGCTGTAAGAGGGTTTTTGGCTTGGTTTAGCTTAAGAATCTCTTTCTGGGGATAATTAATCTTGATTTTGAACATCAAGTAGCCACCTGATTTTAGATTAAATAAATGGATTTTGATTTGGCGTGGATTGTATTGTAAAAATAATGATTCTGTATTATACTGGTTCTTGGACAACCCTCTGATAATGCACCCTATTTTTGTTTTGAGGTAGAGTGCTGAAACTCCTGGTAGAAAGTGTTCTAGTTATTGTATCAGTGGGCCTGAATTTCCAGGTATGTTCAGTATTCGAGCTGATAAGAAGTCAGAGCCAGTAAAGCGTAAGGCAACCCAAGTGGGCATGATCGCAGGAGGTACAGGTGAGAGGCTGGTGGGGGAAAGGAGGGCATGCAATCCCATATATTGGTGGGTCAAGTCACCTTACAGTTTGTGATGAAGGCCATCAGATAAAATTTTTATAATAGTATATTTACAGATGAATGTTAAAGAAATGTTTATTTGCTCAGATAATAATAAGATTTTATGAAGTACCATTTTTGGTGCATATAATTGACTGACTGATGGCTAATGAAGTGTCTCTTCTATGTCAGGTATTACCCCAATGCTTCAACTTGTTAGGCAAGTGTTCAAAGATCCTGAGGACAAAACCCAACTCTCTCTCATCTTTGCTAACCAGGTCAGTTTAATCTCAATCCATCAGCCATCTCAAACTATCTCTATCAATATAAGATCTTGAAATGTATGCTTATACCGATGGGGCCTTGGTCTATGGAATAATATCACCTTGAAACATTATTTCCGTAGCTACTACAACATGTGATGTTGTCGTATGATGAAGGATGTAAGTCACTTGTTCTCATTGTGTGGTGGTATATACTATATTTGATTCAGACGGAGAAGGACATTCTTCTGCGTGACGAATTGGAGGACATAGCTCGGGAGCATCCCAGGCGATTCAAGCTCTGGTACACATTGGATAAGGCCCCAGAAGGTACTCACTACTAATATAGAATATTGACTTGTGTACAAAATGTATTTTTGTTTGCTAAATCATCTGATAAGACCATCTGATCAATCATCAATTTATAACGAAAATGAGCTTAGGCACAAACAGTCCTCTTGACTACCATGTAAATCTATTAAAATCTACCAATCCTAGACCTGGATCAACCACATCCTAGCCATCCTCAATCTACTCCCAAGTCAACGATGCCCCAGTCGTTGTAACAATGTGTCCTCCTCCCCCCAACCCTCTTTATCTCCCCTTTGGACATGAAATACTTGCTGCACAGATCAATTACCTGGCTCTTTTCAGTGCAATAAACACAATAAGACACGCAGGTACGCTTGATACATCTGTAGTTATGGGTGAGTGAGTGAGTGAGTGAGAATAGGGTTTAACGGCACACCAACACGTATGTGTTGTATGGCGCCTAGAAAGATTAATTGATAAGTTTGACCTGATTAAGCAGCCGCCTTCTAGGATAAATGGAAAAAAGAGGGACATAAAAGTGGATGATGTAGAAAAAGATAAAAATGCAAATAGTATCCTAGGGCAAGTCACCACCAGCCGATTGACTGGACCAGGCCATTCCAGCCTCTTGTCTTGGAGAAATCCGGGCCAGAGTAGTTTGTTGCAGAATCGGCCCTCAAAAGGACCGCTCCACTCAACCACTTGGATCCCATTGTCCACCGACACGAGTCGCAACCCACGGCCAACAGGTTGCCCCCTATTAGTCGCCTCTTACTATGGGATGTGCACATCTAGATTGCCTATTTATAGAGAAAACGCCAAATAGATGTGGTATATTACTCAATAAATTTGACTTATTTCTGCAGGTACAGAAGCGTTTGCCTGACCTTCTCCATCAATTGGAGTCATCTTCCATGAACATTTTTGTACCCTTTTTTATGAAATATTTAGGGGCATGTCTTTAACACCAGTATGTTGTATACAAGAGACAACACAGTTGGTTTTGAGGGATACTGGGGGAGCAGCTGTTGTTATGGGGATTTATCAGCATCCTCATCAGTTAGACTGATTTATAAAAATTGCAACCAAAACATGCCAGGTGGACAGACTTGGGCACTGTTGATTTGGGCACTATTGGGAATTAATTAATTCAGAAGGACAGTTTTGTCCATATCTGTGCAGTCTTTGTTTACTGCTTTATCATATGCTAGTAGATATCCCGGCATTGCCCAGGTTGGATAATTGCTGTATATATAATGGCCCTGAATTGTTGTTAAGGAAGGCATATTCAGCATGGCTTGACTTGTGATGCAGAAGACGTCCACCTGAATCCTCATCGTGACCCCACCATAATCGCCGCAATGACCCCACTCATTCCTGCTTATGTATATAGCAGTTAGGCACCTACTCCATTGTAATAAAAAGAAATCATGTTTGGGTATGACGGAGGCTTCCATACACACTTTAAAACACAGCAGCTGATTCCTCAGTAAAACCACCATACCATTGTTGCTGTAGTGACCACACCCTTATCCATGCCATGACTAAAATGAAATGTGTTAGCACTAGATTTATCGCAGCATTACCAGTGAAAACTGGTTAGGTGCAGTTATTTGGGAGAAGAAGATGGACATGCAAACTCTTTCCTAATATATATATTAGATTCCTCTTAATTTACAACATGTTTGGAAAGTGAATTGATATTGGAATCATTGAATGTTCACTATCACATTATATGAGTTATTTTGAATATACTGTAATTCAAATTTGTGTTAAGTAATTATAATAGTATCTCATCTTCAAGTTCGACATTTGCCTTTGCTGAAGATAATTAGTTGATTCATATAAAAATGTACCTACATTGGTATTAATTGAATAACATTTGTTCAATCACGTATTTTATTGATGGCTATAAGCAGTAATTCCATATTGTTTATTTAATGTTGCCAGACTGGCCTTACTCTGAGGGCTTCATCAGCGAGGATATGATTCAAGACCACCTCCCTGCTCCCTCTGATGACACCCTCATATTCATGTGTGGACCTCCTCCCATGATCAAGTTTGCTTGCAATCCGAACCTTGACAAACTGGGGTACAGTCAGGAAGCTAGATTTGCTTACTAAAGCTTAACTTGTTTTTATGGTGAAAGTATGTGGTTGTTGTACTGGGTATTGGGTGTTTTTATACCACAGAAAGAGTTATGTTGTAGTATGCTATTTTCTAGTTTGTTTCTTCATTTAAGTCAAGACTCATATATTACTCACTTTTTCCATATAATGTAAATATATATTCTAAAGGTGAATGAATATATTGTCAGATCTTAGCCTTGGCAAGTAGTTGGTGGAAGTATAAGCCCCCAATAGTGAGCTTGCCTAATGTTGTTAATATGAACTGTTTAAGGTTTCTTTTAATATTATTTCCCATACTCAGTGTTAAGTAATCATCAAAATTACACTCACGGAATTTGCTTGTCAAAAGTGTCATTTATATGTGTGAGATATATATGCAATAAAGTGCTTCATTCAATACAGGTTGAGAGAATACCTCTTCCAAAATATTTTTTTCGAGCAGCTGCATGCATCAGGGTTTTGTCATTATAATTCAAGCTTTTATTTATTGTAATTATTTCGCAATCATGTTTCTCATATATTACATAGGAGTTCACTCATCATCTGCTAGTTATGCAACTTTTGCTGCCATTGCTAGCTCATCTTGGTAGCCAAGGTTGTGATAGCATACCTTTCTGCTGTGTACATATTTCAGGTGAGGTGGATGAATAACGTTTGATAGATGATATCTTGTATACATTTATTTAACAATTGAGGAGTTATGGAATAGAAAGAGATGGCATGGGGAATGCTCCAATATCATCACCATCAGAGATTCGGAACTGTGCGGCAAAACTTGAGTTGCTTCCTAAACCTGAATCACAGAAAATATATAAACTCAAGATCAGTTAATTGGCAACTGGGTGTTTATCAGCTAGGCATCTATAGTACCATTCCCTTCATTCTATTTACTTTTAAGGCTCTGTCTATTCAGTCAGGAACTGGCTTTCATCACCTTGTGGTGTATTGTTGTACGTGCCTATTTCTATAGTGAATATGATATGTAATCAATGATTTTAGATGACAAGAGACCAAATATTATTATGATGCAGACAAGCATACAGCTGGTTTAAGTAACAAAACCCTTTTACATCTGATAGTCCGCATCTACATGAAACTCAACTGAAACTTATATAACAATGACCATTGATTAACTTATTTTTTCAAAAAACAATCTTCACTGTACTAATGCAAATTTTCACCATCCACGTAACATTTTTCAGGCCATTTGCCAGTGGGCTAACTTTTAGTGCCCATCTATATATTATAAGAATATGATATCTATACCTGTAGAGTGGGCATGGATCTTCTCTGCGAGCTTTAGTCCACTCAGTGCAGCCCCCTGGATACATGGACTGACCAGCCAATCACCACACACACCCACCTGGTGCCCAGTATCAAATACAGCATGATCACTGATGTCCCAAACATTCATAGGCACGGCCGCTCCCCACAGCTGTACTTGACTGTAACATGGATTGAGTTCCTCACTTGGAATTTTAGTGACACGAGAAAATGCAGCCAAAAGAAGTTCAGTCACTTCCATGACTTTTTTTGTAGGAATATTTTCTTGTGATACTTTATGAGAACTGCCAAATTTCCTTGTACTGAGCACAGTCCAGCACTCTGTTTTACTGGATGAAGTAGAAGTGTGATCGAGTCCAGGGATGTTTGGTTTTGTAGATGTGCTTTTGTATTTGGAAGAATTATTGCCCATCCAAGTTATATCCATATCATGACGAATGTGAAGGCCATCATATTGCAGCTTCAGGGGTCGAGGGAAAGCGACAAGCATCACCCATAGGGAGCTAAGCTGCATGCGAGTGTCTTTTTCAATGACATGATCTCCAAATTTTACTCTGAGCAACGAGTGAATATGTGGAACCCCAGCATTGGCCATGAGTTGATCAGCACATTTACCGTTATGTGCTACCACCAAGTAGTCGAAGAAGCCATATTTATCTACCTGCCATTTCTGACTCTTGGATTCCCAGCAGACTTGTCCGATCCATACCGGTTGTTCCATATGAACTTGCGATGCCAGGCATTCAGCAACAGATTGGAGTCCACGTGTCCCAATAAACACTTGATCGTCACTTGTCCGAGGCCTAAATTTACCTGATTTGGTCATTTGACCTATACGACCTTTCCATTCTCTTGCAGCACCTTGCCTTATGAGGAAGGAGGTCACTTTGGCAAATTGAGGGTCAGTCACTGTAAAGTATTGTGCGGCATGGTCAAAGATGTGGTTGTAACTGTCAATTTCAATCAGACGACTAGCACAGCGTCCACCTGCAGCCCTCTTACCTGTATTCATGAAATTAGAACAATCGGAAGCAATATTTAAACTAGTATCAAATATAGGTAATCATGCATAGACAAAATACCTTAGTGCAAAGTTTATAGGTGGAAATAATGTGATTATGATTGAAAGACAATTGTACCAAGTTGAATTTAGATCAATTACATTTCACATCCTTTCTTATCTTGCTTGCTATAACAAAAGATGAACGACAATGAATAGGCAATAGATTTAAGGCTCTGATATTCAAACATAAAATAATCTAATATTCTACATAAACATCATTCGTAATGTAGGGATAAAAAACATTTACCGGTATCAAACACCACTACATTGTTAATACCGAGCTGTCCGAGACGACAAGCACACACCAGGCCGGCTATTCCTCCACCAATGACAGCCACCCGCGGTCCAGATGACGTCATGATGTATCACCTGCTTGAGAGTCAGACAACAGTCGTTATTTAGAGAGGTGTCATCTGCCCAAAAGACCAACAGGTGGTTGGTAGCCCCGTCGGACGGTAAAATAAATACATACATACGTCCATATAAATATATATGTCTACTCATACGTTCTGTAGGCTTACCCTACATTAGCCGTGCACGACGTCTTATTGGTATATATTTATATTACCGTCGTGCGCAGCTACCCTACTAGCTCCGGTCGAACGGTAATATGAATATACCCTACATGTAGCACTACAGGACTAGCTCTTATGAACCAAGTGAAGCTTACGCTCCCTCAAGAAGGGAGTACCCGATCGACTCTTGGTCTGTTGGGCTATACAGGACGTCTACGTAGTAGCCCAATCGAACCAAATCGGGAGCTGCTGCTGCGCTCCCTCTTAGTCTTAACAATACAATAAAACCTGACAATAACAATAAAATCTGACGTTGGTCAGTTGGGTTACTATGTACACGTTATAATGAAATGGTACGTCCGCGCAGGGCTGGTACTAGCCCTACAGGACGTCTGAGTAGTCTGGTAGTAGGTATATATTTATATTACCGTTCTACCGGGGCTAGCAGTAGTAGTACTAGTAGTATCCGTCTATTATATAAATCTTTCTCTCTTCAACCTACCCTCTCTCTGTCTGGGGACGCATATCGTTATATAATATATCTTTCTATTTGAACCTACCTTCTGATACGAATCCCTTTGCGTTGACCCAGTAGACACGAATCGTAATCTGGCGATCTTATGTAATAACTGAATAGTCCACGGAATGATGGTGTGCGTTAGTTTCGTACCCATTAGGTTTCGTACACAGATGGTTGTTTCGTACACGCCACTGGGAGTCGTTTCGTACGCTGAATATGAGGTGTTTGTAACTGTTATTTTTCCGAATTATTACTATTGTTGTATATTATCAGCGTTTAGGTCATATCTAGTTTAATGCATTTATCGGAGTTATCCAGATATTACGTCTTACCTGGAGAGGGTGGACAACTCGGCAGTGAGACAATAGCAATTACATATACATGGATCTGCGTGTACAAATGTGTTGTAATTAATTGAAAACTAAAATAAAATTAAATGAATCCTAGTTCAGTATTGATAATTCATAATGCAGTAGTATAGGAAGTGGCGGTTCTGGCACAGCCCCCCTCATCTATACTACACGGCTCACAACGACGTTGTCAACGTGTTACTTTTTTTTTTTCGGGCTCCCTGCTCTCCTTTGAGAGGTTCGCGGAAAAAGGCGGGCCGGGCCGGACCCCCAATGGACCCGACTTGGCCCCGTTAATTTGCAATTTGCAGGCAAATTAACGTGACCATAGGCTATTCAAGAGAACCTATTTTTGGTCGGGGCTACCACCTTTTATGGTTACCTTTGAAAGGTGGGTCGGGCCCGACCCCTAACGGGCCCCACAACAGCATGGAACAAGAATTTAAACCGAAGCTTGTAGCCTGGATCTCACACCTGCTGACAAGCTCTTCTAGATGTTTCACTCGTTCCATAAGGTCATCGTTTTCAGACTCAAAATTTCTCATAATATCTCCCAGTTCATCCTCCAAACCTCTTTTCTCTTCCACCAGATTATCTACTTCTTTCTTAAATTCTTTTACACAACTTTCAAGCGCTGCAATACGCTCTCATTTTGTATTTTGGGAATTCATTCTTTATCTAACTAGTTTTTTTTAATCTTCAAAATGGCATGTACTCTGGTGGCTCATCTTCGTCAAAGATTACTGTTCTGCTAATTTTTGCATGGAAGCGGCACGGACTTCGTTTCTTCCATGCTGTATTAGCGAATTTTTTTCTCATCGTCAATGGTTTCATTTGTGTGGGCCTTGTGTGGATCCAGCCTGGATCACCTTTTTCATCTGATTGAACTAAGATAGTTTGTCAAGAATAAACTTGAATTCTTCCTGTCAGTAATTGCGGTAGATATATGACTTTTAATCGTGTCCAGTTTTCTGTGGGCCAGGAGTCCGACTTTGTTGTTCTTCTTGGCTTTGATCAATAGCCTGCGGGTGATAAACTTTCCGGCCACTGAGAGGCCACCACATGTCACAGCTCCTATCTCGAGCCTAAGTACAATAGGCTCCATGACAATGGTGGAGAGTACCACCCCACCAGCTACGGCCCATGCCTATGCTGACCGACACAAGGGCACCATCGATAAAGTTTGTAAAGAGTGGCTCGTTTTCTTCCCTCTCATTCTCGAACTTTCTTTGCAACTGTGTAATCTCCCCAAGCCTGATTTAATGAGCTAGATCAGTCCCTGGCTCGGCCAACTGGAGAGGTGTGTCAAATATTTGGATGCCTGTATCCTCGTTCCTTGGCTTGATTACTTAATAACTGTTTTCTGGGAAACGATTGACAACAATCGTTACACCTAGAAGGACAGACTCGGCACTCACACTACTTGATAGCCCCATATGCAAAACTCGGCCTAGCGCCGGCATAGGATATCAATGGTCAACACCACTGGCACTACCATCAAATGACCGCTCGTGCGTTCCATTAACCTATGTCCCTTTTCCTTCTGCTCAAATAGTAATGAGGGTTTGTATGCGCGCATCAACATAGGCCTTTTTTGCATATTCAGTGGTACATTCTCAACAGCCACAGAGGCCTTCAGAGATCTTCACATCTAGTCTGAAGGACTTCTGCTGCCTCTTTAGATTGTAGTTCAGGGATCACCCAAAATGCCCGAGCAATCTGTGCACCGTACTTCTCTATTAGTACTAGGTTGGAGGAATTTGTTAGGATCATTCCTCCAGGTCAGACGCTTCCACTTAACACAAAAATCACCCAGTTTAGACGATCTAAACTCTAGGTCAACCTGCAGCGCATATTTATATACGGCCTTCTCCAATCAATTAACTAAGACATTTGTTTCTTCTTTGGAGCCGACTTGATCTTCTGTTAACCCAGCTGGCATTTCAGTAATAGCCCATGGTGGAAGGGTCGTACTCGAGGTATCTAAGTGTTTCATCATCACCGTCAATTAAGTTAGTCTCCTCATCCTCCCTTTCCGTGTCCCAGTCCTCTCCAATAGCCCCCCTCGTCGTCAAATCCTTGATTGTCAAACTCCATGTGACTGTATTAAAGGTAAAGTTGTAAGGTATGGTAAGTATAGGTTTTAACGGCACACCAACACTAATGTGTTATATGGTGCCTACAAAGGTGAAAAGATAAGATAAGATTGACCTGATTAAGCAGCCGCCTTATAGTATAAATGGGAAAAAGAGTGGATGATGATGAAAAAGATGAAAATGCAAAAAGTATCCTCGGGCAAGTCACAGGTTTAAGTCATTGAATGTGAGCTCGCATTCCAGTCTGTCGCCAAGCGAGCTCTGGTATAAGGGCATGTGGCTCCCGAGGAGTTCAGAGGTATATAAAAACAGACTGTCATAGTAACCAGCCGATTGACTGGAGGACAAGGCTATGGCCGACGCAGTCTGTTTTTATATATCTCTGAACTCCTCGGGAGCCACATGCCCTTATATTTAATTAATTGTATATTTAATTATCATGACATTAGTCTTATTCGTCCAAAATTAATAATTCAATTAGTTACAATAAGTTATTTGACCATGTTAAGTATAGGCTCATCGCTTTTTCCCATGTGGTTTTAGCGCGGAGTAATGCTGTGAAAATGTAATTAATGTCATAACGGCTAGATTTATTACCCATATTTTAATACTTCCCATTTTATATTTTATTTCTTTCAGCACCATTATAACTAACTAAATTCGAAAAATACTATTTGTAAAATTATTGTAACCTCATATAATTCTCTATTATTGTTATGGACAAAGTAAAACAGTATTGGCGCATGTCCAAGCTACTCTGGGATCATTCAAAATTCAAAATCAAATAATATTGGGCTCAGTAATACAGTGAAAATGTAATTAATGTCATAACGACTAGATTTATACCCATATTTTAATACTTCCCATTTTATAGTAATATATTTCTTTCAACACCATTATAACTAACTGAATTCGAAAAAAAAAATATATAAAATTATTGTAACCTCATATAATTCTCTATTATTGTTATGGACAAAGTAAAACAGTATTGGCGCATGTCCAAGCTACTCTGGGATCATTCAAAATTCAAAAACAAATAATATTGGGCTCATGTCATACTGTGAAAATGTAATTAATGTCATAACGGCTAGATTTATTACCCATATTTTAATACTTCCCATTTTATAGTAATATGTTTCTTTCAACACCATTATAGCTAACTGAATTCGAAAAATACTATTTGTAAAATTATTGTTCCTCATATAATTATCTATTATTGTTATGGACAAAGTAAAACAGTATTGGCGCATGTCCAAGCTACTCTGGGATCATTCAAAATTCAAAATCAAATAATATTGGGCTCATGTCATGCTGTCCCTTTACTCAATAACTTGAGATTGACATGTTCTCAATAGACATGTGACGCGACAGGATCGTAAACGGGACTTGAGATGTTTGAGGCGAAATCGTTGCCCCCCTTGGGTTTATTTATACATAGAATATAGCGGCCGGCAGGCCAATGCAAATATCTGTGTGTAATTAGGGTTGTTATAGTGCAGCAGAACTATGAAAGGGATCCGGCTTTAATTGCAATGATCACAGCAAGCCTATCTCTCTTACGAGTCATGTCAATGAAGCAGATGGCACACTGGGTTTGTCAGTTGGGACAGCAGCTGTTTCTGTTTCAAGAAGTTGATCAATGATGCTGTCAGGATCCATATTGTTTGTAAGAAGTCGTGGTGCTTCTAATATACACAGTTGAAGTCTAATATATTGGTTTGCCGCCCAAACAAAATTACCTAACCCGGCAACCAATGACACAGTCGTGGTCAGGAGCAAGATAGTTTCAATCACAACTGCATATACCTTCAGCAGCAGTTTTGCATGCTTGGTCTTCGCAAGTAGCTGGCGTACTGCGGCACGTTCCTCCCCTGTCGGTATCACATCATATCACGCAGGGCGTCTATAAATGAGTCACAGTCACCAACTTAAGTGTCAAAGATAACAAAACCTCTAAATTCAGGAAGTTGATCAATTGGCATAACAAAATTAAACATAAACGTAAAATTACCAGCAGCTCAACCCTCCCTTTCACATTATCTCATCCCATCACATCACCTTTACCTGCATACCCCTTTCCACCCTGGCATCTAATAAACCCTTTATTAAACACTTAACTAACCGACAAAGTAATTAAAGACAACCCTGCATACAATAAAAAAATTAGCTCTTCAGCTCTTCAGTCAACTCCCCTCAAAATGTGCACATATCTACACAGATGGCTCCAAAAATAACACAAGTTCCTCCTACGCCCTTACAATAAAATAAATCCTCACGTATTCATTACCTTTTTTCCATCTTTGTAGCAGAAGCGTTAGCCATCATAAATTCGCTGTATGTAGCTCTTCATACCAACCTTCCAAACCCTATAATCCTCACAGACTCCCTCTCAGTTGTTTTTGCACTCGGATATAAAACCTTCATCTATGAAATCAAATACCTTTCCACTCTTCTTGCTCATCACAACTATAACACCTTAATAGCCTGGATTCCTGCTCATTGCGGAATCCAGGTTAATGAAACTGCAGACTCAGAAGCCCAAAAATCTCATGATAACCCCTTTATCCAACCCATACCCTTAGATCTAAACACGCACTATTCTATCATAAATAAACACTTAATACAAACCTGGCAAGAAGAGTGGAACAACTTCTCCTCAACCTTCAAACTTATTAAATCCACAATAGACTATAAACCCCATACCTTCAGTAATAACATATTTTCCGACAAGATCTTAACATTAATAGCAATAGATAACCCCACTACATTTCTACAATACCACAAAAGCAAACACTATCGCTCCTGACATCCCAACCCTATCTGTCATTGATTTCCTTTGCCTCTCATCACTTCTTCTTTGAATGCCCCAATTACTCAAACCTCCGCACCCCACTCATCAACAAACTTAACTCCCTTAATTACACACTAAACATCCATTACTTGTACTTAAAAGATATCATTAAATACACCATCTCATACATTCACAATAGCAAACGTTTTGTATCGACCCTCCCCCCTTCATCAAACCCATCATAACTCTCTCACTCTTCAATCATTCTCTGTTCACCTTTTAGTTGTTTTTTTCTATTCCTCACGAATTGTTTCTATCCAGGAACCCTTGTACTTTTGAGCCAATTTATTTCTTACTTTAATGCACTGGAGCGGCCCCCAGTGTGAGAAACCATCTATATTTTGCATCCTTCAGCACCCTAATTAGAAGCACCTCATATCATTTTTCATTACTTTAATTTCATTTTATACTTTAGTTTATTAACATTAAAAATTAAAAATCACGGGGCCTGTAAAGAACCAAACCCCTCTTTTAGTCTCACTTCTATTAATTCCTTCTATATTTCAATATACAATATAAATCAACTGTGTTCCCCCTCGTACAACCCCTCCTACCTTCCGCCCTCTGATGGCATGTTCTTTAGGGTTTTTTGTGGGGGTTTTTTCGCAGTGCGTGGCCTATAGTTACCGAACTGCTTTACCTGTAAATAACAACAACAACAACCTGTTACAATGACATCGTCTGCGCCCAGGTTGGGGAAGCGGACCAGTACTTGTTGGCTTTTGGGTTGTTAGTAATGACCACAGACTGCCGAATGCCCTTTACCAAGAGGGGCTCGCGTATCGTGCAATAGGGATATAACTTGCGACCGTAAATACTAGTCATGTTGACAGTTGAACTATTGCAACTTTATCTTTAAAACAGTCACATTGAGTTGGCTAGCCCAATGAGGGGCTGTTGGAGGGGAGTGTTATACGGGAATGGAGGATGAGGAGAATAACTACTTCATTGACGGTGATTGGATACCTTCCACCATGGGCTATTACTGAAATACCGGCTGGGTTAACAGAAGTCGGCTCCAAAGAAAACACAAATGGCTTAGTTACTCGATGGAAGAAGGCGGTATCTAAATATGAGCTAGAGGCTGCCCTAGAGTTTAGATCGTCTAAAGAAAGCGATCTTTGGGTTAAATGGGGTCGCGAATGAAAGTTTCTAACCTGGAAGAACGATTCTAACAAATTCTTTTCGCCTAGTATTATAGAAAAGTATAGTTCACAGTTTACCCGGGCAACTTGGGGGATCCGTGAGCTATCAAAACAGGCAGTAGCAGCCCTCAAAGGTGTAGACCAATCAGCAGCTGAAAATGCAGAGAAGTTATAACTACCAATGAGCAGCACCGAAACCGTGACAGAGCAAAGTGGTGAGGCAGAAACAAGCTTCATAGAGGGCGTTCATAACGCCATAGAAGACGTGGGTACAGAGACACAATTAGATAGGCTGACAATCCGGAAGCTTATGGGGCTTAACAAGACTATGCAGACCTTGAGGGGTGAGCAGGCCAACAACATAGTGCAGATTAGTGAAATAGACAAAGCATATAGCCAGTCGGGAGCATAAGCTTCCTGAGCTGAAGACGAGAGGAAACTGCAAGAGCATGAGCTTACAAAGCTGTGGACCCAAATCAACCGCATCAGACAGACAATCTTCTTCAAGAGGACAAAACGCTGGCCGAGCGTATCTGCACCCTGTTCCGGGAGCAAGGGGTTACAATCGCCTCTGTCCTCACTGCGATTAGGATGGCAATCACGACCCTGGTATTTGCTCTGACAGGCGTGTGAAGGAATGGATGAAAAAGCAACCTGAAGGGCCTAGCCGGTAAGGAATCATCGGCTCCATTGTATCACGGTTGCTCAACTCACTCGCGATGGTAATCAGGTTGCTGTACCCAACGACTGTGCCAACCTGAAGAAGCATGCTGCTAGGCGCCATGTAGAGCCCAATGCCAATGACAAAGTCCACCCTGGTAGGTCAAAACGTTCAATAGCATCTTCAAAGTTGGCCAAGAACTGCTTCACGGCTTCGAACTTAGTGCCGGTACCCAGGATGTGGCTACGAGTCGGTGCCTGTGCTGCTAGCTGTGCCACGGCATATGTCCTAACGCTGTCATTAATGTGCTCAATACCGGGATGTGTGAAGCCCTCAGACGTGTCCAGGATGAAGGTACTCCAGGCTTCGTCTGCCTCAGAGACCTGTGCTAGGTGTAGAACGACACCCATTTACTCCTGAAAGCTCTGTAGGTTGCTCGCGTTGGCAAACTCTTGCTTTTTAACCTTTTTCGCCTCAAAGGAAAATCTCTTACGAAGAATTCAAGCTAATTCTTGACGAGCTATCTAAGTTCCGTCAGACGAAAAGGGTGATCCAGGCTGACACGCGCCAGTCATTCTTCCTTGGCTGGCGTTTGCCAATAATATACGGCAGCACGTAGCCACAACAAGACTAACCGTCTGAGAAATTTTCTGAGCGGGACAGGTTTGTGCGAGCGTGACAGATAATTACGGCCGCTTTTGCGAATCGAGGTTGCAAGGGCTGACGAAGCCAGCTAACATTCTAGAACAGACGGGTCTGAATGCGGTTAATCACTCGGGTTGGTATAAAGGTGTGTGGCACAGCATATTGAAACTATGGATGTGGATAATGCTAAAGGCGCAGACTGGAAGCGGCGGGTCAGACAAGGAAGGCGATTAGATGACGCTAGGCTATTGAAGAAATTCAGGCACGGCATTAAGATGCTACGCAGTGAGGGGCACCAGATATATGGCATGCATATCAACAAGGTGTCCCTATCCCCGTTCAATTCTAAGAGGTGGATCGACGCGAATGGAATAGACACACTAGCGTATGGACGTAAGGATATACTTCACTGAATGAGAACTATAACCGAGACGCTGGCTAATGTTCTCTATGTGTGTGATTTCAAAATCAAATGATTATTGAAAGCATGTCAAATGAAAGTGTCTATAGGATTTAAAAATTATATTTATTCTCCGAAAAATAAACATAAAAACTACTTTTAGCTGGTAAACACGTGCATCAGAATTAGAACAATATTAACGAACATTTTCGACACGGCTGCGCGGGGCGCAACGGAAAACTATACGATGAATAGTTACTTAAAGTTCACACATGAAACATAACGTAACTGCGTCTTATTTATACAATGGGAGACCGCGTTGCGGTTTTCTCCGAGAGGTGGCAGCACAGAGCAATGCGGTCCCAAGCTCGACCGGAAGCTATCAGGTTATGCGCTTACTTCGCGGTTTACGCGTAAATACAAGAGATTGATTTCTATTTTGCTTCACTTCGACGAATAAAATTTCTCGCTCTACGTCACGCGGTCATGAGATATTTGATGGTGACGAAATTTAGGGTAAGCTGTCACTGTCAATGCGCTGTGCGTAGCGGACGAGCATCTCCGAAACGCTGTGAAACGAGCCGACCGACGACGTACAACTGGCCAAGTCGAGATCAAAGAGACCCAGGTATATTGTTTTCTAGGCCACTTTATCTACGTACAAGAACCGTAACACAATGAAGGTGGTGGTGGGAGCTACACCAGGAGGCCTTGTGTCCTAAGTGTCTACCTCTTATGGCGGCGCAACCAGTGACAGACAGGTAATGGAAAGGAGCAAACCATCAGAAATGTGTGACCAGGGTGACACGGTAATGGCTGACAAGGGCTTTGTCATGCAGGACTTATTTGCTCCCTATGATGTCACCGTAAATATACCAACCTTTTTCAGTAGGAAGAATCAGCTGACAGGGAAAGTGGTGCAGAAGGACCGGAAGATCTCCAGCAAGAGGGTGCACATTGAGCGGATAATAGGATTGGGAAAAACCTTCAAAATCTTGGTGGAACCTATGATCCACTGTGAGGTCCAAATTTCCTCAAATATAATCTTTGTTTGTTATATGTTATGTAACTTTCGGCAGTGCATCGTCCCCACAACTGCCTAAGGTGTTTTTAAGTCTATCCCACTCAGGGTGTGATATTATATGAATCTCAATGAAAGGTGATATGTAGTAGTCGTTTTATACCATGTGCCTTATAATGTAATCTATAATAACCCTATACTGTTGAATGAGTGACTGTGGAACCCCCAATGGGTTAATTGTTTATAATTCAATTAAAACACTTTGTACTTTTCAAGTTTCAAGAGTTTATTATACATTCCACCACATGCAATATGCAGGCAAATGATTCCTTAAAGAAAAAAGAAATCAGTGCACAAGACTACTCAGTAAGAGAAATTGTGAAAAAACATTGAATCAAGTATATCATTTTTGAAATAGTCCCTGAAAAACACCTCTTACTTTGAAATCATAGTAGTATTAAAGTCATCGTCACGGGTAACTGGGACAATCTCCATACACCACAAGATGACAAAGTTGACTGTTCGTGCAAAACAACTGGCCCTGAATTTAGTGATAGTAGTCATGTTGGCTTTAATGGTGAGCTGGTTGTTCTCATTAACCAGGTATGGCACTGAGACAGGAGTGACATGTTTGTCACTGGTACTGTAGGGACACTTGACCTCAACATTCATGTCATCAGACACAACCCCATCTGGTGAGCATGCGAGGTAGGGGTGTGTTTGGGATACTACAATCCCACATGGCTTGACTTCGGTCCCAGTCAACTCTGCATATTCCTCAGAGCCACAGGCTCATTACGGATACCGTGGTCGATTGATTTGGCCCGAATCTGGTTGACGCGGGTCAGCGACTTCGCCATACGGACCAAGTCTGTTTTGATAGTTTGATAGTTGCTTTGCATATCCTGCCAAACTGGGAGTTAAATTCTTTGCCCGCTAAGAATCGCATTTCGCTTCTTCAGCTCTATTTTCAATTGCTGTAAGGTCAGACGGCCGTATATATCCATCAGTAATGATTTGCTCCAATGTTACCAACGATATAACTCGAAAGATTTCAATCAAAACCATCGATGTTGCGCAACCTTCTATGGTAAACTGTGTGTATTAGAATACCGGAAGCAGGCGAGGGACCGCATTTCTCCGTGGCGCCGCGTAGCGGATTAAAACTCGAGGTCTCTCATTGGTATAAACAACATTGAACATGATAATCATTACTTCAGACATTCAAATTAACTAACGTATGATGTCGCAGATATGACCACCGAGGATACTGGGCAGTGCCAGTGGCCTTGACCTTAAGAAACAGCTTCATATTTTCACGCACATCAGTAACGAAACTGATCTGCAGAGCATGGGCCATGCTTATGAATAGTCAACATGGAAATCAGATATGTTGGCCCTCCGTTTTTTTCGGTCCTCTGTATAGATATATATTCCATTCTGATTAAGAGTAAGTAAACCACCGGGCCTAAATCATCGAGGGCCGAAATCACCTGCATTTGTCAACATAACACTACTTTATCTACACTCGTGACATTCAGGTAAATAATCAAGGTTAGCTTGGTATGTGGACAAAACAAATACGGGCCGAACGAGTGACGGGCCGAACTGATGACGAACTGGTGACGGGCCTAACTGGTGATTTGCCGAACTGGTGAAGGGCCTAACTGGTGACGGGCCGAACTATTCTGGGATATGGACCGGGTAACAGGCCGAAACTACTGTAACACCTGCCTGCCTGCCTGCCACATTACCATCGGACGCATATTACCGATTTTGTAAGTGGAGCCAGACAAACTAGCTCCGTGAAGCCTTGCAGATCAGCTCCTTGGGGCCAGCCAGACTAGTTTCGACACCTTTCAATTTTTAGAACATTAGGGAATTTTCCCTTTTGGAAATCCTGTTGGCACAAATATTCTATTCGCAAGAAAAAAAAGGTTGACTACGGACTGTAAAAATAAAGCATTACCAGTCACTCATTGATCAACAGAAGCATAACAAAGTTAGTTGATATTTACACATACATGCTAGGTTGATAACAAAATATAATCCAAAATGCAGTAGTTTTTTCCACATTCGTATGATCTACAAATAATAAAAAGAGCCAAGTACACATAAATCTCAACGAATCTCTGCAATGGCAGTAAAAAAATGCCACATAAAGTTACATCCACGCAGAGAAATGAAGAACACGGCGTTTCATTCGATTTAGGCGATAATACGGATAATGTTGTTACCTATGATTGATAATTTAATTGATCCAAGGAAACGCCGCATTTACGTATACGAGTATCTGAATCATCGAAATCCACCAAATTGCAACAAAGAGCTACGTTAACAAAACGCGGAGTTTCTTGCTAAGAGACTGGCTCAACGAACGAGTTTCCATGGAGCTCCACGGCTGACTATTGGTCTATCTTCTGCCTCGAATGTCTTTTCCATTCCTTTCACCGTCAATGGCCAAACGGTTCGTCTAGCTGTCCCTGTGGTTGTATTTTGACAGCTTTCGATGTTTTACCTCATGCAATAGACCCCTTTGTTCTTGTAATCCATAAGCATATGTATATATATATATATATATATATATATATATATATATATATATATATATATATATATATATATATATATATATATATATATATATATATATATGTATATATATATATGTGTGTGTGTTTATATAAATATATATATATGTATATATATGTACATATATATACATATATATATACATATATATATATATATATATATATATATATATATATATATGCATAAACAATATATAGATGTACATATATATACACATACATGCATATATATATATATGTATATACATCTTATAAATATAAAAATACATATTTATATATACATATATACATATATATATATATATATATATATATATATATATATATATATATATATATATATATATATATATATATATATATATATATATATATATATATATATATATATATATTTATGTTATAATACTATTCTGGCTCATACGTTCTTAAAAAGCCTCCCCCCTTAATTATCAGCACGAATGCCCGGGTTACATCACACCACTTGGTTGGGAGGGGTGTAACCCTGATAGTAGCAATCCTTATAGCCTGCGAGTTCACCCTCCAAGTGGACCCGTCGTGTCACGTGGGGATTGTTTTAACCTGGCCTATCGTGTGGACTGGTCAAGGGTCACGGGAAATCAAGACCCTTTATAAGGAGCACAGAAGGGTCCAAGTGGCGTGACTGTTGTGAGGGCACCGTAGTATACGGACGTGTTGTGTATGTTTCTCCGGATCTTTGGCGCCAAAATTTTTCGCTTCAATTTTTCTTCGTTCTCTTTTCAAGTTTATTACCTCGGAGGAGTTTGTTATTCTTGAAGGCACCCATTTATTTGTTTTCCTTATCACATTTGTTACATAAAAATCCTTATTATAGGATTATTTTCCTAAATTTTGGGTAGGACTTGGTCCTCCCGTGGACTCCACCCCTCCCAGCTGGACACCGGATTAGTGTTGGGATTACCTTCATGAAACTGGTAAGTCTTTTTTTTCTTTTGTTCTGTTTTTTTTCACCACATTTCATTTACGATTAAAGCACCATTTCCCTATTTTAGTTAAACGGCATCATATTATCATTTTTTTGTGTTCATTTCATACATCCCAATCATGAACAGCCCTCTATCCATCAACAACCTAGAACCTCGCTCTGACAACCCCTTAACTATAACTTCCCCTCACAAACTCTATTCATCTTGCTTGTCCTCGCCCAACATTTCAATGGACGAGTCTTTGGAGGAACAACAACCCCTTCGAAGAAAACGACCCCATGAATCATCTCCCTCACTTCCTCACAAACAACAACAAATGAACCCCCCCACAAACTGTAAAAGTCAATATATTTAGCAGCAAACTCAACATAGTCAAAATAAACCCCATCATAGTTCAAAAAGAGATCATCAACATCATAGGTCCAGATTTCATCATCACCACCAAAACAGGTTCCTCTATTACGCTTATAGTTTCAAAATCACAAGCCACCCTTTTGCAAAACACCCAATCTCTTGGAAAAATCCCCGTCACCACTAAAATTCTTCAACCAAAAAAACCTGAAACTAAAGGCATCATTCATGGTGTTACTACTGACATTCCAGATTCTGATCTCCTTTTGGCACTCAAACCTTTTGATGTTATCAATATCCGAAGACTAGGAAAAATCACACCTACAGAATCTGTTGAACTAACCTTTTCTACTCCTATCCTCCCCACCAAAGTACAAATAGGATACTCCTTTCACAACGTTAAACTTTACATACCCAACCCCACCAGATGTTTTAAATGCAACGGATATGGCCATACTTCCCCTTTCTGCCCAAATAACACCTCTTGTCCAAGCTGTGGAGAGCACCACCCCTTTACTCAATGTCAAACTAAAGAGAAAAAATGTTCCAATTGTGGTGGTAACCACAGCGCAGCCTATAAAGGCTGTCGCTCTTACAGTAAAGCCCAATCAATCAATCAATCCAATCAAATTCACCAAAAACATTTCATACGCCCAAGCAGCATCCCTTGTTCCCCCTACTCCCCATCCTCAACCATCTTATGTTTCTCCCCCTTCCCCTTCTCCTCTCCCTACTTCGACATCACCCCCTATCCCCAAAACTCAAACCTCCTACCTACCTCATTCATCTAAATCAACCAAACCATCATCGACCCCTCATCCTACTATACCCTCTACTACTTCTACAACACCTGCCAAAACTACAACTCCTTCCTCTGCTCCAATTTACCGATCCACTCCCACTCCCACTCCCTCCATCCCCATCTCAGTCAACACAACCCTCCCCAGCTATCAAATTATCTGACTTCGTTTACCTCTCCACAGCTATCCTCTCATCTCACCTCTCACCCGACTCAAAAGCCAATATTCTCTCTGCATTTGCCCAAGAACTACTCAATGTCAACATCCTCCCCAGTACCCTCATCCAAGCAATAAACCAACATTCTATCGTTACCAATCAACTACAACTTTATCTTAATCATCCACCTTCATAAATCTGATGAAGCTTCTCATTGTATCTATCATCCTGCCTCTCTCATCCTTTCATCCTTTCTGATATTATCACTTCTCATCACTCTTCTCAACTCCAAATTCCCCCCCTCCACATGACCCAAATAATTCAACTCACTCTTTGAACTCCTCTCATCAATCAAATATCACAATATGGTCTTGGAATTGCAGAGGCCTTCAATCTCAACAACCTGAATTTTCTCATTTCCTCCAAAATTCCAATCCCAAGCCAACAATAATCTGCCTACAAGAAACTTTTCTTAAATCTATTCACAACCCAAAAATTCCAAATTATGATATCATTCGCAATGACAGAACTTCAGCAAACCACGGAGGACTAGCTATTCTAATCAATCAAAACATTCCATACAAAATTATTAGTTTAACTTCTGAAATAGAACATCAAACCATTCAATTTAACATTTCAAATCAAATTTATCATATCTCAAACATTTATGACAATCTGAACTCCCTAGACCCAGATCAATATCAGCCTTTTCTCAATCTTCCTCGAAATATAATAGTTGGTGATTTTAATGCCCATCACCCCTTTTGGTATCACCCCCTCCCAAACAGTAAAGGCAATTCCCTGTTTAAAATAATCCAAGACAACAATATTACTCTTCTCAACGATAGTTCTCCTACTCACTTCCATAATAACGGTTCAAATATCCTTGATCTAATTCTCATTTCTCAAGATATTTCTCATAAATTCTTCTTTAAAAACACCCACAATACAATGGGAAGTGATCACTCTATCATCTCCATTACCAATAACCATTCAATCTCATCCCCCGCCTCCTCTCCATCACCAAAATGGATCGTTAAAAAAGCTAATTGGCCACTTTTTCAAAAACTCTGTAACCAAAAAATTACCCCTGAAATTCTATCAACAAATCCGCTTACCTCATATGAAAATTTTTACAACACTCTAATTGACATAGCTCACTTGTCCATTCCTTTCAACCCACAAAAAAGTAAACAACCTCAATCCCATCCCTGGTGGAGTGATGCTTGTACTTATGCAATAAAAGAAAGAAACAAAGCTCGTAATAAATATTATCATAATAAAACCCTTGATAACAAAATTCAACTCAAAAAATCAATTGCTAAAGTCAAATACACTTTAAAGCAAACAAAAGCTAAATACTGGCAAGATAAATGTTCATCTTTAAATTCTCCTAATCTCAAACAACTTTGGAGCACAGTTAATATTTTAAAAGGCAATCATTCTCACTCTCACTTTCCAATCCCCCCTCTTCTAACAACCCATAATAATCTTTATACAAATAGCAATCAACAAATCACTAATGTTCTTGCATCTCATTTCGTAGAAACTAGCTCTAATCATAATCTACCCCCTGACTTTACTCCTGAATCCATCACCACCACTAATCAACAACAAATCAATGAAACTTCTCCTCTTAATGAACCTTTCACTAATCAAGAAGTAACAAACGCAGTTAACAAAACAAAAAATACATCGCCTGGAAAAGATCTTCTTATATACCCCTTTTTTCTTCATCTTCCTCCTGATTCCCTTGAGGTGCTCCTGCAAATTTTTTAACCAATTATGGCAATCCTCTACTACCCCTCCTTCTTGGAATTCTTCTATAATTATACCCATTCTAAAACCCAGTCTTAATTCGCACGATCCCTCTTCCTACCGTCCAATCAGCCTCACCTCTGTTGCCTCCAAAATTTTTGAATCCAAATTAAATAACAGAATTTCCTGGCACCTTGAGCACAACAATCTATATCATCCCAATCTCACAGCTTTTCGACCCCACCATAGTACTATCGATAACATTCTTCTCCTTACTGACTCCATTAATAAAGGTCTCCTCAACAATAAAAAAACTCATGCTATTTTCCTCGATATCTCTAAAGCTTTTGACATGGTAAACAGACCCTCAATAGAAATTAAAGCCAAAACATTAGGAATTACAGGCCTTGCCCTCAATTGGATTCATAACTTCCTATCTAATAGAACCATTCAAGTTAAAGCTAACAACACCCTTTCCTCTTCACTATCCACAGACAATGGAGTACCTCAAGGTAGTGTACTATCCCCTACTCTCTTTAACATATTTATTAATGACATTCCCACCCCTAGTACTTCTTCTATTTATGCAGATGACATTACTATATGGGGCTACTGGTAAACTATCATCCAGACTCACCAAATCTTTACAAAATCACCTCCTCAATATTCAAAAATGGGCCTCTAAATGGGGCGTCTCCTTTTCCCCCTCAAAATCAAAAACTGTCCACTTTGGAACTAACAAAAAACATCATCTACCCACTTTTTACTTTAACAATAAACCTATCCCTAAACACGACTCTACAAAATATCTTGGAATCATCCTCGACAAAGGTCTAACCTGGAGAGACCACATCACATATACAGTATCGAAGTGCCAAAAAATCACCAACCTCATTAGATACATCAGTGGCACTTCCTGGGGCACAAACAAATCAACATCATGCAAAATCCATTCATCACACTCATTACAATACATCCTTTATGGTGCCCAGCTATCATCACTGCTTGTAAAATCTACCCATCCACAAATTAGATCCAAAATTGCTCAATCAGCCACTCTCAGAGAATCCATCACTAAATCACAACATAAACTAAACCTACCAATCAACCCTCCCTCTCCAGGCTTCAACATCATATTTCCCCCAATCCCTTTACAGCTTCTAAAATCCACCCTAAAATATCAAATAAGATCCAAAACAAAGTAATAATCTTCCTACTCAACATATAGCTTTGAAGAATCTTGGCATAACAAAATTAACTCATAACGTAAACAGATTACCAGCAGCTCAACCCTCCCTTTCACATTATCTCCCATCCCATCATATCATCCCTCTACCTGCATACCTTTTTTTCCATCCCTGGCATCTAATTAATTCCCTTTATTAAACACTGAACTAACTGACAAAGTAATTAAAGACTCCCCCAGCATACAATAAAAATTTAAATCTCTTCAGCTCATCAGTCAAAACCTTTCCCCTCAAACTCTACTCATATTTAATACTCATGGCTCCAAAAATGACACAAGTACCTCCTACGCCAAAACTATCCCATCTCTAAAGTATAATAAATCCTCACGTATTCATTCCTTTTTTTCCATCTTTGTAGCTACAAGCGTTAGCCATCATAAATTCTCTTTATTTAGCTCTTCATACTAACCTTCCAAACCCTATAATCCTCACAGACTCCCTCTCACCCCATGCACTCAGAAACAAAACTCTATTTCCCTTCATCCATGAAATCAAATACCTTTCCACTCTTCTTGCTCATCACAACTATTATACCTTAATAGCCTGGATTCCTGCTCATTGCGGAATCCTATGAAACTGCAGACTCAAAGCCAAAAAATCTCATGATAACCCCTTTATCCAACCCATCCCATCTAAACACGCACTATTCTATCATAAATAAACACTTAATACAAACCTGGCAAGAAGAGTTACCTTCAAACATATTAAATCCACAATAGACTATAAACCCCATACCTTCAGTAATAACTATTTTCCGACAAGATCTTAACATTAATAGCATTAGACAACCCCCCTCTACAATACTACAAAAGTAAACATATCGCTCCTTACATCCCAACCCTATCTGTCATTCAACTGCCCTTTGCCAGAAACTCTATCATCTTCTTCTTCTTTGAATGCCCCCTTAATCCGCACCCCACTACAAACACTCCCTAACACATCCATAACTTGTTCCAACAAGATATCATAAAATACACCATCTCATACATTCACAATAGCAAACGTTTTGTATCGACCCTCCCCCCTTCATCAAACCCATCATAACTCTCTTACTCTTCAATCATTCTCTGTTCACCTTTTAGTTATTTTCTTCTATCCCTCACTAAAAAAAAATTTTCTATCCAGGAACCCCCAAGTCCTTATAAGGACATGGTGTACTTTAGGGCCAATTTATTTCTTACTTTAATGCACTGGAGCGGCCCCCAGTGTGAGAAACCATCTATATTTTGCATCCTTCAGCACTCTAATTAGGAGCACCTCATATCATTTTTCATTATTTTAATTTCATTTTTTACTTAAAATTATTAACAATAAAAATCCAAAATCACGGGGCCTGTAAAGAACCAAACTCCTCTTTATTTTAGTCTCACTTCTATTGATCGTTTCTACATTATGATATACAATATAGATCAACTGTCTCCCTCCTCGTACAACCCACCCTACTTGGCGCCCTCTGATGGCATGTTCATACATGTTTCTTTTTTTTTTTTTTTTTTTTTTTTTCCTTTTTCTTTTTTTTTTAGCAGTACGTGGCCTATAGTTGCCGAACTGCTTTACCGGGAAACAACAACAACAACAACCAAGTGGCGTGGTGGTTTATTGCCTCGCCTTTCGACCCACGGGCTGTGGGTTCGACTCCAAGGTGTGACAACCTGACTGGCTACTCGTGACTCGGATGATCACGTACAAATGGCGGTCCCATCTCTGAAAGGGGATGTAAAAGATCCTCTGAGGACGACGTGCTCCCTGGCAGTGACCACCCTCAGAGATACACTTACTGCTAGTCGTACATAGCCTACGTTGCTACAAACGACTATAATTGAAACAATAAACAAACAAACAGGTACGGGGAGAACATCTAGTCAGGGACAAGATTCCGACCGAGATTTCCAGGGAGCTTCATTGTTGAAACTTAAATAAATCGAATAAGCAACTCTACTCCAGGACTAGCGTTATTTTCCTCTGGCTAGTCCCCACTCCAGCAACTACAGGCAGTGAGTAACTTAACTATAACGAAGAGAAGAGCGCGCATAAGCAAGAAAATCTAGCTTAACAAGTGATGGAGAATTCGGGCAGCTGGCAGCTTCTACTGTTGTCAGCACACATTTTCTCGACGCTAGCGCTTACACGCTCCTTCGTTAGAGAAGAGAGCTGACAATTGCTTTACACGTCGAGAAGAGAACACACGAGGCCACAAATTACAAGCATGATTCACGGCAACGGCAGCGTACATCGGCCTCTTCCACTCGACTTGCCACCATTTAAGGCATACTAGCAACCTGGCGCTATCAAGACCAGTCTTCGAAGATGACGACCACATACCCCCCTTCATCTTCTACCATTGGTAAGTACGTCACTCAAATATTACATTAAAATGAGTTGACCGTAAAATTATTAGTGCTCATTCGGACCTTCCGTCGCGCATAAGTACCCCCTCCACACAAAACACCCCTCCCGCTATCGCCATAATTTTAACCTCCGGCATCCGACAAACCTCATGGTAGGAAGGGAAAACGTAAAATTTGTTAAATTATTCGAGGTCAAATATCCTCCATATTCAAATTAAGTATTCATTATTATGTTTGTTGGCGAGCATTATGAGTGGGTCTTCGAGGACGCAAGGATGTGGCGCGGAAGATGAGCATAACCGATTTTGAAACAAATAACGAATTATGTCTACCTAGCCTCATATTGATTCATTTTCATAGTATTCTTCGTTCATATTTCCCTTTTCAGAATTTTTTTTCAACCAATGTCATATTACTATCACGTGTCAAACGCATTCAAACGCATGAACCTGACGGTTAGACAAATTCAAATTTATCAAAGCGAACAACACGAACCAACTTAAGTGTCAAAGATAACAAGCCGTGAAATTCAATTGTTTATCAGTCCAATTTAAGGTTTTAATAGTCGGCCCGTATACCGGATGATTAAACTCCTTTCGCGAACATGCTGCACTTAGACATTCACACAGATGAGAGACCCTCATTTGTGCGTCCGCCAATTATAAGGGATTACAGTCCCGTAAAAGTCAAAATAGCCAGAATAGTATTATAATATATATATATATATATATATATATATATATATATATATATATATATATATATATATATATATATATATATATATATATATATATATATATACATGTGTACTTTTATATTTATTAAATGTGTATTAAGTAAACGTGCTATGACTGCAATAAATTGTTTCGTTATTGTGTAAGTGCACTGTATGTAGAACTGATTTGCCAGTTTTGTCCCTAATTGCTATTTGCACACTTACATTTATTAACGCTCTATTTTGTCCCGTCATTAGAACATTACGTCAAACCATCCACATGTCACCAAGCGCCCTTTTATTTCTTACACCTACAGTCGTTGAAGGTATGCATTTGTGGTGAATCCATAAATGTTCAGAAATCTACAATGTGTGACTTGTGGCGGTTTAAGGAGGAGTTCAGCTTACACAAAGTTTTCATTTAAAGGATACTTCGATCAAGACAGAACCCATTAGCCGTACATGGTCTTTGTTGCCAAAAACGGCTTTAAGCTCGAGCTAACGAACGAACAGAACAAGAACAACAACAGAACCCGTATTTAACGTATGATTCACCTGCAAATTCACACAGAGCCACGGATTCCCGTGACAGCAGTGTCGTCTGTCTATCGACGCGCTCATAGAAACTGCAACTGTAAGTATTTCTGATAATCTTGACGCAATAAAGATGTTTTGTTTGGTAACTATTTCTTTAAATTCCAATGCCATCACTGACCCTGAAATCACGATATGATTTTACGTCAATAACTCCACACTTAGGCTTTCGTGTTGAATAGGAGCAGGGGAATTCATTTTGAGGTACATTAAGTTATTTTACCATCATCTATACCTGATAAATTCAAGTTCAAAGAAGTGGATGTCCAGATTTCCATTCACTAAAAAGATATTGATAGGCAGCAGTTCAATATTTTTCGACATATTCAAAATTAATCAAAAATATGAAATCTTTATCTGTTTGAATAGTGTTTAAAACAAGGGTAAATATCATTTCAGTGTCTACAAAGTCAAAGCTCCCTGTTAACCACCATGTCTCGCTGTCAAAGATAATCGCTCAGTTTGGAGTTATTTCCATTAATCAAATATCATAAATGACAAATCACACCAATAATGAAGCCAAACGCTTCGCACGACGAGAATTTATTATCTTCCAGTTCCCGCTCAACCCTGTGAATCCATCGACTTCTCGCTGGTTGTGCAACACATCGTCTTAAGATGGCTGTTAAGGAAAAAACTGACAGAGAGGATATTGAGGCATATTGCTCGCTGCCCTACTTCCCCCGTAGGTACGTCATTACAATCATGCTTTTCCTTGGGATGCTGGTCGCGCACGCTATGCGAGTCAACGTAGCTGTCACTGCCGTTGGAATTATGGATAAAGACAAGGAGGAGGGAATTGGCAGATTGGAAGACACTGTCAGCGTGAGAACTTATTCATTGTCCTCTTCGCCATTTATATCGAACAAGTTCCTTTTGCACTTACTTTGTCCGAGCGCTTTCAGTTTACAAATACGTTACAATCTATTTTCTTGAAATGCATTTACCTTCTTACATATTCTCATGAGAATTATTTTGCATTAATGGGTATTTACTTATTTTCATTGCATTGACTTACACTCCTCGTGCCATGGTAGTGCAACAGTTGTGCCTGTAATTGTTCAAAGGCTTCGTATGTATCACTTAAATGATTAGGCACCATAGAAGCCCACCTAGGACGCACTAGCCCGTTATAAAACTCTTTTAAACCATAATTGCCTCCATGTTTATTCACACTAATGTTGTTTAGGGGAAATATGACGTGATAATTGCTTTTGTTAATGTTAATTCTTTGTTAAGATGCCGTCTGCCAAATGGACCAGTTCGATGGTCGGTTTTCTTCATGCTATCTTCTACATGGGCTATATTGTGACTCAGCTCCCGGCAGGTTATTTGTGTACCGTTCTTCCCAGTCACAGGTGACGTTTCTGTTATAATACTGTTTTAGTTAGAGTTCCCCCTCCCTCCCATCTTAGTTATCGGCACGATGTGACCAGCCTTGCTTTGCGTGCCCGGATCCTCCACCACTTATTTTCTAGGCTTTTCTTGTTTATGATGCTCCTTCGTTTTATTAATGTTACTTTGCTGCCTGTAGTTGCTGGAGTGGAGACTAGTCAAAGTAGAAATGCTTATTTGGTTTATTTAGTTTTAACAATGAAGCTCCCTGGAATCTCGCGGTCTGAATCTTGTCCCTGACTAGATGATCTCTCCGTGCCTGACCCATCTGTGGTCTTTATAAAGGGTCCCGCGGCTTGCTTTCCCGTGACCCTTGACCGGTCAACACGATAGGCCCGGCTGGTCACATCGTGCCGATAATTAAGATGGGAGGGAGGGGGAACTCTAACTAAAACAGTATTATAACATTTCCTTATCTACCTTAAACTAGCCTTTTTTTAAAAATAAACCAATTTAGAGAGTTCATCCCATCCTCAAATCTTTTGTGTTTTTTTCTAGAAATCTTCCATCGACTTGAATGTGACGCTATAGACTATTTTACCTACTACCGTAAAGATCTAACCACTGGGAATTTTAATCTATTAAGATCAAAGTTGACTTTTAATTTTTCACGATACCAACCACCCATATGCGGATGGATAACTCACCAACGGATTGAAGTTTCAATTATATGAATATATACGTGCATTGTGAATTTTTCGTGTATAGTTTTATGAACCATGTTTCAGGCTATTTGGTGGCTGTATTATGGTGTCCTGCTCTCTAAACCTGCTTTTACCGGTGTGCTTTGAACGGTTGGGTTACACTGCTACCTGTGTTATTCGAGTCATGCAGGGACTCAGTGAGGTAGGGTGCTCTGTGCTATATATTTTATGATCTTTTAATCACCGGTCAATTATATGCCTGTAGATTTTCCTGTTATCAAGTAATCCATAATAACTAAATTTCCGCCATAGCCTGACTCTTACATATCCTATTACGCTCTTTAAAAACATATTACCACTGAGATAGATATCTGTGCGATCTGGATAGGGCCTTCTTTTTCCGGGTTGTTACGCAGTTATGAGCAATTGGACAATCCCAGAAGAAAAATCCCGCGTTGGGGCGTTTGTTGTTACCGGTTAGTTGATTGGTTCGATTATATTTGGAGGGGTAACATCAAAGTTGTGTTTTATTCGTTTTGCAATGACGGTGCTACCGTATACTGCCTGCTGTATTATATTACCTCTAAATAATGCTACGTTTGTTAGGAGTGTATATAGGCCCGTTTCTGGGGCTAGCTGTATCCGGTGCCTTGACGCAGTACTACGGCTGGTTTTACGTCTACTATGTCCACGGTACGACCATGTTAAGCTATGAAACACTCCCTCTCATTGGAACAAAACGCAAATACAACTGTCTTTTAAAATGTTGATGATCGTTCATGGAAATGTATAAAATAGTCGTAACGTTCTGGTGTTTGTAAAATGGATAAAAGAACCTGATCAGAGGGGCAGGAATTGGGTGGGTGGGTGAGTGTATGAGTGGATGGGTGGGGAATGGGTGGGTTGGGTGATTGAATTAGTATGTAAGTGGATGGACCAGTCAAGGGTCCGTCAGTAAAGGCGCTCGTCAGTAAATGAGTCTTGTAGTCTGAAAGCCTGTCTGTTGATGTCACTCTGAAGGAGTCTCTTTGATTGATTTAAGAATTTATAACGAGGCACTTTAAGGTGACCAATTGTAAATGTACGCTTATTCTCCCAACTCTGGCACCAGGAGCTGTTGGGGTTCTGTGGTTCGTTGTTTGGCTGCTCCTCTCATTTGAGCGCCCGAACAGACATCCCAGCATGAGTGTGGACGAACTCACTTACATAGAGAAAAAACAAGGGTACCACTGCGTCTCCGTTAAAGCGAGTTTCTAAACAAATTGGTTACTTATTGTTCTTATTCAACTCTTAATTAAATTACATCTAGATACTTTTGAAAATCCTCCAAAAACTTATCTTTTTAGTCATTTGATTTGCTTTCCCGATAGGATGGGTCAGGATGTTGGTTAACACTGTTCCCAAGCGCGAGGACTTTGTTGCCACATCAATGTCACGGTTTTTGTCTCGCCTTTTTGTTTTCTTATAGGGAGACACTGTGCCATGGAAGTCCATCTTCTCCTCCACTCCTGTTTATGCTTTGTGTGTCGCTAACTTTGCTAGAAGTTTCAAATTCTTCTTCCTCCTTACAAACGGTCCGGCTTACATCAACGTATTTGGCTTCACATTAGCAGCGGTTGGTAGCAAACAATTGACTTTCTCTCGTTTTCATTTCTTCATTGCGTGTAGTCTGAATACTATGAATGAAACATCCTATAATTGAAAACCTGGTGAAATTTTGTCAAAGAATCGACAAACCCTATTGCCCGTCAATTATTTTTTTATCGTTAGTGTGCCTTATAGATCAAGTTTACTGACCAATTTATATCATGGTTAAATACTAAAAAGAATTCTGATCTCGAGTTTTACATACTTCATACATGATGATTATCCCATTCCAGAATGGTATATATTCAGCGCTTCCTCATGCTGTTATGGCGTGTATAGCCCTAGCTAGTGGCCCGCTTGCTGACTATCTGATCTCGTCCCAAACCTTTTCCACATCAAATGTACGCAAAAGTTTCACCTGTGTCGGTAAGTATTTCAAATGCGGCACAAATGACTCAATATATCTACTATTCACCACAGGTTACAAATACTACACACATATATTTAATCAACAGAACATAATCAGTAGGATATATATTCCAATGATGTAGCTGACGCGCTGTGACATTCCGAACGCTGGCTCGTGTTCTTGTCTATTACACAACACGTATGTTGTAGTGGTAACCATAATTTATAAAATTACACAAGACAAGTGCATAAAGTTGACTTGATATGTTCACCATATGTGTGTGGAAGGGTTTGGAATGGAGTCGGTATGCATGTTAATTCTGAAGTTTGTCGAGGACGGAATCACCGCTATAGTCTTTCTCACCATTGGTGTCGGCATAAGTGGACTTGCTATTTCAGGTTCGCAATAGAAATACCAATGCTTATGATTAATGTGACGATGTTTTCGGTAAATCTGTTTGCATTTTGACAAATATTCATTCTGAAAGTATTTATTGAATTATGCTAGTGTTGTTTTTGTTGAGGCACTATCTGACAGGACCCATTCAATAATGCCTGCTTGTTATTAGCGGCTTTTGTCTGTCAGCAGGATGGCAGATTAACCATTTAGACTTGGCGCCTCGTTATGCCAGCGTCCTCGTTGCCTTGACGACGCTTGTAGGAACTATGGCGGGTATCATAATGCCTGTGATAGTTGGCCTGATGACCAACTTACAGGTTTGTATTTGAATGGACCACTTGGGACTATGAATGACAACTTCTAACTATGCTAATCTTTTTTTTTTCATTCATGGCGCCAATATATAGTTTATGGGTGCCCCTAAACTATGAGGTTACAACACTGAAGTCAAACTTGTATCTATGATGACCGCCTTTTTATGGTCCTCTGAAGAAACCGTTTTAGGTTGTGTTCACATGGTGGAGATTAATGTTCACAGTAAAAGTTGTACTCTACCGTTTCTCAAATCTAATCACTTCATGCAATTTATCTCTCCTCCGTTAACCACAAATCAGACACTGCCTCATTTATGTAGTTAAATTTATAATAAAATGTATGTACCTTGTGTGTAGACTTTGGATGAATGGCAGAATGTCTTCTTGTTGATATCAGTGGTGCTAGCGGTTTCTATCCTCATTTACGGCTTATTCGGATCTGGTAAGTGGCTCATTTAGGAAAGGGAAATATCACACAACAGACTCTGCCCCAAACCTTTCGTGGTTGAACGCCATAAACGTGATTCCGAAACAAAGTGTTTGAACTGGGATGTAATTTCTATGTGACCAGGTCGCTTACAAGCATGGGCGGCAATACAGCCTTTCACAAAAGTTGTACATAGCTGTCGTCCTTTCGAGAATCAACAGTACGGCACGTTCAGCCCCCAAGTTGATCATGGTGGCAATGTCGGTACAGATATAATCTCCACTGATGACAGACAATGCATATAAGTCTAGACTTCAACATTGATCAACAGATCCATGTAACAAATACATATATGTACATAAAACAACCGTCAGCATGTTTTCTCGCTCACTTGTTTGATAACTTGGTCCATCTGAATAAACCATTAATAAACAGGTTTGCAACAATAATATTTATTTGACGTCATCAACATTAATGCTATTAATCGTTGGTATATTCCCAGTAAGTAGTTTGGATTGTGGGGGGAGTCTTCGCACTGTGATAACTTAGTAGAATGAGTTGCCTTACTATGGTACATTTTTTCCAGTTTTATACGTTGTTTTACGTTGTCGTCGTTTGTTCTGCTTCTTTGAAAGAAGTTGTTCGCTGATGAACTATTCGATTGCTTTTTTGCTTTCAACAATGTAACTTATTATGAATAGATATTTAAACCATTGTGTAATGTTGATGATGATGCATCGTTTGTATATCACAGCGTTTGAATAGACCAAAATGTAATGCTTTTGATTCGTCTTTCTCATAATGAAGTTTACGCATCTAGGGAAAAATATGTTCTTCTTGCTAGGTCTTTTGATAGTCAGGCAGACTTTACATAATCATCGGCGAATAAAAGTTGACACATACTTGGGTGGGTGGGTGGGTGGGGTGGGTGGGGTGTGGGGATGTGTGTGGGGATGTGTGTGGGGATGTGTGTGGGGATGTGTGTGGGGATGTGTGGGGGGGTGGGGGGGGGGGGGTGGGGGGATGGGGGGGGGGGGGATGTGGGGGGGGGGGGGGGTGGGGGGGGGGGGGGGGGGGGGGGGGGGGGGTGGGGGGGGGGGATACATATACATAGACATAGAGAGGATACATATACAGAGAGAGGAGACAGAGACATAGAGAGGATACAGAGACAGAGAGAGATATACACATACACAGACACAGACACAGACACATACACAGACACAGACACAGACACAGATAGATAGAGATAGAGAGAGAGAGATATAGAGATAGAGAGATATATAGACAGAGATAAGATATACATAGAGACATATATACAGGAGATAGATAGATACATATACATATTTACATATGTACATAGATATATATATATATATATATACATATACATATACATATATACATATACATATACATATACATATACATATAAATATATAATATATATATATATATATATATATATATATATGTATAAACAAAACATATATATATATATATGTATAAACATATATACAGACATATATAGAGAGGTATATATATATATACACATATATATATGTATATATATACACATATATATACACATATATATATATACATATATATATATATATATATATATATATATATATATACATGTATGTATGTATATATATATATATATATATACATGTATGTATGTATACATGTATACATACATACATGTATACATGTATGTATGTATGTATATAAATATATATGTATATATATAGATGTACATATAGATATATATATATGTATATATATATATATATGTATATATACATGTACATATATATTTATATATATATATATAAACATATATGAATATATAGATGTATAGATATGTAGATATATATCTTAAGACATAAATAGATATATACATATAAATAGAGACATACATATAGATATATATATATATATAGATACATCTAAATATAGGTATATACATATATATGATATAGATATATATAGATAGAATATAGAGAGATATATATATAGAGAGAGAGAGAGATATAGAGAGAGATATAGAGAGAGATATAGGAGAGACATAGAGACAGATACAGATATACAGAGAGAGATAGACAGAGAGATAGATAGATATACATATATATACATATATATACATATATACATATATATACATATATATATATATATATATATATATTATATACATATATGTATACATATATGTATACATATATGTATACATGTATATGTATACATATATGTATATATATATATGTATATATATACATACACACACATACATACATATATATGTATATATATATATACGTATATATAGCTATATATATATATATATATATATATATATATATATACATATATATATATATTATAAATATATATATATATATGTGTATGAATATATATATGTATATATATATATACTGACGATTACAACCATTCGTAGACAAATGTTTATAGTGCATTTTTGCTATCATTAATTATAAATTATTTATTCGGCAATTGATACAATTAAGTAGTTTAAAGCGAATTAAAATCTTTTTGTCACTTTTTATCGCTGGTATATACTTTTGGTCCTCTAAATGTCGTCCACGAAAGGTTAAGACATTAATTTATACGTATAAATCCAACCTTTCGTGCCCATATATGTTTTTGAATATTTGCGGAATACTGAGATATTTTAATCATTTTCAGTCATCATGGATTAGAAACATAATATTTGTTGTAGATGTGATCATTATGAACCATTGGTAGAATTTCGCGATCTAATTCAATGTTGTAGATTAATGAAAAAGGAGAAAAATAGAGTTTTTCGGTAAAGAAATTTAAGAATAAATCAAATATTTAAATTTTTCAAATAAACATATCCCACACATATGATTTAACATTATTTCGGAAATTTAGATCGAAGTATATACGGTTGAAAGGAAGATATTGAGGTGTGCGTGTCAACGAATGGTTAGTTGTTAAAATTTTATTTCGCTATTATATTCAAAATCCAAAGAAATCACGCGTGAAAGATTATTTGTGTACGTTACGAAAGGTTGGCGCTTTGTCCACTAAAGACTAGACTATCACATTCGAATGGTCAAACCAAAATATTTTCAATTATTTTCGACGAAAATGAGCGTTGACTTTATGTGGACATACTGGTATATCCTTTCGTTGACCATGTCATGTCTACGAGAATCCAGCGGGGGATTCCGCCTAGCCACGGTGTTTTCCGTGGTCGTCTACCTGCTGGTCGGCGCCTGGTTGATATAAGGGCCGGCATGCTGAGCATCTCTACGTGGTGGTACGTCTACGGCCACGAGCGTCCGGTCCGTGCCGCTTATGGGAGGCTGGTTAGTGGTAGTCCTCCGAGGTGGGAAGAAGGTTACGAGGGGAGAGGCACATCTGTATCCAGGATCCCTTCGTTGAGATCCATGGGAGAGGACCCATCATGAGCGGGGGAAGGGAGAGGACCAAGCGGATTGAGCTTCACTCCCATTAAATGACCTTCACACCAGTGAAGCTACTAGAAATGTCATTTCTGAACTGGCTGTATTAAAAAAGGAAGATTAAAGATTTATTTTAACAATGTGTTGGCTAAATTGTTGACATAATCAGTGTTAAAGAGATATACAAAATTGTGCAATTCGTCATTGTCAAACAGCCTACCGGAGTGTGATATACACACCAAGATATGAAAGGCACGAACAACCATAGCCTAGTCAGTTGAAAATGACCCAGAGCTTGATGATTAATCAAGTAAGTGACCTGTCTACGAGTAAGCACACCAAATCTTTACTGTGTCACCATTCTTCCAAATACGAATAGTATTTGATCAGCAAACAACGAATTCCGTTGACTATGGAAAATGCAAGTCTAGTACGATGCCAAGACATTAATAGCGTGTCAGTAGTTTCCCTCTGTGTTTGTTTATCGGTGTAGAGGGGCAATGATTGTCCCGAATTTATCTTGTGATAGAATCAGTGATCTAGTACTTTCCTACTTAATGCAGACCTAAATAAATAAACATGGTTGGTATCTGCTTCAATATTCAGGTATTTAGTGCTTACAAATGAAATGTTATTGGAAATATTGTTATCAAATATTATAATTTTAACACATGTAAAACTTCCATACATCTTCCGTGTTTCTTCTCGTCACATCATCAATTATTTGTCATTCAATATCATTGGATCGCCTCAGGTGTTTGACTGATTACAACAACTAGATGTGTGCCTGATCGATGGTCATAGTCTCTTTTGAACGTAATAATTGTAAAGTTCAACCATGAACTTATCGAAAATGTCTAAAAGGGAGAAAAGCAAGTCACATAAGACATACTTCGGGAGTTTAACCTACCTATTAGTTTCCAACAAAGCAGAAATTCAGACGTCCATCATTCCACTGTCGGTGTAATTGTTGGTGATAAAATGAGTTGGTTGACAGAGGTAGTAAGAAGGATGGACCACAGGCCTCACAGGAACCACGCTTTCGCTTCTCTCGCCATCATTCAGGCTCTTGGGTTTTAGTAATTTGCCAAATACATCTCCACAGAACACAGCTTTCAATCTTGCTTGCTAGCGTTTCCCGCCCCGCGTTGAAGACAAGAGTGCCATCCAATGTGACCACATTGCCCTGGATAGCCCCGCACATCCCGTCACTTCAACACGCAACGAGTGTATAAGTATCGGGTTGCTGCCACCCCACATCTCTATCTCCGGGAGGAAGCAGCCACAAGCCAACGCTTGCTCTAATGCTCTGTCGATTGGAAGAAACGTGCCCACCAACTATCTCCATCCTTTGCGATTATCTTGGTATTATTGTTATAGATTTTCACTCTTGTATTTTGAAAGTGATATCTTCACCAATTTGTATATTATTTAGTTGGTTTCCTTGAGCTCTTTCACACTTATCGTGGTTACATTATTATCATTATGTAATCAGTAGTAGCATCGTTAAGTGAGACTCATCAGTTAGTCGTATTATTATTAGATTTCTATAACTGATTGTTTTGGTATTTTGATAATTTTTTTATTAATTATGAAGTAACAATTTTCCTGAACGCCCAAGCCAATATGTGTTTTCTCTGTCGATATATTTTAATATATAGCTCTCGGCCACTCGCGAGGGTTCGAAAGAGAGACTTGGGCGCCGGTGGAGCAGATGGAAACCCAAACGGGGTAAAGGCAATACAGCGTGTATTACTGTTTGCACAGGTGACTGGATCAACTGCGCCAACGCAAGCTGCCACAGACACATCAACTACCAGACGAACAGCTTGCACTGGTATTCATCCAGATGGTTGGTGGGTTGATTTGCAACAGCGGCTTACGATCGCACTTCAATATATTGTCCATGCGGAAATAAGTGATACCAAACAAGGCGCTTATTCGCGAATGTGATATCTTCAATTTCTTTTGATACATCTTCAAAGTCATCGAGATTTCATTATGCTACCTTGGATATAAAATGCTGGTCTTATTACGCTGTTTAAGACGACGTGCTATCTGTGGATTTGGAATGAATCAGACCCGACAAGAACAGCATTTGTGATAAAAATGCCACTATAGTCGTGTATGCGTACAGCATAAATTATAATATGCCTGATACAAACGAAGAAGTAAAAGTGCAATGTTGGTCGCTGCCCTACTTCCCCCGTAGGTACGTCATTATAATCATGCTTTTCCTTGGGATGCTGGTCGCGCACGCTCAGCGAGTCAGCGTAGGTGTCACTGCGGTCACGATTTTAAACAAGAAGCCCATAGAAGGACTGAGAACGTGGGAGGATATCATCAGTGTAAGTACCTACTCAATTGAAACCACCCAATACCTCCCACTCAAAATGTTGACACTGTCACATTTCCTATTCATACGATTTCAATTATTACTGTTTGACTGACAGCGATTTTTCGCCCGTGAGGTAAGACTCGAGAGGATTTTAACAATCCATTTTGATCCTTTAAATGTATATAATTGTTCGAATAATCGCCACTGACTGTATATATCTATTCAGCATGGTTATAGCTGGTTTGCGATGTGAAGGCAAGCATACATAACGCCAAGCAACAATCGCCAGTCACGTGACATAGCTCCATACTAACACATGTTTCCACCTTAATTGCAATTCCAAGTCGATCAACCCTGTATAAAAAGTCGACAAGACATGTTGACGAATTTTAGTCAATATCCATACAAAAAGCCGATCTGTTATACGTGATATACTGCTATATTGCCTGTTCGGAGATGGGAGCATTTTGGGTGATTAATTAATTCCGTTTGTATGTGAATATCGAATGATTGGTGGAGGTAATATTATTTGATTTCCTCAGCAATTACACCTCATACAGACGCATGTACACACGTATACATACATACATAGATACATACATAGATACATACATAGATACATAGATACATACATAGATACATACATACATACATACATACATACATACAGACAGACATACAGACAGACATACATACACACATACAGACAGACATACAGACAGACAGACATACAGACAGACAGACAGACAGACAGACATACAGACATACAGACAGACAGACAGACAGACAGACAGACAGACAGACAGACAGACAGACAGACAGACAGACAGACATACAGACATACAGACATACAGACAGACATACGACAGACAGACATACAGACATACATACAGACAGACAGACAGACAGACATACAGACATACATACAGACAGACAGACAGACAGACACAGACAGACAGACAGACAGACAGACATACAGACATACAGACAGACATACACACACAGACAGACAGACAGACAGACATACAGACAGACAGACAGACAGACATACAGACAGACAGACATACAGACAGACAGACAGACAGACATACAGACAGACATACATACAGACAGACAGACAGACAGACAGACAGACATACAGACAGACAGACAGACAGACAGACATACAGACATACAGACAGACATACAGACAGACATACAGACATACAGACAGACAGACAGACATACATACAGACAGACAGACAGACAGACAGACATACAGACAGACAGACATACAGACATACAGACATACAGACATACAGACATACAGACATACAGACAGACAGACAGACATACATACATACAGACATACACACAGACAGACAGACAGACATACATACATACAGACATACATACATACATACATACATACAGACATACATACATACAGACATACATACATACATACATACAGACAGACATACCATACATACAGACATACATACATACATACATACATACATACATACACACATACAGACATACATACATACGAGACAGACATACATACATACATACATACATACATACATACATACATACATACATACATACATACATACATACATACATACATACATACATACATACATACATACATACATACATACATACATACATACATACATACATACATACATACATTCTTGCATACAGGTTGTGAGAACTTCTATATGCGCTCACACATTTGCACCATAGACTCCTTGAATGTCAAAAGCCAGAGGAGAAGCAGCCAAAGAGAGGCCAGCGTGCAGAAAGGACGATGATGCTTATGGAACATCTGTATGTGACCCATGTTTTACTAAGGCAATTAAGCAATCAATAGTAACGAATAAATATCGGTGATTGTTGACTAGATATACAATAAGGCTGAACCATAAAGCATATTTCATCAAGCTGACTTGCTAAGCTGTACATGGTGGCATATGGTCTTTATATATATATGTAGATAACTGTGTGTTGTGTGCGCATGGAGTGTACATACATTGTACCAGGACAGCAATAAACCAATATGTGGCACCAGCTCCATAATCATTGACTAGGTAAATGTGGAGGAGCAAAGTGGGCATGGGCAACTACGGTCAAGTTGAATGGGTCCACTGTTTTAGCAGCGACACAGTCCGAGACCCGTACAAGTATTACAGCGCAATTATTTTAAAGGTTTACTGCCGAAGCCTCCACATATTCTTGTCTCATCAATAGCAAATGAGGCTTTCATGCCGTATTATATGTATCTATATATTTTCACATTGATTTGGAAGTTATTTGGAAGTGTTTTTCAATTCAAAAATACGACTGATATTGTTTAATTCACCATGATTATTTGAAACTGGTTTTTGCAATATGACAATCAGATCCCGTCTGCCAACTGGACCAGTGAGATGGTTGGCTATCTACACTCCGTCTTCTATGTGGGTTACATCCTGACGCAACTGCCAGGAGGATACTTGTGTACCATCCTCCCAAGTCAAAGGTTATTGATTATATTCTTCAAATAATTGATAACAGAACGTCTCAGAAAGTCACCATGATATAAATGTATATATATATATATATATATATATGTATATATATATATATATATGTATATATATGTATATTATATATATGTATATATATATTTATACATATATATAAATATACATATATGCACATATATATTACCATACATATATATATTTATGTCTATATATACATATATATACATGCATGTGTATATATGTATATAAAAATATAGATATATATAAATTCATATATATATAAATATACTTTTATATATGTATTTAATTATACTTACATATATGTATATAAATGTGTGTATGTGTGTGTATTACACATATGATATTTAATATACAGAAAATGATGTTTCAGGCTCTTTGGTGGCTGTATTATTGTGTCCTGCTCTCTCAACCTGCTTTTACCGGTGTGCTTTGAACGGCTGGGTTACACTGCTACCTGTGTTGTTCGAGTCATGCAGGGACTCAGTGAGGTAGGGTGCTCCGTACAATTGCTTTCCTGGCACCAACGTTCAAAGACCAATTCCATGCACTTATCCACAATGCTGTTACGGGTTAAACACATCATGTACCTGAATGAGCTCGTTCTGTCACTTGTGTCAGATTTAATATTGAAAGCGGTAATCCTCGCAAGGCAACGATATGTCATCGACCATCAACCAATGTTTGTTGTGTAAAATACCCCAGACAAGCCTGTCGTTGTGTAAACTCAAACAAAAATATGATAGTACCTTTGCGCTTTGTCGTATATAGGTACCAATGCATGTTGTTTTGCAGGAACGATCACCTTATGAATATGATTTGAGATTGTTGGTCATTAAAATATTATCATGGGTAACTTTCGGGAAAATGAGTGTATCTGAGTTGACTCATTTTTTTTGGAGCGTGAATATTTTGCAAAACCTGTCGGTGTTTAATTACACAATAATATCACTTATTTTTTTATCCCTCAGGGTCTATTATTTCCGAGTTGTTATGCAGTTATGAGCAACTGGACGATACCAGAAGAAAAGTCCCGCGTGGGGGCGCTGGTTCTTACGGGTGAGTGATAAAGCAATAAGCACAAAAATGGACTATTTAGTAGGACGACTAGTATATCAGATACATGGCAAACATATAGACAATGCATATTTTCCCCTTTGGTAAGTCGATACACAATGTAAATTTTCCCCTTTGGAAAGCCGATACACAATGTAAATTTTCCCCTTTGGAAAAGGCAAACACGTGTACCAATGTCTCGGGAGATGTGATGATATATAGAGAAGCGACCTTATTTACCTAATGTTCAATCCCATAGAACCTTTATTGGTATATTGTGTACCATAAATGAGTCAGGAGTGTATATTGGGCCGTTTCTGGGGCTTGCTACATCCGGGGCTCTGACGCAGTACTACGGCTGGAACTATGTCTACTACTTTCAAGGTATGATCAAGTATTATGGAAAATATTGATTCAATAGTACCTTATACTAGTGAATGGTTTATTTGTTTGCTAAAGAGTTTGGGTGTGTGTGTGTGTGTGTGTGTGTATGTGTGTGTGAGTGAGAGTGAGTGAGTGAGTGAGTGAGTGAGTGAGTGAGTGAGTGAGTGAGTGAGTATTTGAGTGAGTGAGTGAATCATACGATTAGATAATATCCAAAGCAAGTATATGCATATTCAAAATCATTTATTGAAAACAGGTGTTTGTGGTATTCTTTGGTTCATCATGTGGCTCTTCTTGGTATATGAGCTGCCAAACTGTCACCCTTATATTAGTGAAGAGGAACTTCGATACATAAAGGAGCAACAAGGAGCAAATGGCATCTTCACAAAAGTAATGACAAAGCAATGCCTCTATTTTCCTTGCTCATTGTTACACACACAGGCACACACACACACACATACACACAAACACACACATTTTTATATATAGATATATAGATATATATATAGATATATATATATATAGATATATATAGAGATATATATAGATAGATATATAGGGATATTTATATACAGAGAGATAGAGAATATAAATATATATAGAGAGATAAATATACATATATATATAGATATATATATAGATATATATATATATATATAGACATACAATATATAGATGTATATATATATCTCTATATGTAGAGAGATCTGTCTCTCTCTCTATGTGAGGGGGATATATAGAGATATAGAGAGAGAGAGAGAGGAGAGAGAGAGAGAGGGAGAGACAGGGAGAGAGAGAGGGAGAGGAGAGAGAGAGAGACTCTCTCTCTCTGGGAGAGAGAAAGAAAGAGAGAGAAAGAGAAAGAAAAAGAGAGAGAGAGAGAGAGAGACTCTCTCTCAGAGTCTCTCTCTCTCTCTCTCTAGAGAGAGAGAGAGATCTCTCTCTCTCTAGAGAGATAGAGAGAGAGAGAGAGAGAGATCTCTCTCTCTCTCTCTCTCTCTCTCTCTCTCTCTCTCTCTCTCTCTCTATCTCTCTCTCTCTCTCTCTCTCTCTCTCTCTCTCTCTCTCTCTCTCTCTCTCTCTCTAGATATCTCTATATATCTCTCTCTCTCTCTATATCTCTCTCTCTCTCTCTCTCTCTCTCTCTCTCATATCTCTATATATATATATATATCTCTATATCTATCTATATATATATATATCTATATATTGGGGTTGGTGGGTGGGGTGCGGTTGTCTTAAACCGATTTCCTAGCCTTGTTTTCTTAAAATTGCATGCATTAAATATTTCAAAATAGGGATATATTTTCATCTGCCCAATGTTTTATCCTGCAGGGAGATGAGGTTCCTTGGACGGCTATCTTCTCTTCACCCCCTGTTTTATCTTTGTGTGTGGCCAACTTCGCTAGAAGTTTCGTCTTCTTTATGCTTCTCACAAACGAGCCAGTCTATATCAATATATTCGGCTTCAGTATGGCAGAGGTGGGTTTAAAATAGGTTTTCTACCCACCCCGTTCAGGTTGGTTTAGAGATAGAATCGCAAGGGAATGCAATGTGTGCCGCTATATTAATGAACCTTAAGTGTATAGAGGTAGTATACATGTGCCGCGCGACGGGGTATGTTTTTCGGCCTCTCGACTTGTACGACGGGTTTTATTGAGCCTCAAACTTGTACGACGGGGTATGTTTTTCAGCTTCAATCTGTACGACGAGTTTTTTAGAGGCTTCGTTTTGTACAGCTCTGTGTGTTTTCTCTTCCCATGCAGTCATGTCGAGATTTTGACAATGCAAATGCAACGAATGTTCCCTGTGTAGCGCCCCGAGAATCACACGCTCAGCCCACAGGGATTTGCATTGGCCAGCTAACCCTTATCTTCTATGTATACAAACCCTTTATGTACATATAGAAGATAGCGGCCGGCCGTCCAATACAAATCCCTGTGGCTCGACCGTGCAAGCGCGCAAAGTTGTTACTGCATGTAATCAAAATCTGCTCATAACATTTTGAGATTGATCCGCAACTTGTACAACGGGTACGGGTTTTCGAGGTCCCGCGGCACACCCCTATCCGAGTTAAGGCCAAGTCCCCCCTCCCCCCCACCAGGAAATGAATAAAGATAGAAGTAGTAGTTTCACCAAGTCATTAAAAGCGCTGCCAATATCCCAATATTTGGCACCGATATGGTGTGTTTAAGTTATGCTTTTAGTTGATTATGTATGTGTGTCGTTATATTCATTTGGCTTCTTTATTGCAGACAGGAAGATCTAAGCAAATTACTAAATGCCTCCGCGTTGCTTATATGGTTCTAGAATGGTGTATATTCCGCACTGCCTCATGCCATCATGGCGTGTGTTGCCTTGTCCAGCGGACCCATAGCCGACTACATCATTGCATCAAAAACCATATCAACAACAAATGTCCGCAAAAGTTTCACCTGCATTGGTAAATACAAATTCCATACGATATTTGTGTTTTGCACATTAATCATCACTTTACTTTTACAGAAGAATGTAACGATGCACAACAGCTAATTATGTGAGGCATAACGTTTTGGTACACTTTACAGCTGACACGTTTTGGTACACTTTACAGATGACATTAATTTGATATAAGACCAAGTATGCCACATGAGTTTGTGTCGACTTAATGTGTTTGTCATATGTATCCTGCAGGATTTGGAATGGAGTCCATGTGTATGTTTATTTTAAATTTTGTTGAGGATGGGTTGGCAGCAGTTGCTTTCCTCACTATTGGCGTTGGTTTCAGCGGTCTGACCATATCAGGTGAGTGTAATGACCAGAATAGTTGTTATTTGGTTAATGTCAGTCACGTGTCTGGAGGATTATTTCGTTGACGCTATGTGGGTAGTAGTATACGATATATATGTTGGATACATTCTTATGCTGAATCATATACATTAATATAATTTATAACTTAAGGATAACTAAAGATTAGTTGTGTGGATCAAGTCAAAATTCAATTTCAGAGAGTAACGTTTCTTTCAATATTTGATTACAACAATTTTATGTCGGGTTGTCTTTTCAGTTCTTCATATCAACTGCTCCATATAACTCATGACTAAGGAATTCGCTTTCAACGCTTCTTAGTATTACACAGGATATAGTTATCTCAGTGTTTCTGTACTTGATCCTTGCCGAGTTTGACTCTCTTAAACCCTGTTTACATGTGTTGGCTTTCGCATGGTCACGTGGGTGATATGGCGAAAGATCACGAGGACGCGGAGCGTCCGAGTGTCTTTCCCCATATCACCCGCGTGACCATGCGATAACATACTAATCGCGATGGCACCTACACGCGATAATCAAGCGCACGACCCCGTCTCCTTATAATGATAATTAGCGTGAAACTATGTTATATAAGGTGTCTGGATGGGACCTGTAAATATGAAAGGTATTCCCTTAAAACCTACTCGGCATCAGCTGCCTGTGATGATGGTTTCAACTATGGGAGATCTTTATGGTTGGCCGTGGTGGACATAACGTTCAACTGTTGCGCGCAATTAAATGTGTAGCTGCGCGCAATTTAATCAGCCAATCAGAGAGCACCTTTTAATTGCGCGCAACTTAATTCGACCAATCCCAGCACAACTAAATCAGCCAATCACAGAACAGGAATTAGTTGCGCGCAACTAAATCAGCCAATCACAGTACAGGAATTAGTTGCGCGCACTTAAATCAGCTAATCACAGCTCTGTCCAATGAACAACATGTGCATTTTTTAAACAATTTATTAACCACCCATGTATATCCCTAAACCCGCGCCGTCGATGCTCATATGAATATGTCAATATGTGTGATTTGAATATGTTAATGAGATGACCCATTCCGGTTGTCTTCTTCCCGCTTTGCCCGCCAACGCACTGCTGAGTTAAAAAAAACCCAGAGCATTTGATGATTTTTTTGGGGTGAACACTTGGACAACACAACTTGAAACGTACATGATGGACCGTGTATCTTGCGACGACTTGCCATAATACACGCTACAAAGAAGCTTCCGTAGCTAGATTTGTTAAGCAACACTCTCCGTTATGATACAGTGCAAATGATAGTCTCTAAGAGAGCGAAATTCAATTGATGTACCACTCCCGTGGGGGGGGGGGGGGGAGGGGCGGGGCGGGGTTCTCTCCTTGGAAAAGGGTAGGAGTGAGCCGCCATGGGAGACAAAAACCGGATCATATCTATACCAAGCCAAAGTGAGAAAAGGGAACCATTTACATAACAAATCCTCTGAAAAAGGACAAAACAATTTTTTTAAAGGGTCACCGATACATTTACCAAAATTAATGATCCTAAATCATACCTAGACCACCTCGAAGAGCTCAAAGGGACGCATCCATATACCAAACTAACGATTCAGAATGAAAAAGTAGGTTTATTAAGCTTCGCAACTGCTAAAAAAAAACCCCCCAAAACGTTGCGGATAACATGGTCAGTCCCAACGATGCTCTGGTTTGTAACGGCAAGGCAGTTAATTAAATAGCGGCCACTAAATAAACAGATGTGTGACTCGGGCCCGCATGCTACCAACAAGCGCCCCAGGAGGTCCGACCCATGATGTAGACGATATTGCAGGAAACAGTGGAAGGAGAATGTACGGACCTGACCTTTCTGTTTGCTTATCATGCCATAAAACTTGTCTTTGAAACAAAGCAACCAAATAGGTTTGGCCACCATTGAACCAGGGGACTTGAGCAAACACCCAATATTGAGCATCATATTAGATACCCATCCCAAAACAAATATCCATTGCTACACTCGCTGTCAAAAATACGTACCTATTGGTATACCAGTTCATTGCCAAAAAAAACCGACCCATTGCTGTACCTGTCTTCAAGAAATAACGACCCATTTGTATACCAAAATGCCAAGGGCGAGAAGCTCTGATTGGCTAAGAGTAGGGTGCCATGCGATAAGTTAATAATATTCATTAGTCGCGCCAAGGGCGAGAAGCGTAGTGGAACCCCTGGAGTCTAGGACGCAGACTAGGATAATACCGTGACTTCCCGATGAGGAACACGCAACCAGATTAACGGTTAACAAACAAAGCACTTTTGAGAAAACCCATGTTATAAAACTTGCAAGGTGTGCTTGATATCAGGTGCCTCCATAGTCTATCCCACAGGGATTTGCAATGCAATGGTCTAGCCATGGTTAAGCTGTTTTGCTCGGTGAGGGAAGTTGACAAGTAGGCTGGGTGATATTGGGACACGGTCTCAGTTATCGCACGAAATGAAAAAAAGACATAGCTTTTTTCTAGAGCTCTGATTAGCTGAGAGGAGGGTGCCATGCGATATATACAATATATATATATATATATATATATATATATATATATATATATATATATATATATATATATATATATATATATATATATATAGAGCAGATATATATATTATATATATATATAAATATATATATATTTGTATATACATATTTGTATATATCTATAAATATATATATATTTGTATATACATATTTGTATATATATATATACATTTATGTATACACACACATAAATATACAAATATATATATATATCATATATATATATATTATATATATATAATATATATATATTTGTATATACATATTTGTATATATATATATGTATATATATACATTTATGTATACACACACATAAATATACAAATATATATATATATATATATATATATATATATATATATATATATATATATATATATATATATATATATATAGACACTTATGTGCAATGTAACTCATTGGTTTACATAGACCCTGTGAAAATGACTTTCTGTTCATTTTAATTATACAGGGTGGCAGATAAATCATTTAGACTTAGCTCCTCGTTATGCCAGCATCCTTGTAGCCTTAACGACGCTTGTGGGGACTTTAGCTGGTATATTTATGCCTGTGATAGTTGGAACCATGACAACCCACCAGGTAAGTGTATACACTGATTACTTGCTAGTAATCGGCAAGTATTATGTTGACTTAATGGATTCATACTTACGAGCGAACGTTCACGTCTTCCATCTCTCTTTCACTGCGCCCCATGGCATTTCGTGCCAGTGTCACTTGTATCTTTAAGTGTTCTCGAAGACACCATTACAAAATAAATGACAGTGCGATAAAATATATGGTAAATACACCCCAATCTAGGTTGCTTCTTTAAACACTGAAGCGCTTTTGTGTTGGTGTTCAAAATGTCATTTCACTGTCATTCAAATAAAATTCTATCCCAAAAAGCCAGAACAATTTCTTACATTGTCTTTTGCATCGAACCATGCAGACTTTAGGTGAATGGCAGAGCGTTTTCTTGTTGACATCATTGGTGCTGATGTTTTCAACCATAATATATGGGATATTCGGGTCTGGTAAGTAATCTCTTAAAGAATTTACAGTTTATAAAAATGTCTCATTTTATCTATGCATTATATTCAAGAAAACTCATTGTCCCAATTCGTTTCTAAGACATTCATTAAACATAGTACAGACATTATGAAGAACCCAAATATTGTAACCATACTATGCACTTTCTAGGTAGTTTACAGACGTGGGCAGAGGCGAAGCCAACAGAACAGAATGCAAAAAATGGGAGTCCACCTTATGGCACATTTGAGCCTGGAGTGAATCACGTGAAAACGGGAAGGGCACACATCACTGTCCCTGATGACAAGTCAGGCTCTTAGCATAGTCGTAATCATCGTTACCCCCTGATGAACACTGCAGACTACTTTTTCTTATCATGTTTATTTACTTTTTGTTTTAGTTTTTGCTACTTTTTGCGTTATATTTTAAGCACGTTGAATGTGTTATGATATTGTTCTTGCTCATCCAACTTTAAAACCTTTCTCCTAAATTATCAGCGCGACATGGGCACGTGTAATCTGCTAACCAGTCCTGGCCTCCACCGTCCCATTGGTCGATGATTATCACAGGTTCACACCTGTTTGGTCAAAACCCGTAGGGATTGGCCGAACCAATAGGGTGTGGTCTGATCAAGCGGTTTCGGGGGAAATACAACGCCTGGGACCGCTATATAAGCAGCAGCACACATCGGTCGACTATAATACGAACAAACAAACAAACAAGGTACAGGCCCAGTCGTACATAGCCTAGTTACTAAACACGACTATAATTCGATGCACACACACACGGTACGGGCCCAGGCGTACATGGCCATTGTAGCCAAAAACGGCTCTTATCTTGAACGAACGAACGGTTCGGGGAGATGATCTTGGAGGACTGTTCCTGGTAGCGTCAGGTTGCTAGTATGCCCAAGCTGGCTATAAGTCGAGAAGGTGTCCGCTGCCGTTGCCCTGAGACATGATTGCGGTCGTAGATGGCGCCCCCCCTGTGTCTGCTCGACGGGAATGATGTCATTGTCAGCTTTCTGAAAAGCAGCAAGAATACCTCGACGAGAGTCTTATAAAGAATCTCGTGACAAGGGGAAGGCTTGTAAAGTTGGATGATGAGCAAGAACAAGATCATAACATCTGGTGTGCAACAATTGTTTAATTGCACTGTGATATGATTTATCGTTTGGATGATCAGCATTAGAGGTAGAAAGGGTACGTGTGAAATGGTACGTTGTTCTTGAAACTCCTGTTTATGGTACGAATACCACTTAGGCCATAAACAGCAGTGTCTATTCATCACCTTCATTCATCGCAGCCTCAAAATAATCGATGTAATTTATGTCAAACCTGTCATACAACCATCATCTGTTATTGAATGTGTTGTTCTCAAAGTGCCAAGATACCTTTAGATAGTCTTTCACAGCTCCGTTTGCCAATATTGCTCATAGAAGAAAACTAATAAAGCTATATTGAATCAACGAAGATGAATAAATACTACAGTAAACCAGTAATCAATCTATAATCTAAGCGGTTATGTATTTATATTGAGTCGCTATGGCGGTGAAACCACCCCCAATACCCCCAATCAGTTAAGTGACATTGCTCGACTGCCATCTTTAAAAGCTGTCCGTTAATGTCAGCATCTTAAGCATTTGTCTGTTATACAACAAAAACGGTGTAAGTAAACGGACAAGTATTCCATAAAAAAGACGCCTTTATTGCATACTGCATACTGTATATATATATACATATATATATATTCAATGTCACTGTGTGCAATCATTGTGCACCGGCAATAGCTAGGGCTGTTTTGACACTACTGCCCGCTCTTTACAAAATATACAACACTGGAAAATTAAGAGAAGATGGGTAGGCCTGGTTTGAATAAACATGACACTTTGTTACAGCTTAAAAAATGCCATGATGTTTACCAGTAACCATAGAAAGCAACCCTGACAGCTAAGTAAAACTAATCTGCCATAGTATGATTCTTGGTAGAGTAAGAAGATGGGGAATATTTCACTATGTCAGCGAGGTTAATACAATCACAAACGCCAGGAAGGGGCGACCAAGCACTCACACTGACAAACAACCTGATCGAACAAAGAATGTCAAATAAAGCATATGCGAAAAATAGCATTGCTCAAACAGAAACATAAATCACACGACAGGGTATAGCACAGCCCATAGCAATGTAACCCTAGCTGCACATCACTCGAATCATAAAATAAACACAACATAGATAGAAAAAGTATAGCAGCAGGTTGTAGGACTTATATCTGGTGGACATGGAATGTCAACACTTGTGTTTAACGCGCATGAATTAGTAATAAACACATCTTTTAACTTGAATAAACGGTGAAATATCAAAATATGTGTATCAGGCACACAAAGATGTTTTGATATAGAATGAGATAACCAGTCTGATAGGGTTGACATAAGTGGCTTAGGAACTCTGGCCTTGCCAAACAAATGTATCTTAGGCTTTGATGTTGATGGCATGCTCCCCTGAATTGTTATGGCTATACTCTTAAAGAAAAGTGTTATACAGTGAATAACAAATATGATTATATCCTTAAGAACGTCTATATGATTAAAGATTGTATAGCTATAGGGGCATGGTGTGCTGCCATATATTTGGGAAGGTTTCAGTGACTTATTATGCAAGCAGCTGCTCTCTGTACTTAGGGTCAATTGTAGCTTTCCCTGGGTCACTTACAGACATCTGGAATTATTCAATGCTAAATTGGCATTGCCAACAACTCCTGCAGATACACATAGACATATATAAACATTTTCTTAGGATTATGTAGAATTGATGACTCAATGTATAGCTAATAAGAGACAACAGACCAACCAGGGATGAGCATTAGCTATTATGTCATTGCAGTGTTACTTACAGCATATATAAGTATTATATGGTAAGAAACAGTACAATTAAAAGATTTGTGGATCGTTTGCGATTACGAAGCCACAACATATTGAACAAAATCATAGAGCTCGGAGATGGGGCTCAGTTAAGCAATTTAAATCTACATTTATCACAAACCAATCTTCCTACACGTAACAGAGCGATGAAATACAAAACATTCACAAATCATGCCAGTAGACTATATCTAAAGAAATGTATGTATTTGGTGTCCGCGATTCACTTGTAAACTTCATGTTGAAATGGAATGTCACGAATGAAGCGCAGGTTATATTTATCGACCGTTATATTATCACAAAGATACTCTAAAATAATGAAAGGATTTTAACTGAATGACAGAACTCTTTTCTAGTTTAAGCCATTTTTCAATACAATACGTATAAATATCACAAATTTCGAGTTTAGTCATAAGGGAAATCAAAACTGATATATAATAGCCCACTTGTCTTCATATAATTGGCTTCTGTGTCAGTTCCATCTCAAAAGAGGAGTCATTGTACTATTACTAGGATGTACTGGTTGATATAAAACTCACTCAAGATATGTCTTCATGATTTCAATCGCATGGTCACCTCAAACCATCACACAATAAATGCGGTAACCTAATGCTATCTCACAATTACGTCAGTGCCATACTACAAATTAGAAAAATGAAGATAACAAAGATCTTTGACGCAATGAATCATACGAAAATCTAATCGTATTGCTTTAATTTACCTTTTTATTTACAACATGTTTACCAATGTCATGTCGCCTCTAACTATTTGAACAACTCTATAAATCATAATGTGGAATGTTTTATAATGGTCATAATGTAGTGTCCCCAGCGATATTCCAATTTAATTAAGTTGTCCTATGGCCATTTGAGAAAAATGAAATGACCTGCAGCCTCAAGACAAAAATACGGACGCATCCCAGGTAGTTTTACATACCGTTAAGTCCCCAGACTTAGGCGATCACTGAATCATATAATTGTAATGATAATATGCATATTGGTTCAAACAAAATGAGACAGGAAATAAGATCTAATAGAGGAAAAGGTATAACTGCAAGACCATTACAGTCACATTACACCAATGTATAACTCAAACCAATGGTTAAATAACAAGGTATAACTGAACCAACATAAGGAATATGCATAGTGTACTTTCTGTGGTTCCATCTTGCCAAAAATGTTTGTTTGGGATATAGTAAATGATCGCGAAGTCACAGAATTGTACGAGTAATTGAGAAACTGCCATGCCAGGCAGTCGTCTGAAGAAACAATATTGGTGATATGGAGTGATTAACTGCTTCAATTAATAGCAGAGAGTATAACCAACAACACTTAAAGCATCATATATTCCAGGTGAAACTACATCACAAGTGCAATCATTATGCAAGCCAAACATACACAGCTATATAGCTCCACCTCTTCCCCCTCCCATCAGACATACAACTATAATGCACTCATACTTTTGACTAGATAAACACATCTTAGACTTTAAAATGAGGATCTGAATGATAGGCTTTGTTCTTAGAGCAACCATAATGAGAAATGAAAGCCATCCCAAAGGTAATTAACAAGTGACAAATTAGCCACTGTGGAAACAGACATTTGAGATCATTAAGGGTTAATGAAAACTAGATTAGAATGAGACGGGTTGTGAAACAAACCTTTTTCACTAATTCATAATGGCACCAACAGATAACAAAGGTCCCTATGGCAACACAGTCAAACCAACAGGTTCTCAGAAAATTTACCATTTACCCAAATGATACCATGACCGTCCAGTGAGTTTAAATTGTAAATAAATAATTCAGCAGCTGAGCCTAGAGCCAAACTTATTGCACAACATTATCCCGACACTAAAATTAGGGTTTAAAGGTAATAATTTCATAATACTAAGTAGTGAATAAAAAAACAATTGTAAAATACTGGTGTTATCACTAGTGGTCGAGGATGGAGCAACAAGAAAAACTAACATTATGTTCTTTCAAAGTACCTGGTGAATAGCGCAACATCTCCTATCAACATCTCCTTTATGCAATCATATCAAGTTCAAGGGTGTGTAAAAATTGTTGCAGTGCTGAATTAGTAAGCACAGAATATATAGAGATAACTACATACAAAGAAATCTAAGTAGTCCTGGGTATCAGGTGGTTTGGTCATCTTCATCACTTCAGAAGTTGCATGATAGCGAGCTCCTGTAATATGCAGCCAATCAGGTGGTCAATAGTAGTCATATTAGCCGATTCCTCTAACACCGAGCCTCACAGTGTCTGTCTGAGGAAGTTATCCACGCTTACTTCATTACACAGCTATAATGTGATGGTAATTAGACTGACTAAGTTTTCCATCCATTGAGATCAGTTGGGACCTTGTCCCTGGCTACAATAAACAGTCCCTAGTGGAGGTTATTGTAACAGCGCAGCATTGGGCTGCACTGTTAGCAAGGTCGTTGTCAAACACGTGTGTCTGGACTGCTCTCACTGTCTGCGCCATGAAACGAGGCTTTCTTGCCATTGGATATGCCTTGAGACGACTGCCTACTTCGCCGCTCATAGATCTACAACCAGTCAAATAAAGGGTCTCAAAATGTTTAGCAAGTAAAATCCTGATGGTGACAAAAAGGTAAATCTTTGTAACATAAATCACCACCTTAAAATCAATATGATTCATCAAAGGTGGATGAAAGTATGAATGATAAGCCTCTTCAACAATTTGGGGTGACATTAAGAAGATGAGGGATAATAGGGTACTGTAATTTTAGAGGTTGCAAAAATATACCAGTACATATTAACTATCGTAGACAGGCCAAATTGAGTAACTGAAATTCAAAAGATTCCTTTGAAATCAAAAAGTTAATTGCACTATCAGGAAATACCTATTTACCATCTTGCATACGAGAAATCAATTGGGTAACAGAAATTTATCAGTATCCTTTGAAATCATCATGATTATGCATAAGTTACGTCGTCAGGAGGAGTAGGGGACACGCGGTCTATGGAGCTGTAAGAAGATGATGAGCTATCACTGGTCATCTCGGCACTTATACGACGTCCAGTCGTAGTCTGACCGCGGGTGGAAGATAACAGCAGGGACTGCAACAGCTCACACAGCCGTTTGAAGCGCCGAGTGGGACCTGGAGCACAGTTTAACAAATGAGGTGTAAGTTTGTTGAGGCTTAAATATATGAGGTGTCTTTTCATAGAGGAAATAACCAATGAGGGGCATATCTGCGATTTTTATGTGAACACTATCACATAAGAAGATAAAAAGAGGAGCTGTCTAATTGACTGTTTTATCATACTGAGAGACATGCAGTTCTTGGCTGCATGGATTCACAGCATTATTTGGTAAACTATAGATGGATGTATTTCGTTATGATTCCATAATACATGCTGTTCTGATAATTAATTATATTCGCAGAAGTATCGACATACTATTGCATAACCCGTGTCGATGTCCCTTTCCCCCCTTTTATTTCAGTCATGAAGAATACCTAGCACCACATGTGAGTAAGTCAAAAGAAAATGCCATTTTGAACATGGCGAAAAGCCTTATTATTTTGATTAGTCCCATTTGCATGTTTGTTTATTTGTAAAAAAAATTGTCAAAATTGTCAATATTTTTTTAAGTTTCTTTTTAAATGAAAGGTGTCAATAATGCACAGAATTGAGAGGTTTTCTTTTGAAAAGAAAAAATATTTAATCATCGATATCTCCCTGGAAAATGGCTTCGATCACATTTTTATTTTTTACATATTATGGTAAAATTGTGATTAAATTGTAAACTTTTTCTTATTATATGTAACTGTAAAACATCAATGGTTTTTCCAATTGCCCCAAATGGAAAATCATGGTGCCAGTCCAAAACTGTTTAAAAACAATTGCGATCACTTATAAAAATAGGCAATACATGTCTAATGATAAAAAAGAAACAATCGCATCACAAAATTTCATGGATTTTAATGATGTCACTTCCAGTTACGAATGCAATGGTTATAAAAAATATTCCATGAATAACGAACACTTTGATCGATGAAAAGATATACTGGTAGCTTATTTCAATTGAACACTTTTTCTTATTATATTGTTAGTGATGTTTCGTAAAAAAAATTTTGCAGGTTGTAAAATTCTTGTGGCCAAAATCTGTAGTGATCTACATTTTTATAAATTCATAATTTATTGGCCAATTATCGTCAGATCGTAAAAAGCTTCTGAAAGCTTTAACCAATAGAAAACTTTTGTAATTGACATGTTCTACCAAATATGCTTCGTTTTCCAAGCGCTCTGAGTTTAAAATATTGTTCATGATGGGTCAATTGTTGTCATGGACAGCGTCAACTGTATGGTAAAATATTACGGATGACCTCAAAGTTATAGCAAAATCAATATCGCAACATTCAGAAAAAATTCATAATTTTTTTTTGAAAGATCGTCTTTGATGATTTGCAGAACCAAGAGGTTGTTTTGATTTTAACCTCAAACTAAGGTCAAGGTCACTGATTATGTTGAAATATGGAATACCCAATATCTCCATGGATAATCGTCCAATCATTACAAAATTTTACATCATTTTGTACCTTAATTTAGTTGCTATCTTTTCATACAATATAATTGTAAATAATCAACTGTTTTCCCAAAGGTTGTGTCAGTCATTTGATCTTAATGTTTCATGGATGTCCATGTCATTTCTGGTAATGAAAGTACCAAAGGTTATAAAAAAAAGTGACAAGTTCATTTATGAATATCTCTGTGGATATCTCTTTGATCGTTGAAATGTATATATATTCTGGTAGCTTACTTTGATTGCAAACTTTTTCTAAATATATGTGATTGTAAATTATGTATTTTTAAAAAAAATCCCTGAAGGTTGGAAATTTCTGGTAGCCTAATTATTTTAATTTATCAACAAATTATCGTCTGATCGTAAAAAAGAAAGATTGACATGATAGCAAACTTTTATGATTGGCATGCTGTTTCTTCTATAAGCCATTAGTGAGTGTGTGTGTGTGAGTGTGTGTGTGTGTGTGTGTGTGTGTGTGTGTGTGTGTGTGTGTGTGTGTGTGTGTGTGTGTGTGTGTGTGTGTGTGTGTGTGTGTGTGTGTGTGTGTGTTGTCACTATAAAAAAGGCCCTCGTCATCACATTTGGCCAAGTTTATCAATCCCTTATTGACTGCTTGGTTCATGAACTGCACAGCCAATATAATAAGTGTTACAAATGATAGCATTTAAATCACGTTGTAAAGCTTGAAATGAACAGTATCAATTTATGATAGTAATTGTCTCACCAGAAAGGAGTGTGAATGTTACACAGTGGAATGTCAGGCCTTCACTGGCACCCTCTTTATGAACGGGAGAAACGTCCACTTGGAATTTAACGTTTCTTGAAAATACAGAGCTGCTTCCTGAGCGTCTGTACTCAGCACGGAATGAACTAGGGGCCATGACACTGTGACTAAGGTCGGGGGTCTGTGGAAATCAACAACACATCAAAGGCAATCATAGACAAAAACACAATGCTTCAAAGACAATCCCATGGAAAAAACTGATACATTTTCGAATAGTGCTGAGATGGATTTGTATCAATTACATGTCTTGAAATTACAACACTTAAGCTGAGGATGACTACAGAAGTAGCCAAACCAACAGCCCACAACACACTTATCACAATTTTGAGTCATTTTGGGTAGGACAGAGGTCAATACTAACTGTGAATTTTATATACCAATTTTTGTAAGTTCATACAAAGAGGACGAAGGGGTATAATGTTGGGTTCTGTGACCCATGTTATCAATAGCAGTCAGCAAGAACTCACACAAAGGAATGCATGGACCAGATCGGCTTTGATTTGACTTAGGTTTTTATCGCGGATCATCACAAAATGGTGTTCCTCTCTCTCTGTCCCCATGAGCGCACCAAACCAGGATTTCTTGGTCAATCTGTTAAGCATGCAGGTTATAATCAACAGTACAAAGGTAAATATTCATTCATCAATCTGGCATTCAATTGTCAGTTGAGAACTTATCAGAATAGGCGAATTACTTACTCAGGTGATGAGTCAGGTGTGTAGCCCACATCCTCCCCACTGGGAACTGATGTACACACACAGTGACAACATAAAATCATGCAAGCTAAGGACAATTTTATCCCAAACCAGAATAGGTTAGCCATCTTGAGGCTATGGGCACAAGTGTGGTCGAACAAATATTCATACGACTACAAAATTATCAGATATTAAACATGTATAGAACAGAACATATTTGACTGGCCCCATGTATCAGTTAAAACCGGTTTAACAGCATAGACTCAAACAATAGATAACTAATGAAAAATCTAATTAATGTTTAAAATTTACTTAAATGTGCTTATCTTTAAAACAAACCAAAGTGTCACTTTATTTAGCTGGAACACCTCATAGTAAATTTTACATCCCCACAATTCTCTATAGATGGAAGATTTACATTTACAATATCTGCACTTCACAATACATAGCTTGGTTCAGAAAAGATCACCTTGCATTTTCCGCCGGTGGAACCTGGGGGAGCCTAGAAAGCTGTTCTTGATGGTGTGCAGCCGTGAGCGCCAGGGGTTAGGTGGCACCACTGAGGGGGAACCTGGTGGCGTGGTCCCTGGGGTGGGTTCAGCTGGTGCACTGACCATCAGCCCCCCTCCAAGGCTGCTCCCGTTGCCCCCAGAGACTGAGCGACTGCTGGGGGTGTGAGCACGGGGGATGGTGCGGTGGTGGGGGTGGGGGCTGGTTCGGGGGGAGCATACAGGACTGGCATTCTGTAAACTGTTTTTCCTACGTCTGGAAAAGGATGCATAAAGGAATTGTAGAATACAACATTTCACTGAGAAAGCAACTATTAATTTAGCAACAATCAACGGACAACAAACAACCGAGCAATGATCAACTGACAAAGATCTACATGGAAAAGATTGACCAACAATGATCAACTGACAATGATTGACTGAGCAATGATTTATAAACTGTAATAAAATTAGAAACAATAGTTAGAGCTAAGATCAACTGACAATGATCAATGTTCAACAATGTGTAACCAATGATCAACAACTTACACTTGCTGTATGGCTAGAGCTCTTCTGGAGGCCACAGGGGAACCTTCTGTCAGGCTTCCCAGAGATAACCTGAAACAATGGACAAAGGAATTATTTACAGTATATATATATATATATATATATATATATATATATATATATATATATATATATATATATATATATATATATATATATATATATATATATATATATAAAACAAAGTAGAATTGTTCTAATACAAAATAAGCAAATTATACATAATTGATACATAATGGTCTGGTATCACACAAATCATGTTTTCTGAGGATTACTTCAGAGAACAATATCCTCTGAAATTCACATTTTAGCAATTTTGTAACCTCAAACTACTAATTGCACACAATGACTATTGCATGATGTTCATTCAACAATGACTTTACCAACAATTAAGCCCAAAAAAGTGAGCAAATGCTTTATTCAGTGTAAATGTCTAACAGTAACTACCAAGTTTTAAATACAGAACACAGGTTTTTAATGCAATGCCAAGTTATTTTTAGGCCAGAGATCTGCTGGGAGAGTTAAATTGGTTTGTAGCCAGATATTTTATGACACTTAACAATTCCAACGGGAGGAAGTGTGAATGTATAAAACATGTAAGATAAATGAGAAGAGAAAAGTGTTCACCTTGGTTGTCCGTTCAGCAGAACTGCGTCTATTCTTTTGCGAGGAGGATCAGCTGAAATAAAAACAAGTCGCATCCACTGTTCTAAGGTAAATTTTTAGAGTTCACATACTATCAAAAGTATTGAGTTAGATAATGTAACCATCAGCAACATTTATATACTTAGACGTCCCAACAACTTAATGAATCAACACGAAGTGCAATCCAATTGACCCAGTTTTACCAACAGTTTATTAGACTTCAAATTTACATCATCAAAACTATCCACAATAACCTTAAAATAACAGATGGAAATCAGAAATTGACTACTTCCAGTTCAGTTAACAGCAATGTGTTACTATTGAGGTTTCCTGGCCAGCATTACATAGTGTAAGAATAGAACAATTAAAGAGGCTGTTCAGCCCCATATCGGGCACTCAGGGATCATTTTGTTAATACATAACTATGTTTAACGCATACATAAATAATGCCATCATTTAATTTGTGCCGCAAATTTTACTTGATCGAAAATCATGTTGATTAATTTTCAACGTTATTATATGACTGGAAATATTCATGATATACTGTGGAAATCTGTTTTATTTAGTTGTGTCGTTCCATCGATAACGATGCCTCCCTAAAAACCATGAACCACATGAATGTTAGCGGTAAATCATTGCGCACTCTATAACTGCCTCGCTATCGATGTGTATACTTCCGCTTTGGTTACAAAATGTTGATTTCATCAAATCTTCACTCATTTAAAAGTAAGGACCTATTTTCTGAGACAGCAGAGCCGCGTAGTGACTGAAAGTCTGAAAACTTAAAACTTTCGGTTTCCAAGATGCGGTTGCCATGCAGCTTGCTAGGCAATATCGTTACAAATATGGGGCTGAAGATTCTCTTTAAGATACTTTTCCATGGATTAAATAATTAATATCCACACACCTGATTCTGATTTGGCTTTGATGTCCTCTGCATCCTCACAGCTGGGATTCCTTAACTTCCTGTCCAGGAGCAGGAAGTAGACAACTTTCTCTGTGTTGTGTCTGGCATCAATCATAAACCAAACAATTTATGAATTTGAAATTACTTAAAAGTGATAATAACCTTCCTATTACAACGTAGATTCACAGTGTTGGAGAAGGATTCTGGTGTAATGTTAAAAACAAGACATAAATTATCACAATAAAATTATGTTGGTAAAAAGAGCAGGTTCTAATATTATCAACAAAAGCTGATAAGATATTTGTGCGAGTGGAATGATTAGAGTATAGAAAAACCACTATATGCACAGAACTTTCCAATCACAGGACAGAATGCTGATTGGTTGAAGAAATTTTTAGATTTTTAGAATGCAAAGATCCATTTTCACAAGCAGCTAGGTCGCTTTTTTAAGAAAATGTTTTCAAACAGACAGACGGACTAACAATAAATAAGGATGTACAGATATTCTACAAGTTTTCTCCCAAAACTCAGGGGTTGAAGGGTTTAGCAGGGTTGACTTTAATTTGCTATGAACCATCAACATCATTGTTATATAACGAAACGTGGCATAAAAAACTATTCTCTATTGGATTTACACATTGCAAGATATTTAGTAGTTTTTCTCAGTAACTCAGGGGTCAAAGGTCATCAAGAGCTAATCTTTACATGGTAAGGGGCCATTAATATCAGAGGGGCCCATGAGTTAATTGGGGCAGCTAGCTTGCTTTATAATGAAATATGCTATTGTGTTATTCTCCACACATAAATGTAGTAGAAGACATATTTTGTTTTTCTCAAATAACTTGGGGGTCAAAGGTCATATGGGGCTGATGTTTGGTTTACGAGGAGCCATCAACATAAGAGTGGTCCTTGTGTAATATGGTAGCTTGCTTGATAAGAAAATTAGCCACCAAAAGTTAACGAATGGGCAGATGGATGCCAGAACTAAGGTATATGATAAGCTCTGTTCAAGAGCAGAGCTAAAAAATACCAATACTAGTTGAGAGACTTAGCGAAGAGAGTACTGACTTTGCTGATAGCAGATCTTCAATGAGCTTTTCTCTGTTCTTGAAGCACTGTAAGGAGTTCATTGTGGTGAGAACATCTGGGTCTATGTCTTCTTTAGAAGGTATCACAGATGTCTGGTACAACAGGACAATCAGCACAGGTGACTTTTCATAGGGAAATAATAAAAGGTAATTCATCACAAGCAAATAATTTCAGTTAACAATAATGGAAACTTGTCAAAGGTGATTCATTCAAGGAAATGAGTCACAGGTAACTAGTCACAGGCAACACATTACTGGTAACTTGTCAAAGGTAATTCATCTTAGGTGATGCACCATGTATATTTCCATTTAGAGGAAATGTGACCTGGGTTGGTCAATAGCCAATCACATGTAGCATTTAGGTATCTCATTTAACAAATTTCAAGCAAATTTTGTGGATGCTCAGGTAACAATATAATACCTCATGTCAGAATACATATCAATAATGAGTATATTTTAGAAGATAGCAATGTAATCTTCTTATTTTCCCACCCTAGTTTAAACTTTACACTTACCACAATTGTCTCTAAGCAGATGTGTAACCAATCAGATGTATAGAAATATCACTAATCAGATCATTTTCTACATCAATACATTAACACAGCAATATATCTTTCCATCAACACTGGTTGTCACAAGTTTTCACAAAGGGCTATTGTCTACTTTTTTACAGCTAACACAGAAAACTTTAGGCTAGGCAAGCAGTTCTCCAAATATGTAAATTAAGTTTACAACATTAAGTAATACAAAGCATGCAGTCCATGGTCACCATGATATTAAAGTATCACCAATTGGCTCAAGCAACCAAATAACCAACCACAATATCAACCAAATTATAAATCAAAGTTAATATAGACTCAAAACTGCAGCCAACAATGTGATTTTTTATCAGGGATGCAATTTACAGGTGTAAAAAAATCCAAAAGATTGGTAAGTGACAAAAAGGTGGACAAACAGATGAGAGGAAACAGAGTATGATACCTGAACAGCTTGAGACATGGGCAACTCTAGATCAATTGTGCCATGGTCCCTGAGATGGAGAAAACCACAGAACAACATCAGCTGCTGTATCTACGGTGGTGATGGGAAGGGTGGGGGTGATGCTAGCTGGTGTAAGTGTTTTAGTGAAGCTGGTCTTATGGATGATCTTAATGCACTTTGTAATGCATGGCACAAATTTTTGATACCTCCGTTTATCATTTTTTTTATGGAGGGAGCTGTTGCTTGGTTGTTATGAAGGTAGTGGTAGAAATAGGGAATTGTATCTATAACCACTAACAACATAGAGCAATCACCACAGTACCCTTTCCTATTTACCATTACTCATATAACACTCCCCATTTCTTCCCATCATCTCTGCAGAGGGTAACAAAATCTAAAACAGATGCTGATAAAAGTACGAATTCAACAGAAGTGACTAGTCTACAGCATACACACAGTGTTTGGCAGAGCTCTACACTGTATTGTGGACATCAAAGAGAAAACAAAGGTTATAAAAGGTTTGATGATGTGGGTACCTGGACATTCTCCTTCATGGGTAATTCTAACTCTACGTCATGTTTTGATCCACTATATGGTGTGGCCACATATAACAAGGAGAACAGATGACTGACACTCTCATACTACTATCAGTTATATCATACAACCAAGTAGGCATAAATTATTTTAAAGCTAGCATGTTGGAAATGTCATCCTGACAATACTAGTGTTTAACATTTACTGTAATGTACAATCTAAGTTGTTGTACATACTCTAACTGGCATTAAGTCGAACATTGGATCCAGTTAGAATATCAGTTTATGATCTAACAATCCATGTAAAATATCGCTGTTAATGGTGAGTTAATTCAGTTTTAAAATGAACATATGCTCAACATTTAACATAGTTAGAACACAATGATAGAATTACCAAACTACCATCAATCGATGATGAAGCAAAGAATGTAAAGCACTTATCATGGTCACTAACTCAAGTCTAAAGCCAAACATTCCTTCTAAGGGTCGTTATCATGATGTGCTAACAACATCTGGACACCCACAAAAGCTCCAACTGTTGCCAATATGAGCATACATGATCAGAGAATGGCAATTATCAAAACCACACGTAATTGCATAAATTCAAGGGGCTGACATCGTTAGAATTTATCTGTGATTGAATACAGATATTGTGGGTTATAAAACAACTGCCTTAAAACTGTGATCTATAAATGAGATCAAATTAAAACGTCCACTTCAGTAGCTCAAAGTTCAAATTCACTATGTACAAACTAGCTTACCATGACAGCCTATTCATTGCACAAACCAAAATAATTAGTCAAAGTAGGTCGCATTAATCACACGCATTATCAACACCTCACAGGTGAGGACTTACAAGATAACAGCATGCATAGTTTTCAGAATTATGAATAACACTATGAATAAGTTAGTTACAAATTAAATACTAAATTTGAGGGTAGTCAAATATTATAGTAGCATTTATGCCTCAAGTACATTCTATCTGTGATGAGCCCATCATGAGATGAGTTATAGCAAGGTAAGTTGACTTACGCTGTGGCCCATGGATGCTTGTGAATTAGTTCCAACTGCAAACACATCAATATATCAAATGCAAGTGAAATGAATTTGGTAAAATATCAAAATAAATACATATAATTGACACAGCAGTGTATAAGCTTGTAGAATTAATTTCTCTTATGTACACAAATTACAAATCATCTAACTACCCACAGCATGTATATTGTATTCTTTATACCCTAAAGAGAATATAGCAGCTCTATATAAAATCTATTCTGAGCGATAAAAATAATAGATTCAATTGAGCTTATTTCTTACAGCGAGTCGTTTACTGGGGTCAACTTCAATCATTCCTCGCAGTAGATTCTGGCAGTCTGGTGGTACAAAGTGTGGGATATGGAACACCCCTCGCTTCACTTTCTCTAGAAGCTGACGCAGGTTGTCATCATCAAAAGGTAAGGCACCCTGTAAGGTAATTACATATGTGTCTTAGTCAAACACTTTCAAGCCTATGTTGTTTTGCTTATGAAGAGAATCAGTATTTTCCCCACTTAATGAGGACATAATGTAAGAAGAATAAGCAATATAAAAGACAAGATGACCCAGAATTTGATTGGCTAAGATGTTGTTCAATTGAATTAAGTGCAAGAATGTTTGCTCATACCAAATTTTATCAAATTGTGTGTCAATCAAATATTTATCATATTGTGATATAAAATGTTTACCAGCATATAAAAGGTCTCTATAAATTAGAAAAGAATTTAGCTTTTGAAAAAGTGAGTGAATCTCTGATTTAATGAGAGAAAAAGAATAAGGTATACTGTTTCTAAAAAAAACTAGATAAAATGCTTTTTAAATAAGATCTAATGCAGTTTATACTAGATAAGAATGTTGTTTAAATAAGATCAATTTGTTCTTATCAGGTAAGATGTTGTTTGACTACATACCACAAGCAAAGCATACAAGATGACACCGCAACTCCAGACGTCCGCTCGACGTCCATCATATTTCTCACCCTACATAAAACCAAACTTATGAACTCTATCAATCTACACAAATACTCTTTAACTGTAACTGCAAGTACAAAAAGCAGGCTCTCAAAATGGTAGATATACATGAGATTCAAATCCTGCATTTAATAAAACAATGGAGTTAATAATCATTGTTTTGCCTGCATCAATTTGAAAACTTGCATGGACAATAATAAATAACATAGTGATCTCAATTCTGCAGTTAATAAGAGATAATTACGCTTTATTCCAATGATGATTCAACGGTACGGGGAGGGGTGAGAAACAGAAGCAGCCAGTGACCACCCAGCCATGTGTAGACCATAATAAACATTGGCACACTACATGCAGAATGTGCACAATCATACGCAGAATGTATATTATTAGTGTTCTATGCACCAAGCTCACTCCCTTTAATAATTTTTATTCCCTCTGATGCAAGGGACATTGGACTACCACTGACATACCCGGAATGATTTGCCTCATCACAGCTCAACAGGCTATTTTATACTGACATTATTACAATGTGAAATCATGACAAACTCACCCTGATCACTTCAGGACAAGCATAGTGTGGAGACCTGAAAGCAAGGGTCATAATATGGTCATTGTGAGCATGTCACAAAACAGTTATGAATAACTTACTAAACTGACTACTGACCCAAACCATTCACCCCCACCACAGACTCCCACTACTGACCCAACGACATCCACATCACCATTAACCACTAGTCATCCCTCCATTGACCCCACCACTCTTCCTCACTAGTCATCCCTCCATTGACCCCACCACTCTTCCTGACAAGTCATCCCTCCATTGACCCCACCACTCTTCCCAACTAGTCATTCCTCCATTGACCCCACCACTCTTCCTCACTAGTCATCCCTCCATTGACCCCACCACTCTTCCTGACTAGTCATTCCTCCATTGACCCCACCACTCTTCCTCACTAGTCTTCCCTCCATTGACCCCACCACTCTTCCCAACTAGTCATTCCTCCATTGACCCCACCACTCTTCCTCACTAGTCATTCCTCCATTGACCCCACCACTCTTCCTGACTAGTCATCCCTCCATTGACCCCACCACTCTTCCTGACAATTCATCCCTCCATTGACCCCACCACTCTTCCTGACTAGTCTTCCCTCCATTGACCCCACCACTCTTCCAGTGTAGTCATCCCTCCATTGACCCCACCTCTCTTCCTGACTAGTCATCCCTCCATTGACCCCACCACTCTTCCTGACTAATCATTCCTCCATTGACCCCACCACTCTTCCTGACTAGTCATTCCTGCATTGACCCCACCACTCTTCCTGACAAGTCATCCCTCAATTGACCCCACCACTCTTCCTCGCTAGTCATTCCTCCATTGACCCCACCACTCTTCCTGACTAGTCATCCCTCCATTGACCCCACCACTCTTCCTGACTAGTCATTCCTCCATTGACCCCACCACTCTTCCTGACTAGTCTTCCCTCCATCGCCCTCACCACTCTTCCTCACTAGTCATCCCTCCATTGCCCTTACCCTCACCACTCACCCACAGCTAGTCTCCAGCAGGGACCCCTCCACCTGTAGCGAGGCCATACCGAAGTCGGCCACACGGATGTTGTTTTTCTCATCCAGAAGCAAGTTTTCGGGCTTCAGGTCGCGATGACTACAGCGGCCAATGAAACATGTCAAAGGAACATTGATGATACAACCAATGTTATTTTCAACATACAATATACACTAACCATGGGCACTGCTTCATATACTATCCTGAAGCAGGTCAATTTATAGGCCATTCTTATTTCAAATAGTGCTATTAATTAATTAAATGTTGTATACTTTTATCAAAGAACCATTGCTATAAAACATGATATGTATGGTTGTGTATGGTTAGCGAATGACTGATATTGACTAAGGTCAAAAGAGTTATTCATGATGGCTGAGACAAAAATATACAAAAAGTCACAAAGGATGACCAACCATATGGAATGGCTATGGCAGAAATCTAGGGCAGAGATGATCTGACGGAAGAATCGCCGAGCCTCTTTGGGGGTGAGTCTGCCTTTCTTCACCAGGTAATCAAACAGCTCTCCCCCAGACACGTGTTCCAACACCAAGTAGCTGTGACATAAAGGTCTTATGAACATCAAGGTCAAATGGTTGCAAATGTCATGTGGTTGTCAGAGATTATTCTCATCGGGTGACAGACATATAAAAACCTTAGGTCTATTTAGAAGGGTGATGGGTCATGGTTAAGTTAGTGGTAAATGTCATGGGTCAAATAATAATGAGGGGGTGGGGGTGGGTGGGTGTCCGACACTCGCCAAGTAACCTTTTGTGTGAAGATAAGACAAGTTCAACAAATATGCAAACAGCATGACAAGACAAAACGATCCCCCATGGCACATTGTTGTAGCGGGATAATTTGTCAGCGACTGACCAACTGACTATTTCTATATATATATATATATGGGATCTGCGGTATTGGTGTGGAATTATCCAGCCAGAGAATAAGGAGCTTAATTTAATCAGCAAGATTAATTATATTTCTTCGGGAATTAATGAATAAAGACGCAAGATAAATTATTAATCGCTCAGGAATATTAACATAATTCCATGATTTTTTTTATCCGATCCCCAGTCGTACAGATGGGCATGAGAATGTGACTGTCTTTGACAGGTAAAGTTTAGCAAGAAAACACAAGTTGGAGAGACAGCGCCCTGGTGGCTATGAAGGAGACGTAGTCTAACATGCAACAGCAGTTGGAGAGACAGCGCCCTGACGATGATGCTGTGTAACATGTACAACATGAAGTGGGGGGGGGGATGTGAGGCAGGGGAATGGGGGAAGGCAGGGGAGTGGGAGAAGGCAGGGGGAGGTAGGGGAGTGGGGGAGGCAGGGGAGTGGGAGAAGGCAGGCAGGGGGAGGTAGGGGAGTGGCGGAGGCAGGGGAGTGGGAGAGGGGCAGGGGAGGTAGGGGAGTGGGGGAGGTAGGGGAGTGGGGGAGGCAGTGGAGTGGGAGAAGGCAGGGGGTAGGGGGAGTGGGGTAGGCAGGGGGAGTTGGGAGAGGGAGGGGAGTGGGGAAAGGCAGGGGGAGGTAGGGGAGTGGGGAAGGCAGGGTGAGGTAGGGGAGTGGGGGAAGTAGGGGAGTGGGAGAGGCAGGGTTAGTGGGGCTAGATAAGGGAGTGGGGGAGGTAGGGGGAGTGGGTGATGGTAGGGGAGTGGGGGAAGGCAGGGGAGGTAGGGGAGTAGGGAAGACAGGGAATGGGGAAGGCAGGGGGAGGTAGGGGAGTGGGGGAGGCAGGGGAGTGGGGGAAGGCAAGGAAGTGGGGCTAGGTAAGGGAGTGGGGAGGAGTAGGGGGAGCCAGGGGAAGTTCGCCTAGTTATACAACTTTATCGTTTTACAAGCCGATCCATCAGCTTCTGTGAAAATCACAATATTTGTAGCCGCTGTCTTCTCCAATTGATATACAAGCCGGCGCGGTTTTCACAACCATGCATCGCATTCCTCTCCAGTGTAGATCATTCAATAGCGATAACAATATAGGAAACAATGGGGTTAAACCCAACTTTCGACGTTGAAGGCCATGGTGAAACAATAAGGCTACAGAGGAAATACAATCGCATTGAGACAATCATCTGGCCCGCTTCCGGCTGAGATGGCCTCACAAATGAGCAATATGATTTTCGTGCATACCAGAGTGGTAAGGCGTAAGATGGTTGGATGAGATAATAGCAATCAGGACACAATTCCCTTGTTCCCCAGGTGATAAACAAATGCGAGTATATCCATACAGAGGTATATAATCATGCAAGGTTATGTTATTGACCGATAGGCTGCAGTGATTACAGGTAGTATGAAGGATAATATTTGATTTGATGACTTACAGGTATTTCTTATTTTCGTATACGTCGTAGAGACCGAGTACGTGGGGATGTTCTATTAACTTCATAATAGAGATCTCCCTCTCCACCTGTAGCATGCCAAAACAATTTGGTAGCAAGGGCTTAGATATCACTGGTACATGATCATAGTGACAACACATCACTAATTCATTATCTCAATGACACATCATTAACACATAATCACAATGACATATATTCATTATCTCGATGACACATCATTAACACATCACCTCGATGACACATCATTAACGCATCACCATGATGACACACCATTACACATCATCTAAATGAAGCACCATTACAAAGTAATCGCATCTATGACACATCAATGACAAATCAATGAAAAATGGCTGATATATATCCCAGTAGATATCAGAGTTCGTGGCCAACATATACCTAAGGATTTGACCAATAAGTATCACAATACCTTGCCCCCGACATAATGGCCATAAGCCATACATGACCATCATAACATAATCAAAGATATTCAATATCCATTGTTTCCTCTCGGGGGTTGTTTCAACGTATAACTATCATGCATAAAACACCATGGATCGGTGTAAGGCAACACAGAAAAGAGAAACAACCTGCCTTCTGAGTCCCATGTGGTGTTGTTCTACAACTGCTAAGCAATGTTATTCATAAGCTATGATAACTCATGGCAGATCTAATGGAAACAATGGCATTGGAAAACACTGCATAAATGCAGTGTGTCGATGTCACTAGCTGCCTGTCATTAATGCAATGGTCACAATGTTTGTGGTTGGTGCTGTTATTGCTGCAATGGTCACTGTGTTTGTGTTTGGTGCTGTTATTGCTGCAATGGTCACAGTGTTTGAGGTTGTTGCTGTTATTGCTGCAATGGTCACAGTGTTTGGGGTTGGTGCTGTTATTGCTGCAATGTTCACAGTGTTTGGGGTTGTTGCTGTTATTGCTGCAATGGTCAGTGTTTGGGGTTGTTGCTGTTATTGCTGCAATGGTCAGTGTTTGGGGTTGTTGCTGTTATTGCTGCAATGGTCACAGTGTTTGGGGTTGTTGCTGTTATAGCTGCAATGGTCACAGTGTTTGTGGTTGTTGCTGTTATTGCTGCAATGGTCACAGGGTTTGGGGTTGTTGCTGTTATAGCTGCAATGGTCACAGTGTTTGGGGTTGTTGCTGTTATTGCTGCAATAGTCACAGTGCATGTGTTTGGTACTGTTATTGCTGCAATGGTCACAGTGCTTGTGTTTGGTGCTGTTATTGCAGCAATAGTCACAGTGTTTGGGGTTGGTGCTGTTATTGCTGCAATGGTCAGTGTTTGGGGTTGTTGCTGTTATTGCTGCAATGGTCACAGTGTTTGAGGTTGTTGCTGTTATTGCTGCAATGGTCACAGTGTTTGGGGTTGTTGCTGTTATTGCTGCAATGGTCACAGTGTTTGTGGTTGTTGCTGTTATTGCTGCAATGGTCACATTGTTTGTGTTTGGTGCTGTTATTGCTGTAATGGTCACAGTGTTTGAGGTTGGTGCTGTTATTGCTGTAATGGTCAGTGTTTGTGTTTGGTGCTGTTATTGCTGTAATGGTCATAGTGCTTGTGTTTGGTGCTGTTATTGCTGCAATGGTCACAGTGTTTGGGGTTGGTGCTGTTTCATATTGCTTGGTGTCTGTGTACATCTCTTTTTTCTTACAATGTCCAAGGGTGGTCAACGGTGACAAATGTTTGATTATACAAGCCATATGAAGTACCTACTACTTCGAGTTTCAAATCCATTTAAATTTAATTCAAATCAGACTGTACGTTACATATTGTTCCTGCTCAAAGCCATAGTTTTATTTTGTTCAGATTATAATGGTCATTCTTGTTATATTCGTCAATTAACCGCAACTGACTTATATGGTTATATAACAACGTGACTGTGGTTTTCAGACGAGTTACATATTACTGGTGTTTTCAGACGAGTTACATGTTACTGGTGTTTTCTGACGAGTTAAGTATTACTGGTGTTTTCAGACGAGTTACATATTACTGGTGTTTTCAGACGAGTTACATATTACTGGTGTTTTCAGACGAGTTACGAATTACTGGTGTTTTCAGACGAGTTACGTATTACTGGTGTTTTCAGACGAGTTACATAGTACTGGTAATTTCAGACGAGTTACATATTACTGGTGTTTTCAGACGAGTTACATAGTACTGGTAATTTCAGACGAGTTACATATAACTGGTGTTTTCAGACAAAATTACATAGTACTGGTGTTTTCAGACGAGTTACATATTACTGGTGTTTTCAGACGAATTACTGGTGTTTTCAGGCGAGTTACGTATTACTGGTGTTTTCAGACGAATTACATAGTACTGGTGTTTTCAGACGAGTTACGTATTACTGGTGTTTTCAGACGAATTACTGGTGTTTTCAGACGAGTTACGTATTACTGGTGTTTTCAGACGAATTACATATTACTGGTGTTTTCAGACGAGTTACGTATTACTGGTGTTTTCAGACGAATTACATAGTACTGGTGTTTTCAGACGAGTTACATATTACTGGTGTTTTCAGACGAGCTACATATTACTGGTGTTTTCAGACGAGTTACATAGTACTGGTGTTTTCAGATGAGTTACATATTACTGGTAATTTCAGACGAGTTACGTATTACTGGTGTTTTCAGACGAGTTACATATTACTGGTGTTTTCAGACGAGTTACGTATTACTGGTGTTTTCAGACGAATTACTGGTGTTTTCAGACGAGTTACGTATTACTGGTGTTTTCAGACGAGTTACATAGTACTGGTGTTTTCAGACGAGTTACATAGTACTGGTGTTTTCAGACGAGTTACATAGTACTGGTGTTTTCAGACGAGTTACATAGTACTGGTGTTTTCAGACGAGTTACGTATTACTGGTGTTTTCAGACGAGTTACGTATTACTGGTGTTTTCAGACGAATTACTGGTGTTTTCAGACAAGTTACATATTACTGGTGTTTTCAGACGAGTTACATATTACTGGTGTTTTCAGACGAGTTACATAGCACTGGTAATTTCAGACGAGTTACATATTACTGGTGTTTTCAGACGAATTACATAGTACTGGTGTTTTCAGACGAGTTACGTATTACTGGTGTTTTCAGACGAGTTACGTATTACTGGTGTTTTCAGACGAGTTACATATTACTGGTGTTTTCAGACGAGTTACGTATTACTGGTGTTTTCAGACGAGTTACGTATTACTTGTGTTTTCAGACGATCGTAGAAAACAATATTATCAATGCTCTTATGATAATATATGTGAATGCTGATGCATGGAAGTGAGTTCATCAGACCGTTTTCATAGCCGATTGGAGGAGGACGTTTGTGTTTCTTCTGCAGTTAGTGTGAACCTTAGTGTTGCTTATACTGTGTGAACTTAATTGTTGCTTATACTGTAGGTTTGAATCGTTGCTGCTTATGCTGTTATAGTGAATTATTGTGTTAATTCTGCTGTTAGAGTGAACCGTTGTGTTAATTCTGCTGTTAGAGTGAATCAATGAATTGTGTAGAGTGAATCATTGTGTTAATTCTGCTGTTAGAGTGAATCATTGTGTTAATTCTGCTGTTAGAGTGAATCAATGAATTGTGTAGAGTGAATCATTGTGTTAATTCTGCTGTTAGAGTGAACCATTGTGTTAATTCTGCTATTAGAGTGAATCATTGTGTTAATTCTGCTGTTAGAGTGAATCATTGTGTTAATTCTGCTGTTATAGTGAATCAATGAATTGTGTAGAGTGAATCATTGTGTTAATTCTGCTGTTAGAGTGAACCATTGTGTTAATTCTGCTGTTAGAGTGAATCAATGAATTGTGTAGAGTGAATCATTGTGTTAATTCTGCTGTTAGAGTGAATCATTGTGTTAATTCTGCTGTTAGAGTGAATCAATGAATTGTGTAGAGTGAATCATTGTGTTAATTCTGCTGTTAGAGTGAATCATTGTGTTAATTCTGCTGTTAGAGTGAATCAATGAATTGTGTAGAGTGAATCATTGTGTTAATTCTGCTGTTAGAGTGAATCATTGTGTTAATTCTGCTATTAGAGTGAATCATTGTGTTAATTCTGCTGTTAGAGTGAATCATTGTGTTAATTCTGCTGTTAGTGAGTGAAATTGTGTAGAGTGAATCATTGTGTTAATTCTGCTGTTAGAGTGAATCATTGTGTTAATTCTGCTGTTAGAGTGAATCAATGAATTGTGAATGAATCATTGTGTTAATTCTGTGTTAGAGTGAATCATTGTGTTAATTCTGCTGTTAGAGTGAATCATTGTGTTAATTCTGAATCATTGTGTTAATTCTGCTGTTAGATGCTGTTGAGTGAATCATTGTGTTAATTCTGCTGTTAGAGTGAATCATTGTGTTAATTCTGCTGTTAGAGTGAATCAATGAATGAATCATTGTGTTATTCTGCTGTAGAGTGAATCATTGTGTTAATTCTGCTGTTAGAGTGAATCATTGTGTTAATTCTGCTGTTAGAGTGAGTGAATCAATAATCTGCTGTAGAGTGAAATCATTGTGTTAATTCTGCTGTTAGAGTGAATCATTGAATTGTGTAGAGTGAATCATTGTGTTAATTCTGCTGTTAGAGTGAATCATTGTGTTAATTCTGCTGTTAGAGTGAATCAATGAATAGAGTGAATCATTGTGTTAATTGCTGCTGTTAGAGTGAATCATTGTGTTAATTCTGCTGTTAGAGTGAATCAATGAATTGTGTAGAGTGAATCATTGTGTTAATTCTGCTGTTAGAGTGAATCAATGAATTGTGTAGAGTGAATCATTGTGTTAATTCTGCTGTTAGAGTGAACCATTGTGTTAATTCTGCTATTAGAGTGAATCATTGTGTTAATTCTGCTGTTAGAGTGAATCATTGTGTTAATTCTGCTGTTATAGTGAATCATTGTGTTAATTCTGCTGCTATAGTGAATCATTGTGTTAATTCTGCTGTTAGAGTGAATCATTGTGTTAATTCTGCTGTTAGAGTGAACCATTGTGTTAATTCTGCTAATAGAGTGAATCATTGTGTTAATTCTGCTGTTATAGTGAATCATTGTGTTAATTCTGCTGTTATAGTGAATCATTGTGTTAATTCTGCTATTAGAGTGAACCATTGTGTTAATTCTGCTGTTTGGGGGAACTTGAGAGTTGATTCTCTGCTATCAGTGTGAACCATTACCTTCATAAGGACGGACTCGCTGAGTTTCTCGCGGTTGACTATTTTAATGGCCACTTTCTTGCCCGTCATGCAGTTGACACCCAGCTTCACCAGACCTGAGACAAATGACAAGCATCATCATCATCATCATCATCAGCAGCAGCAGCAGCAGCAGCAGCATCATCGTCAGCTTCATTACCACAACAAACATCACCAAGATAACAACGTACCAGAGCGTACAATGACGAACTATTACGAAGACATGACGTCGATGGAGATAACAAAGTTTGGTTATCGACTGGACTGGATTTGGGGATATTATTACTAATAGCAGAAGGGAATTTCGATGATTTTCGATTAAATGCACCTTTAAAGACAACGATGGAATAAGGACCACAACAAACTAACCAAAAAAAATCTTCTCGGAAACGGACGAGATGCATTTAGAAGAAGGTGCGGTATAGGGGAGATCCTTGTAGAAAACATCACCGGAAACACTCTTCAGCGGGGGCAAGAGATGGCGAGAAATTCGAGGAGGGGCGGAGCTAGCTGTTCGGGAGCCGAGGAGCACGGCCTGGAGATTTGGGATAGAGATAGTCACATATGGAAGGACCATGACAGGTTGTATGAAGTAAGAAAGTAATTATAAGGTTTAACGGCACACCAACACTAATGTGTTATATAGTGCCTGCAAAGGTGAATCGATAAGACTGATCTGATTAAGCAGCCGCCTTGTAGGATGAATAGGAAAAAAAAAAGAAGAGGAAAACGTTAAAGAGGAGGATGAACTAAATAAAACAAGAAGACGAAAAAGATAGATATGCTAAAATTATTCCAGGGCAAGTCACCACCAGCCGGTTGATTGGACCAGGCCATCCCAGCCTCTCGTCTAGGCAAAATCTGGTCCATAGTAGTGAGTTACAGATATAGCCCTTGCAAGGACAGCTCCACTCAACCACCTGGATTATACAGTGGGCCTTATTTTTACCCCATACCCACAGGGGTGGACATGTTGTATGAGCGCCTCATACCCAGTACACCCAGGCACATTGAGTGTCTCATCAATACACCCTGACACATTGAGTGAGTGTCTCATCAATACACACTGACACACTGAGTGAGTGTCTCATCAATACACCCTGACACATTGAGTGAGTGTCTCATCAATACACCATGACACATTGAGTGAGTGTCTCATCAATACACACTAACACACTGAGTGAGTGTTTCATCAATACACACTGACACATTGAGTGTCTCATCAATACACACTAACACAATGAGTGAGTGTCTCATCAATACACACTGACACATTGAGTGAGTGTCTCATCAATACACACTGACACATTGAGTGAGTGTCTCATCAATACACCCTGACACATTGAGTGAGTGTCTCATCAATACACCCTGACACATTGAGTGTCTCATCAATACATCCTGACACATTGAGTGTCTCATCAATACACACTGGCACAATGAGTGAGTGTCTCATCAATACACACTGACACATTGAGTGAGTGTCTCATCAATACACAGACACAATGAGTGAGTGTCTCATCAATACACACTGACACATTGAGTGAGTGTCTCATCAATACACCCTGACACATTGAGTGAGTGTCTCATCAATATACCCTGACACACTGAGTGTCTCATCAATACACACTAACACATTGAGTGTCTAATCAATACACACTAACACATTGAGTGAGTGTCTCATCAATACACACTGACACATTGAGTGAGTGTCTCATCAATACACACTGACACATTGAGTGAGTGTCTCATCAATATACCCTGACACACTGAGTGTCTCATCAATACACACTAACACATTGAGTGTCTCATCAATACACACTAACACATTGAGTGAGTGTCTCATCAATACACCCTGACACACTGAGTGAGTGTCTCATCAATACACACTGACACATTGAGTGAGTGTCTCATCAATTCACACTGACACATTGAGTGAGTGTCTCATCAATACACCCTGACACATTGAGTGAGTGTCTCATCAATACACCCTGACACATTGAGTGAGTGTCTCATCAATACACCCTGACACATTGAGTGAGTGTCTCATCAATACACACGGACTCATTGAGTGAGCGTCTCATCAATACACACTACCACATTGAGTGTCTCATCAATACATCCTGACACATTGAGTGTCTCATCAATACACACTGGCACAATGAGTGAGTGTCTCATCAATACACACTGACACATTGAGTGAGTGTCTCATCAATACACAGACACAATGAGTGAGTGTCTCATCAATACACACTGACACATTGAGTGAGTGTCTCATCAATACACCCTGACACACTGAGTGAGTGTCTCATCAATACACCCTGACACATTGAGTGTCTCATCAATACATCCTGACACATTGAGTGTCTCATCAATACACACTGGCACAATGAGTGAGTGTCTCATCAATACACACTGACACATTGAGTGAGTGTCTCATCAATACACAGACACAATGAGTGAGTGTCTCATCAATACACACTGACACATTGAGTGAGTGTCTCATCAATACACCCTGACACATTGAGTGAGTGTCTCATCAATACACACTGACACACTGAGTGAGTGTCTCATCAATACACACTGACACATTGAGTGAGCGCCTCATCAATACACCATAACACATTGAGTGAGCGCCTCATCAATACACACTGACACATTGAGTGAGTGTCTCATCAATACACCCTGACATATTGAGTGTCTCATCAATACATCCTGATCCATTGAGTGTCTCATCAATACACACTGGCACAATGAGTGAGTGTCTCATCAATACACACTGACACATTGAGTGAGTGTCTCATCAATACACAGACACAATGAGTGAGTGTCTCATCAATACACACTGACACATTGAGTGAGTGTCTCATCAATACACCCTGACACATTGAGTGAGTGTCTCATCAATACACCCTGACACATTGAGTGAGCGTCTCATCAATACACACTACCACATTGAGTGTCTCATCAATACACCCTGACATATTGAGTGTCTCATCAATACACACTAACACATTGAGTGTCTAATCAATACACACTAACACATTGAGTGAGTGTCTCATCAATACACACTGACACATTGAGTGTCTCATCAATACACCCTGACACACTGAGTGAGTGTCTCATCAATACACACTGACACATTGAGTGAGTGTCTCATCAATTCACACTGATACATTGAGTGAGTGTCTCATCAATACACACTGACACATTGAGTGAGTGTCTCATCAATACACACACACACATTGAGTGAGTGTCTCACAATACACACTTGAGTGAGTGTCTCATCAATACACACTGACACATTGAGTGAGTGTCTCATCAATACACCCTGACACACAGTGTCTGAGTGAGTGTGTCTCATCAATACACACTGACACATTGAGTGAGTGTCTCATCAATACACACTGACACATTGAGTGAGTGTCTCATCAATACACACTGTGAGTGTCTCATCAATACACACTGACACATTGAGTGAGTGTCTCATCAATACACACTGACACATTGAGTGAGCGTCTCATCATCAATACACACTGACACATTGAGTGAGTGTCTCATCAATACACACTGACACATTGAGTGAGTGTCTCAATACACATGACAAGTGAGTGTCTCACACACCCTGACACATTGAGTGTCTCATCAATACACCCTACACACTGAGTGTCTCATCAATACAATACTGACAAATTGAGTGTCTCATCAATACCCCTGACACATTGACACATCAATGACATCCTGACACATTGTGTCTCATCAATACACACTGGCACAATGAGTGTCTCATCAATACACACTGACACATTGAGTGAGTGTCTCATCAATACACAGACACAATGAGTGAGTGTCTCATCAATACACACTGACACATTGAGTGAGTGTCTCATCAATACACCCTGACACATTGAGTGAGTGTCTCATCAATACACACTGACACACTGAGTGAGTGTCTCATCAATACACACTGACACATTGAGTGAGCGCCTCATCAATACACCATAACACATTGAGTGAGCGCCTCATCAATACACACTGACACATTGAGTGAGTGTCTCATCAATACACCCTGACATATTGAGTGTCTCATCAATACATCCTGACACATTGAGTGTCTCATCAATACACACTAACACATTGAGTGTCTAATCAATACACACTAACACATTGAGTGAGTGTCTCATCTACATCAATACATCACCTGACACAGTGTCTCATCAATAACACCCTGTGAGTGTCTCATCAATACACACTGACACATTGAGTGAGTGTCTCATCAATACACACTGACACATTGAGTGAGTGTCTCATCAATACACCCTGACACATTGAGTGAGTGTCTCATCAATACACACTGACACATTGAGTGAGTGTCTCATCAATACACACTGACACATTGAGTGAGTGTCTCATCAATACACACTAACACATTGATGAGTGTCTCTCATCAATACACACTGACACATTGAGTGAGTGTCTCTCATCAATACACACTGACACATTGAGTGAGTGTCTCATCAATACACACACTGACACATTGAGTGAGTGTCTCATCAATACACCCTGACACATTGAGTGAGTGTCTCATCAATACACACTGACACATTGAGTGAGTGTCTCATCAATACACCCTGACACAATAGTGAGTGTCTCATCAATACACACTGACACATTGAGTGAGTGTCTCATCAATACACACCCTGACACAATGAGTGAGTGTCTCATCAATACACACTGACACATTGAGTGAGTGTCTCATCAATACACACTGACACATTGAGTGAGTGTCTCATCAATACACACTGACACATTGAGTGAGTGTCTCATCAATACACACTGACACATTGAGTGAGTGTCTCATCAATACACACTGACATTGAGTGAGTGTCTCATCAATACACACTGACACATTGAGTGAGTGTCTCATCAATACACACTGACACATTGAGTGTCTCATCAATACACACTGACACATTGAGTGAGTGTCTCATCAATACACACTGACACATTGAGTGAGTGTCTCATCAATACACCACTGACACATTGAGTGAGTGTCTCATCAATACACACTGACACATTGAGTGAGTGTCTCATCAATACACACTGACACATTGAGTGAGTGTCTCATCAATACACACTGACACATTGAGTGAGTGTCTCATCAATACACACTGACACATTGAGTGAGTGTCTCATCAATACATGACACATTGAGTGAGTGTCTCATCAATACACACTGACACATTGAGTGAGTGTCTCATCAATACACACTGACACATTGAGTGAGTGAGTGTCTCTCATCAATACACACTGACACACTGAGTGTCTCATCAATACACATGACACACTGAGTGTCTCATCAATACATCCTGATTGAGTCTCATCAATACACACTGGCACAATGAGTGAGTGTCTCATCAATACACACTGACACATTGAGTGAGTGTCTCATCAATACACCCTGACACATTGAGTGAGTGTCTCATCAATACACCCTGACACACTGAGTGTCTCATCAATACACACTAACACATTGAGTGTCTAATCAATACACACTAACACATTGAGTGAGTGTCTCATCAATACACACTGACACATTGAGTGTCTCATCAATAAACCCTGACACATTGAGTGAGCGCCTCATCAATACACCCTGGCACATTGAGTGAGTGTCTCATCAATACACCCTGACACATTGAGTGAGCGCCTCATCAATACACACTGACACATTGAGTGAGTGTCTCATCAATACACCATGACACACCGAGTGAGTGTCTCATCAATACACACTGACACACTGAGTGAGTGTCTCATCAATACACACTGACACATTGAGTGAGCGCCTCATCAATACACCATAACACATTGAGTGAGCGCCTCATCAATACACACTGACACATTGAGCACCTAATCAAAACACACGCGATGCATGGTGAAACAGGGACGCTTAGCACCCCTCCGCTGAAATCATTCATGTACGCCTTGCGCTTCCAGTTACAAGGCGCCTACAATCCCCCGGGGGGGGGGCACTTGGCCTTATTATGGATGGGGGGGGGGAGCTGCCGCGGGACCCGTACCCGTCGTACAAGGTCAAAATGGCAAGGTATTAAGCTAATGTATAACCCGTCGTACACATTGAACCTGAACCCAAAAACCCGTCGTACAAGTCGTGAGGCCCAAAAAACATACCCCGTCGCGCGGCACATATATATACTACCTCTATACACTTAAGTGCCCCCCCCCCGGGCTACAACCTGACAACTCACACAGCACATTATCAGATTAACCGCATTACCACTAAGCCATCATCCATAATTGTCATATCGTGCCCTCGTGTGGTCAACTGCAACGTAGCACAAGTCGGCTTAAAAATATAATCGACCGACGAACGAAAACATCCTACATGGGATTGCACGCCCATGCGGGAGTAGACAACGCGTGGCTGTATAAGCTCTCCCAATTCGAGTTTCCCGCGTTTGTTTACGAGTTTCGTAACGTATTTCAACTCGGCAAAAGGTTTGAATGAGAGCGGGAGTTGTTATAATAGCATGCCGGTCAATAATCGATGTCATTGCTATTGCCCAGAAAGTGACTATTGGTGTAGGCGCCATACACACAATCGCCGAGTTACGTCCTGGCTTCGCTGTAGATGAAGGTTACGTATCTAGCGTGCACGGGTCGCACATAGAGTTATGCATACAGGAGTAATGACTAAAGAACTACTGTAGACATGCAACGCTAAACCTCACCATAATAACCGTAGCATTACTACAACAATGTTATATACAACATATATCTGTAGCGATATAGTCGCAATGTCATATCTGTACCGTTATGGATGCAATGTTACATTTGTAGCATTATAGCTGTAATGTTATATCTGTAGCACCATAGCTGTAATGTTATGTCTGAAGCATTATAGCTGTAATGTTATATTTGTAGCATCATAGCTCTCATGTTATATATGTAGCATTATAGCTGTACCGTTATAGTTGCACTCGTGGTTTTATAGTTGTACTGGTACAGATGTAATGTTATACGCGTGGTGTTATAGAACAATTGTTATACCTGTATCGTTATTCTAGGGGTCAGCCTACACTTACAGGTAAATTTCAACCTGTAATGTTATGAATGCAGTATTACATTTGCACCATTATACCAGCAATATAAAACTCACAAATACAGCTTTGCGCATGGCGCACATAAATATGCTAACTTTTAGCCCTAAGTGCGCTTCGAGCGGAAGCAGAAGTTGAAAGTCAACTTCACAGAAAAAAAACACAGATAGAGGCATCGGTCCTCGGTCAGGTACTCAGGTATGATGGCCTCGGATCCGAGTTCGAGTCACACACGGCGGCGGAATAAAAGGTTGCAGCCGGAGACACAGGTCAGTTCCAGGCTAAAAACAGCTGATCAACATAGGCATGTAACTCTTATACATATATTGCCAGCTTAATTATTACTTATTGATCTGCATGGTCATCAACATATCGACTTACTAATGGGCGAAGGTTTCGTGTAAATGCCCACATTCATTCTATGTCATTGCCCGCGCCGAGGATGATCCTCCCTTCTTAGTGAAGGTAACTGGCGGACTCCCAACGGACAATGACTGACGTGTATATCCGTTCGACGTCAACGTCGTTCTTGATAATGCAGGGAGTTAACGCAGGGTCTCGTGACGCATTAAACGTTTATGGTATATATAGGTTTATATTTCATTCGGCAAACACATGAACGTATTCCTCCGAGAATACCCAGTTCTAGTTTATTATACATGGCACCTTATGGTCAGAGCGCTAAATAATTACGAACAGCAGCTTTAGTATCACCGTCAATGTCATCAAATTCATCTCCTAACACCATTCCACCATTGTTAGTAAATCATTTTCCTCAACCACATCCGCTGTCACGATCAAACACGAAGGAAGATCGAGCTTCAATACCTAACTTACCCAAGACCGAATTACCCGTGTCCCTCTGGCGATCGTTCCCAACGGGCTGCGATTTCCGAGGACGTTCGGTCATGACATGCTTTCGGGGGAAACGTCAATGCCGACGGGCTGATATTGCAATGTTCTTAATTTGGCGCCGAGGGGACGTTCTCGTTTTCAAAATGAGGATAACGGCTTTATGCCATCCATCTAAGCAAGCAATACAGGACGTGTGGGGTGAAGGGGGAGGGGAAGGGGAGTAAGAACACCACAAAGCAGACGACAAAGCAAAAGAAAAACCGTAGTTGTGACAACGCACAAGGTCCCATTCACTTCATAGGAACAATAAATAGCACGCGTACCTCAGCGCGTACCCACAGAGATAGAAAGAGTTGAGCGCGAGAATGAAAGAGGTCTAATAGGGGGAAGATGGGAGTGAGTCATCGCTGGTGACTGATTGGGGCACGTCCCATTTAAAGACTGGACCTGGAGCCCGAATGTAAATCGATTCAATTCTTCGGCGTCCCCAATGTATTCTCGTCCGCTCATTAAACAACCATATCAGAGGGAGAGGGGTCAAGGATGACGAAATTGCTGGGATGGAGGCGTCGATGTCATCGTGTACACATGCTTCCCGGAATGTATGCTCAATTTGAGATTCTTCTAGGAAACCAGGATGACATCAAAGAGGCGTTTGAGGTAGGTGGTTGCGAGTTGATATATGAGGCGTTATGGAGTTGCAATGGGCGGGAGGGGACAGGAAAGTGTGGGGTGATGGTAGACATCTCTCAAATAAACAGTGCTGAACCTTCCCGCATTCTCACAGCATAACTTTGACATAGTAAATCAATGCAGCACCCACAGGCGCTCGGTTCTCGATGCCAAGTTTCCGAGAGCCGAGCCACTATCTATATATAACAAGCCGAGTCGCTATCTATATATAACAAGTGGTATATATAGATAGCGGCTCGGCGTTCGGAAGCTTGGCATCGGGAACCACGCGCCTTTGGAAGCACCAACACTGGATCATGAAAAATGTCTACCTGCCATAGTTGGGAATTGTTGTGAGGGACCTGGGTATTTCTTGTTTAGTCCTCATCCAGGGTTTTCTTGTGTAGTGGCCTGAGCACTATACCCAGATATATCAAGACTTCACTACGATACCATCACCACGTTATAACCGGTCTTATGCTGTATATATTGGAGCCACGTCCATCCGCTTCGTATCCTAGGGGTAAGCTCCCGAACCTTCGAACGCTCCTTCAACATATACACATCCCAAGTATCTATCGTTTACCGTATGGTTGGCCGTGGTGGACATAACGTTCAACTGTTGCGCGCAACTTGATCAGCCAATCAGAAAGCACCTTTAAATTGCGCGCAACTTTATTCGACCAATCCCAGCACAGGCATTAGATGCGCGTAACTAAATAAGCCAATCACAGCACAGGAATCAGTTGCGCGCATCTTAACCAGCCAATCAAAGCACAGGAATTAGTTGCGCGCAACTAAATCAGCCAATCACAGAGCGGGAATTAGTTGCGCGCAACTAAATCAGCCAATCACAGAACAGGAATGAGTTGCACGCAACTTAATCAGCCAATCAAAGCACAGGAATTAATTGCGCGTTACTAAATCAGTCAATCAGGAGTCATTGGTCGTCTCATTAACATATTCAAATCACACATATTGAAATATTTATATGAGCATCAACGGCGCGCTTCGTAACGGGTTTAGGGATATACATGGGTGGTTGATAAATTGTTTAAAAAATGCATATGTTGTTCATTGGACAGAGCTGTGATTGGCTGATTTAGTTGCGCGCAACTAATTCCTGCGCTGTGATTGGCTGATTAGTTGCGCGCAACTAATTCCTGTGCTGGTATTGGTCGAATTAAGTTGCGCGCAATTAAAAGGTACCCTCTTATTGGCTGATTAAATTGCGTGCAACTACACATTTAATTGCGCGCAACAGTTGAACGTTATGTCCACCACGGCCAACCATAGATACAGGGACTTCCCTTGTCTCAATTTAAAGCCCCCCTCACCACCTTAAACATCCAGCCGTCTTAGAGTACATTTCCCCTGACAATCACACGCCCTTCGTCCTACTATTAGTGGGGAGATAGGTGCTACGGTTGTTAAGGAGGAAGAGGGTGAATGTGGTGGTGGTGGTGGTGAGGGGGGGGGGGTGTTGGCAAGCGCACGACGGTGCATTAGAGGGAGGAGGAAGCATAGGTGAGGACCCAACTAACTGCGAGTTGAACATTTTAATGACACAGGGATTTGTGCATTGGCCTACCGGCCGCTATCTTCTATGTATACATAAACCCAAGGGGGACAACGATTTCGCCACCAGCTCACCAAAAATCTCGCCTAAACCAGCTTTAGTCTTGTTTACGAGCCTGGCGCGCCCCATAGCCATAGAGAACATCTTCTTCTACCTAACAAAACCATCCGCCCCGACATTTGCCACCTAAAAAGATACTTTTTTCGAGTTCAAACGCTATTTTAGCCGTTCAGACGATTTACTGTACCCGGAAGTTCATTGATCGTCTGCCCGTCGTCCGGGGAAAAGAAATCGCGAGCTCTGATTGGACAATCTAATTAAGAACATTATATATATATATATATATATATATATATATATATATATATATATATATATATATATATATATATATATCCAAATGCTCTAGAAAAAAAGAACAAAGCCGCATGATGTTTTGAAATGAGGAACTATAATGTTGCTTATTTGATGTACTCATCTCATATCCAACAATCACTTATTCCCTCTTAAACCCCAACCTCTACCCCAGATGGTCATCTTACTCGGGAAACATCAGTAACTAGGTTTCATTAACTTAATAGATCAGTTTTAAAAAAGCACGATTCGAGCAAAGACTGTCTCTCACTATGGAATCGGTAGCGTGTCAGAGAACGATGCGACAGACAAATATGCCCAAATTGAATAATGGTCGCGGATATCATATCAAAGACTAAATATAGCGCATGCCTCGGTGATGACGAACGCTTCTTGATGAGGGTTGGGGAGGGAGAGATAATACATCATTCCACTGAACATCCATCAACTGAGGGTAACCAGTGAGAGGGATAATGTCTGCTATTCAGTCGCAGTAAAGCCACCACGTACCTATCACCGGTCTTACTCGGACCATTCCAGTTATATGGCCGGCGTCCCTGTGGCAGACGAATTTGCGACAACTCAAACAGCGAAGAACTAGGCGCTATCGTAACATCACTGCCATGTGCGACAATGATCATTTGGACGCATGCAACTATCATTGCCGAGATGTTATGCTGCTCTTTTGGTCCTAGGGGTCACATACGCTCGGATATCAATATGAGGTTTCCGAGCGCTGGTCTGACGGATTTGTAATGTAGGTATTTGGTTCTGTATTAGATCCGACTGACTCTCCGAAACTTGAAACTGGGATATGAGCATTAGTGTCGTAGATTACCGGTGTCATATATTGTCGGTGTCGTAGATTACCAGTGTCGTAGATTACTAGAGTCGTATATTGCCGGTGGCGTATATTGCCGGTGTCATATATTACCGGTGTCGTAGATTACCGGTGTCGAATATTGCTGGTGTCGTAGATTACCGGTGTCGTATATTGCTGGTGTCGTAGATTACCAGTGTCGTATATTGCTGGTGTCGTAGATTACCAGTGTCGTATATTGCTGGTGTCGTAGATTACCAGTGTCGTAGATTACCAGTGTCGTATATTGCTGGTGTCGTAGATTACCAGTGTCGTATATTGCCTGTGTCGTAGATTACCGGTGTCGTATATTGCCGGTTGCGTAGATTACCAGTGTCGTATATTGCCTGTGTCGTAGATTACGGTGTCGTAAGTTGCCTGTGTCGTAGATTACAGGTGTCTTATATTGCCGGTGTCGTAGATTACCAGTGTCGTATATTGCCTGTGTCGTAGATTACCAGTGTTGCATATTACTTTTGCTTTTACCATTTGCTTTTAAACTCATCTCACACCTGCCTATAATTGACTTTTGATTGTTCTCGAGGGTCCGCTTACTGCGATGACCTTTCTTTCCGAGCTTAATTTAAGACCCACTTCCTTGTTGATACCATTAATAAGTCTAATAAGATATACAGGTATATTCTATAAAATAAGGAATTTGTTGCCACCAGATATTGCTATACAACTATACTCTGCATTTATTCATTCCAGGATAGCATATGGAACAGAAATATATGGTAAGACAAAATATGGATGATTCATAAGCTAGAAGCATTTCAAAAGACCAGATGCCCAGTCATCTAATGTCTTGTTAGGAAATGTTATAGGGACCCTGTATTGTCCTGGCGGTTTTGTAATATCACTACAGCCCTATATTTAATTGTTAAGGTCATGTCAAGTAAGATGATTACACTAATAATTTCATCACACCTCATGTGGCATTAAACAGAGCTCATATAAGCACAAGTTAACATACGGCCTACGAAATTTTGTAATGTAATCATTTGGATCTGTCATGATACAAATTAAATATGTATATGTATATGCATATATATATATATATATATATATATATATATATATATATATATATATATATATATATATATATATATATATATATATATATATATATATATATATATATATATATATATATATATATATATATACACATATAGACATATAAATATATATATACATATACATATCTGAATCCAATAGAATTACCTATGTCAAATTCACAAAATTCAAGCCATTATTTATTCAAGACTCCTTGTGAAACAGCCATACTGGTTCTCAACAGCAGACAATTGCAGTATTAATAAACATAACTTCGTATTATGTAAATAAGGGAATGTTTAGGCATGAATAATTTGAGGGATTAGCCATGACCCACTCCCCCACAAGTGACAGTCAGCAAAAACAGGAGAGGGTGACACAATTTTATCATTTCGGAGTTGAATTGTAATGGCAATTTCCTTCCTAGCGATGACAGGATGAAATTGATGAATCAATATCTAAAACCTATAGAATTACCAACGTCCAATTCACTAACTTAAAGCCATGTTTATAGAACGTTTTATTCTTTAAAAGTATTTTTCCACCTTAATAATTGTTTCATGAACTCGGATCAGCTACTGCAGTTCACAGGAAGAATACACGGAAACCTGCACTAATGTGAAAATAATACAGTTGATTGCATAAAGCCATCTTCTTTGTAGTTGACTGGCCAAATACCCAACGCTAACAAAACAGCATCATCAACAGATGCGGCATACTACTAGACGAGCGTAATTCTGCTTGTATATAATATTTAAGATGTCAATCCACCATCAGTGTGAGGTACCAATGTGCAAAATATTGACAGAAATTACATCACAATATTTTTCAGCAAACAGATATTTGTAAAATAAAGACCTGCATTCTCATGGCAACACTGGTATAGTATTGACACATGTAGAGTATGACTACGCTAGCCCATTACGAATCAATACGCCAGGCCAGAAACTCGACCCATTGCCGTGGACCTATATGAGTATATCTATTTTAGGTCTAAGCGAATCCCCGTACGGGCCGAAGACCCCTAATATCAAATATATTCGACGAATGTTGACTCGAAAATAATCCATGGGAATTTAAAGGCCGGTCTGCACAGATTTTAATATTGACAGGATTGAAGATTAGATGCCAGATTATACGCCGATCCTATATACCAACTCATATTTCAAGTCCAACCTCACGATTCACGAAGCCAATGCCTATGCCAATGGCTATGGTTGTGGTACTAGCAAGCATGCGAGTTTAGCTTGCGAATGCAATAGAAGACAATTCCGTTATACAATATTGTAACTGGAACAATAAAAAAGACTTTGCTGAATGTATCCGGATAACCACTGACTAGAGATCACACAAGGTTGTTTGTAGGGTAGTAATGCAGCACATATTGTCGCTAATGGCACGGTACCAGGGTACCGCTGTCATCTGTCAAGAAAATCACGAACCTGTTTGGCCTTTGCCAAGCGTCTTTTCAAGACGATACGGGCCTACGTATTGCTCTTCCCGGTGTGACATTTTCAGCTGCTAATCCACTGAGAAAATATCACCTTAATCCACAAGGAAGATATCCCATCGAGCGACCAACGTGTTTTATTCCGATCGTCATGGGAGCTGTCAAACTGCGTTCAGTCCGCCATGTTGGTGTTTACATCCGGGAAGCCTCATCTTCCATTCAGACTCCAGCACACTCTAGCGAATGTGTGTGGAAAAGGTGCGCCCATCAGCCTCAGCAACAATTCGTTATGATATTGTCATGATGATCGAATATGCATTTGGTCAAGTGTGTGTGTATCTGTCTGCGGATATATCCAGCTACTACTCACAAACGGCTGCAAATAGCTAGTTCCAAATGGGTCTAATCATGCAACTTTTCACAAAGAATCTGCTGCTATTCATAGCAGTTTGCAAGGTCATCGCCTTCAGGGTTGAAACTGCCTTAAAGGTCAAATGTTCGTTTCGTTTCATACACATTATTTGGCTTTTAGTAACTATTTGCAACAACCATCTCTGTAACGCAGCTGCATATATTGGAGGATGTTCATGTCTCAATAATGAGGGAAATGTGATAATGCAAGTGTGCTTGGAGATGTGACTGAGCGATTTTCTTATGGCTGTACATGATAGTGAGGAAAAATGAAATAACTGAAGTCGAAATAAATGGTATGGTGATCCCTACAAGTACAGAGAGCTATTAACTGTTACATTGTGAAGTTGCAGAGCTTTTAACAGTTTCATAGAGAAGTAGCCAAAGGTGCAAATAATGTTATGTGAGCAAACCGAAAATTAAAAACAGATACGTTATCTGACAACATATAACATTTAGGATATTTGATGGTCCAAGGTACGTGACGCGTTGTGAGATAATTGAGTTCATCCCTGGAGTGTATCACCACTGGGAAAGAACGACGTGACACGATGAGTTGTGAGGACGTTGAGTATATCATCACTGGGAAAAAACGATGTGACACATGATAAGTTGTGAGGACGTTGAGTATATCATCACTGGGAAAAAACAACATGACACATGATGAGTTGTGAGGACGTTGAGTATATCATCACTGGGAAAAAACGATGTGACATGAGATGTGAGGACGTTTAGTATATCATCACAGGGAAAGAACGACGTGACGCATGGTGAATTGTGAAAATGTTGGCACCACCAATGAAGAATTATTATGGAAGGCCTAATTCTAAAATAAACTTCACTATGAAAGGTCGTGGCTAGCATAAATACCAGCCACAAGTACATTAGCAATCTGAAGAAATACCTGCAGAAGGCCAGTTGATCAGTTGCATCACCATTAATTTCTTTTGTGTTCCTGTTCTATATTATAGTAAGTTAAGCATTGGTTAAAAACTATTATATCAAACTGGACAGGTCCGTACTGGACAGGTCCGTAGCTGGATAAGGGAGCTCGGTGATTCGCTCGAACACCCCCTACACCCCATTGAGAGTAATAAGGAAGCGAGGTCCACCCTACCGCTGATAAGCGCCCAATACACAATGCAAATGGTTCTTTTACCATATTTTCTCTGTAGTCATTTTTAAGGGTTTGTCGACAAGAAACTTTGAGTGTTACTTGAATTGTACTTATATTCCTATACATCACATAAAGCAAGCAAACGAGAGTACTCCTATCACAAGGACAACCATTGGTAGCTTTAAATTGCTGCAATGTTTCATTTAGAAAAGTCAATATGATGAATACTTACATTACTCTATTTAAAGGTAGTTAAGTTTCTATGTAGTAATAACAATGCATAGAACTTAACGACTTCCACTACAATTATTTTCAGGATCTGATCGTAAGTCACATATTGCTCTCGACATCATTACTTCAACAAACAAATTTTTACATTATTACAATTAGGACTGTTGCGAGAATCTATATTTGTGCGAGTAGAAAACAATACTTCAATCCATTAGTAAGACTCCTCCTTCCATACTAGAGTACCTAGTCTTGTCTGGCGGCTTACTTTTTATTTTTTCGTTCTTACATCTTACATCGAATACCCTTTATATACAATCTGACCGTGACTTACATGTCAAATGAATGTGACCGATGACAGGATACTTATATGACATGATTATATATAACATGACGCTTCGGGTAACATGCTGCCTACGCTGTCTAACCCACGGGTTAAATCAAGTATGTTTGAAGCGTAATGGCATGAAAAACAGCGTTGTGTTTTTTCAGGAATAATAATTTAGTTCATGTGACTTTATTGAAAAACACTGGCCTTTTTAGAACACCCATCAAATGCGGTGTCTTAACAGCTGATTGAACTTGTGGCGAACTTAATAGTCTCCCACTCCCCATACAAATACTTGCTACAGGCCTGAAAGACTGAGTGCGATTTCTCACTTCACTCGGGTGCCGTAGTGGTAAGTGCCGCAACCGTGAAGTGCCGTACTGGCTAGGGACCGTTGTTGTCGTGCCGTATCGACCTGCTACCGCGACGAGTCATGGCTGGGGGTCACATCAGGGAATAGGTTTCGGTCACAGTGGAGATAAGCTAGGGGTCAAGGCAAGGATAAAGTAATTCCATAAAACTGAATAACTACTTTTCCACCAAGGCAACCCAGGCAATCTACTATAATTGCTTTAAATCTTGCTCAGATTTTACATACTCAACATTTGAAAAAATAAGAATACTACTTCATAAAATGTGCCAATTCCAATGAAAAAAAGGACAAGGCTCCCCAAATTAAAAACATGATGACTCAAGTCAGTTTTATGCAACCATCTTGAATACTGAAAATACCTGTGCTCGCAAGTTGTGATAGCTGAAAAACAAAAGAAAATGTAGTCCATCAAAAAACTCTTTGATCTGTCCGAGCAGATTTCCAAGAAAAATATGTAGTGGATAAGGACTTCCTTAAAATTAACATCACACCTGATAAGACTCCTTATTTCTCAAAGGCTCTTAGTGAAACAGCTATACTGGTTCTCCAGAGCAGGGAATTGCAGTATTAATTATCATAACTTCGTATTATGGATATAAGGAAATGTTTAGGCATGAATAATTAGATGGATTAGCCATGACCCACTCCCCCACAAGTGACAGTCAGCAAAAACAGGAGAGGGAATGGCCCTTTCCTAGCGATGACAGGATGAAATTGATGAATCAATATCTAAAACCTATAGAATTACCAACGTCCAATTCACTAACTAAAAGCCATGTTTATAGAACGTTTTATTCTTTAAAAGTATTTTTCCACCTTAATAATTGTTTCATGAACTCGGATCAGCTACTGCAGTTCACAGGAAGAATACACGGAAACCTGCACTAATGTGAAAATAATACAGTTGATTGCATAAAGCCATCTTCTTTGTAGTTGACTGGCCAAATACCCAACGCTGACAAAACAGCATCATCAACAGATGAGGCATACTAGACGAGCGTAATTCTGCGTGTACATAATATTTAAGATATCATCCACCTTCAGTGTGAGGTACCAATGTGCAAAATATTGACAGAAATTACATAACAATATTTTTCAGCAAACAGATATTTGGAAAATAAAGACTTGCATTCTCAAGGCAGCATTGTAATAGTATTGACACATGTGAATGGATATCTGCAGAGAATATGTTAGGTGGAAGTTTTGTAAATAATAACGGATGTAGAAAGGACGGAGAAATTTTTAAAAAATGATGCAATTACAAAAGTATGATATTTAAGAATGAAAATGTGCATAGCACACAACCTTGAAGTCACACAAAGGTCAGTGATTATCTTTCATAAAAGGAATGATTTGTAAGCAAAGTAGATGTTGAACATGAGAAATAAAAATTATGACAACAAAACAGGTGATACAGTTTAAGGGAGTAGCTCATAGAAGAATTCAAAGTGATTTGAAACAATCAGACATGATGATTGTGCAGACCTGCAAGAATAAACAGCAATTGAATCGAGGTAATATTTTCCCAGAAGGCATTCGTTATATCACAGAACGTGCACCACAGGGCTCTCCTTGTAATGATAACCCTCAGATAAAACAAACTCCATTAACACAATATCGAAGTCGTTTGACTGCAAGGGTTAAACAGATCAGCCAACACCACTGAATCACTAGGTCCAGCAGTACACACTCTATTGAGAAATAAGACTCAGTTTAAATGTTATCTCAATGAATATATCACATGGTGAAACATAATTCGAGCAGTGTTATTAATCATGAGAGCACCAAGTTGAAACAGCCATATATGCGTAGTATGCATGGGGGATCAGAATAATAATTCCATGTCTTCAGAACGTTAACTACATCACTAAACATCTACAACCCCTCTATGCATGCCATCATCAAAATAGGACATAATAACAATGTGGAATTATTCCTGATATGGACAGGTATCACAGCCATAGCACCTGAACCCCACCTGCCATGCCCTAACCTATTTAGAGCTTTGTGAAAAATGTAGTTTATATCCAGAACACATCAATCTGTATTTCTTAATCCTGTTGGTATTTGAGGATTAAGCATGTTGAAACAATCTTGTACTATTTGTGATTTGCATATTCAGCCATATGCTGGTACCATCTGCTACAATTAACAGGCAGCTAATACAAAGACAACACAAGAAATGAATAAGTACATCATATTTCAGCAATGAGTTCCAGCTAACACCAGTAAGTAAAATGCCACTCCCTCTTCCATGGCACTAAAGTCAACATTATCACATCATAGGTCCAACAATTTCATTCATATGTTTCATAACATAACTGGAACCCCAGACATATGTATTTACTCAGTATATACACTAAAACCAAGGCACTCATTGAAATCCTACAGATTCTACATTGTCATTGCTTTCCAATTGCTTTGAATTTATACACCGTTTTTAAAATACATACTCACTAGGTAGGTATAAACACAAACACATACAAAACTTCCATGTCTACACATTACAGAGTGTCCTAGTTTCCCTGTAATCACACAAGGAAAGTTGAAGTTGTACATAAGCTAGAATGATGTCATTCACAATGATGTACAGTTAACATAATTAACAAGGTGATTGCTCCTTGCAGTGGATTTCTCCATTGAATCTCATTAGGGTGTGGGAGGGACGTTCTCTATCGGTATGCTTGTCAGTCAGTGCTGAGGTAGACCTTGCTGGGAGTCTTTCTCGCATTCTTGATCTTCAAGAATCTCTGTCATCTGCTGGAAATGCTGAAACAATTGGATGAATACTCATCTTCCAGGCAAGTGTTTAGGGGCGGAAACCAAATGTGAAAGTGCATACAATTTCCAGAATTTTCCAACATTCACTTCATTCAACAGGTCACACAAGGAGAGTAAAGGATCATTATCATGATAATATATGAGTACTTTGATCTGCATGGCACATTTGAACCCACACAGCTCAGGCAGCAAAACAAAACCATTATCTCTAGGGCAATTCATTGAACATGCCCACTAGCTTCATACAACATGAATAAATGACAATGAATATTTGACTATGCATAATGCAAGCAAAATTGTAAAATGAGGGCATATTAAACCACCCAGGTCTTGAATTTACAGTAAATAGACCCTCTCTCAAACCACAATGGACCATGCATTTAAGCAAAAGAAGTGAGACCACACAAAGCTAGATGAGGATGATTTTTAAACCCTACCTGCTGGACCCAAGCCCTGTTCTGTAAACATTGGTCCAGTATGTCACTGATCTCAGACACATCTGACCTGATGGTATTTACCTGCAGATAAATAAATAAATATATATATATATATATATATATATATATATATATATATATATATATATATATATATATATATATATATATATATATATATATATATATATATATATATATATATATATATATATATATTGACCAGGAAAAAATACATTATCTACGAATGGCTAAGTATTGTTGTATATCGAGGTATATTAAAACAAACTTCCATAACATAAAATACTCGCCTCTGGTAACTGATTGCTAATTGCTCTTTGCATTTTATTGCAATGCACATTTTGGTTTACAACAGATTTCATTTTGCCATTCTGCCAAGTCTCTGAGTCATCTCAATTATTGCCAAAAAGGAATGTCATACTTAGTCAAGCTGCCATTCACATTTCATTGTCAGCAGTTGAAGCAGTAGAGAGTAAACAGGGTGGAAGTGGTAGTCTCCTACACAGTGATTAGAGGTGAGTATTGTATATTTTAGAAATTGGTTTTAAATTAAAAAAATACCATGATAAAAAACCCTCACCTTGGGTCACTGATAGCTGGATCTGTCTAAAAGTTAAGGTAAGTGTGGGGTTTAACAGCACACCAACACTAATGTGTAATATTACGCCTCGAAAGGTGGGATGAATAGGAAGAGATAAAATTGGCGTCATAGGGCAACCGCCTTCTAGGATAAGGTAAGGTTAAGTAAGTAAAGGGTTTAACGGGACACCAATTTTTTTACCCGATTAAGCAGCCACCATCAGGGAAACAGAGGGGAAATCTATGTTGATGAAGATGAACTACAACAAGAAGGTGAAAAAGATTGACTTGACTGATTGACTGGACTTCTCTCTTGCTAAAGCATACCAAAGCCGCCAGCTGTTGAGATCACGAGGTTTGTTCAGCTGGCTAAACATCAGAACCTGTCATGTCATTTGGTCTCATAGGATTGGTGACATAGGATTGGTCTAAGGGGAAGACAGGTGAAAGCTAAAACCTTAAGTAGGCTGTTCAGCCCCATATCGGGCACTCAGAGATTATTTTGTTAATACATCACTACGTTTAACGCAGACATAAATAATGCCATTTGTGTCATTATTTGACTTGAAATAATCATTATGTGCTGTAGTAATCTGCTTAATTTAGTTGTCATTCCATGGATAACGATGCCTCCCTAAAACCATGAACCACAAGAATGTAACTACCCCGCTATCAATGTGTATGCTTAGGTAACAAAATATAAATTACATCAAATCTTCACTTATTAAAGTTGTTGGTGTGATTGCGCTAAAATCAGACCCACATGCAGGAAGGATAATTTGCGACAAAAAATGTGACAGCCGAAGTGAGAAACCATTTTCAGAGACCGCAGCGCTGCGTAGCGACTAAAAGTCTGAAAACTTTTTTCCAAGGGGCGGTTGCCAAGCTTACTTGCTAGGCAACTTTGTTACAAATATGGGGCTGAACAGTCTCTTCCAAAACGGGCCACACATCTCTTCCGAGACAACAACCGATAGATCCTTAATAGACAATTGTTGGTTTACTGCCAAATCCTCATGAGTGATGTCGATTTTCTGCTGATGGTGAGCACTCCTCAATACCGTCTTAACAAAGTTCCCTTGTTTGCTTTCTACAGAGTGTAAGTGAACTCAGTCAGAGAACTATTTGCGGGTGGCAGTGAATTGGTCGTTGCTGGGGAAGTGAGACACCCTATTCAGTCTCTATCTCACTTGCCTCGCTAAACAACACCCGGTTCCTGTCTGTGTCCACCTGACACACCTAAACACATTCATCTACCAGTACCGCTAAACAACGACTGGTTCCTGTCTGCGTCCCCCTGACACACCTAAACACACTCATCTACCAGTACCGCTGCCAACACCTGGTTCCTGTCTGCGTCTCCTGACACACCTAAACTCACTCATCTACCAGTACCGCTGCCAACACCTGGTTCCTGTCTGCGTCCCCTGACACACCTAAACACACTCATCTACCAGTACCGCTGCCAACACCTGGTTCCTGTCTGCGTCCCCTGACACACCTAAACACACTCATCTACCAGTACCGCTGCCAACACCCGGTTCCTGTCTGCGTCCCCCTGACACACCTTAACACACTCATCTACCAGCACCGCTGCCAACACCCGGTTCCTGTCTGCGTCCCCCTGACACACCTTAACACACTCATCTACCAGCACCGCTGCCAACTTTTCCATGTTCTAACAAACCCTTTGTTTAAGCAGCTCTACCGATCTCGGCTGCTTTACCAGTGCCCGGGGCACACCAGCACAAGCTGATGTACCAATGCCGGCAGATGCACAAGCGTGGGCATGCTTCCAGGTCATGATGGCTTCAAAGGTGTGGGAAGGTTTTTGGTACCGGTGTGAGCATGCCTCCTGGGGTCCATTTACCTGTACTGTAGTTTAACAGGTGAGGGCGCATTTACAAGTACTGTGGTTTAACCGGTGAGGGCACATTTACAGATACTGTGGTTTAACCGGTGAGGGCACATTTACAGGTACTGTGGTTTCACAGGCGAGGGCACATTAACCCTATTGGTGTTTTCACAGGTTAGGGCCCATAGCCCAGGCACTTCAAGGTTGACCACTAAATAACCAGTCATGGTGAAAATACCTGTCACAGCTGACCAACAGGTACTGGCTGATACACCAATGAAGTAGTTGGAAGAATTACCAGTGAAAACCATAATGTGGTTTGAAAAAGTTTTCACACTTGCCCTTCTTTTAAACATGCTGAACCCTAGCATCAGTTCTCAGCTAGGAGCCCCCGTACAATGGCCTCAGACAGTAGCTCAAGTCACACAATTAAGCGGAACAAAAATGTGTGGGCAGCGATCAGTTCAGTTCCCAGCTCAAAAGAACTATATCAACCTTGGCAAGCAACTTTTACATTTTCGCATTGTGTTTATTTCTTTAACCTTCAGACGATTTGTATTAATGATGTCAAATGGAAAAGATAATTGATCTTTACATAAAATAAGTATGTGTATGTATGAATATATCTATATATGAATGTATTGGGTTTCTTTTATAATATGTATTATTGTACTAAGCTATGCATCTCCCATGCCAAAAAGGTTGGTGTTCTGACCTTATAAGTTTCCAATACTCTAAATATTATAATTTCTTAATATATATATATAATCGGGTCAAATAAACTGTTTCTTAGTCTTAGTCTTATACACCAATTAACAGCTTAATCATTTCCAGTATTTCCTTGGAAATCCACAAAGCAACTTAATAATCGGCGAACCGACAATAAATCAGGCTTGAGTCCAGAAGCTGCGCATGCACATGCGGAAACAGTAAAGACATAATGAAAGTGGCAGACTAGTGGGTTCTCTGGATTTCATCCGCCCCCAGATAGCCAGTACACTCACAGGTCACTTGTAACAGAGGAGAAGAGCTGTGAGACACTGTCTGCTAACATACAAAGAATACCTTAGCACAGAGCCCCAACTACTCTGTTGCTTGGTATCCCTATGAGGCTAAGCTAACTCTGATTTATTCCATTTGTGAATTAGTCTAACCTGAACAAATTTCACAAGGCAAAACTTTGAAACATTTTGTCTTGGGACATGAAACACATCCCAACTGGTGAAAAAATGTCCATGCCGAGCTCTCTCTTGCCCTGACATAATAGTTACGTGGCCCTATACTAGGCAAGAACACACAAAGCATCAACCAAACCACTGTAACAAGCAATGACAAAATGGAAACTTATCTGAGGTAGATAACTACCCATAATGCTGCTTGACCAAAAATAGCAGGCGTGTAAGGCCATTGATGACCCGAAGACTTAGATGAAAGACAAAATTAAATCTGTTGTAAACCTATGTGTGCATAGCAATGTCACGCAAGGAGATATTAGCGATCAGTGGCCAGGTGAGGTTTTGTTTATAGCAAAAGAATATATATATATATATATATATATATATATATATATATATATATATATATATATATATATATATATATATATACATATATATATCAGTGGCCAGGTGAGGTTTTATTTATAGCAAAAGAATATATATATATATATATATATATATATATATATATATATATATATATATATATATATATATATAATATATATATATATATATAATATATATATGAATGGATGTATATATATATATATATATAATGTATACATATATATATGTATATATATATATATACATATATATATATATATATATGTGTGTGTGTGTGTGTGTGTGTGTGTGTTGTGTGTGTGTGTGTGTGTGTGTGTGTGTGTGTGTGTGTGTGTGTGTGTGTGTGTGTGTGTGTGTGTGTGTGTGTGTGTGTGTGTGTGTGTGTGAATTAAGCATGGTAAAACGTTTACCTGTACCCTACAGTGCCGATGCAGGTTGTGTTTGTAGTGTCGAAGACGATGGTACACCTTGGCTTGATACACGACCGCTTCACTAACGGCGAACTCCTGATTGACACAAGAAAGTCCTCAACACTTCATGTACCATGGTGGCTCTATTATGATGTTTATACAGTAAAAGCTGACCTTCTTGTTTTTAATATGTTTTGTGAATCACAGGCTGAACACAATAACAGCCCAAACAAGATGCCTATAGTGCTTTAAGCTCTGATACTTTTCAAAATCAAGTTATGACAAGATTTTATCACGATGCTACATTGGGTTTAAATAGTGCATGAGATTTCCAATAATAACTCAGGGGACAAAGGTCATGCAAAACATGCAAAATACCCAGTCTAATAACAAGTCTTATTTTGGGCAGCTAGCCAACTTTATAAGAAGATGTGACATAAAAAGAGGATAAAGGTCATGCAGGGTTATGTTTGCTTGGAACTTTCAACATCAGAGGGTTTCATGTGTTATTTCAGGCAGCTAATTTGGTTTTACATGGAAATGTGCAATCAAAACTTATTCTCTAACGGGTTAACATAGTACAGGGGTAAAAGGTCATGTGGGGCTTTTTTTTGTTTGCAAGGAGCCATCAACATAGCAGGGGTCCATGTGTAATTTTGGTAAGGTATCTTGTTTAATAAGAAAACGTGCCACCCAAAGTTTATGAACTGATAGTCTGACACTAGAGCAAATGTTTATATTCAGCTCTGCCCAAGACACAGGTAACAATAAATACCTCAAATAATAAGAAGCAAGCATTCATATCTTGCAGTTTTGTTCATCATGGATAAAACCCCTGTAATATATTATCCTACATAACAGATAAGGATAACACATCCTACCTGCACTGGGCACTGAGGCAGCCCAACTTTCTCTAGAGTGTGAAAGTTGTATGGATCTCCTCGTAGTTGAATCACATAATTGGCCCGGAAGTTCCCTGATAATGAAACCTGAACCAAAAGCAAAAGATATCCATTGCTGAAGTATGATGATGAGAAGGAAAACATTGACCATGGGTGATGATAAAGATGATGTATATAACGCGAGGGCCATCTTGGAGATTACCCATCAAGATCAACATTGTCTCAATAATTTTCCTCATATTGGCTACTGAGCACGATACAGAGATGACGAATGACCAACATTTCAACCACTCCATATCTCCTCTAATATATTTCTTTGCCTTTTTATTTAAAATAGTAGGAAGATTTGTGAGCAAACTTCATTTCTAAACCAAATGGAAAGGAAAGTACCCCCAAAAAATGCAATAAGATGCATTTCATCATAAGGATAGAGTATTCCATTATAACTTGAAACAAAATTAACTGCATAGCCTATATTGACTGAAATACAATGCTTCAAAATTGCTACTTTTGTAATGTCTTTGGATTCAGTCAACACCATCAATGTGCACTTTTTATGATAATCAAAAGAATATCAACAATTTCCACTGTCTGCAGGATATTTCCTATGATAAATAATTATTTTTCCTATAGTAAATAATATTTCAATAAAGGCACCAGGACAAGTTCCTATGAGGCAGTTATTGGCAAAATGATCAAGAATGTATGATTTAGGGTCTAGACAAATCAAAATTGCAGAATTCTGCCAGTATAAGGTAGATTTACGGTACCAGGTGATTGCCTCGAACAAGTATACAGGATCGACTCCATCAGAGTGTAGCCACCAAAGCAACATTTACCTGGCAGCTGGAATGGAGATTGGACTTGGGAGTGATCAGCATTGTGGGCAGCTCATCCATGGCCACCTTAAAACACAACACTTCATTTCTAGTACAAAAAAACCACCTCTCTGGATTGCAACAGAATTAGCTCTAGATGTACTATGAGGCTAGTTTATGCAACTATAAACTGATAAACAATAGCTTGGTGATAGAGAATACTGGACCTGTCAAGCATCTCTGCATATTTAAATCATACAAACACATTGTTAAATTCATGACTCTATGAGCACAACAAAAGATTGGATAGGAAGTTGGAAAGCCCCTCGCACCTGCTGTGCCTTAAGCTGCTTGTTATGAGCCTGAACAGTGCAGAGCATTCAACAGAAAAAGGGAAGCAAACAGACGGCTTTTTACAACATTTACAATTAAACGCTTTGACCAGACTGAATCATATGTGGCAGTCAATGGTCCAATTAAAAGTTCAAAAGACTCATTGTGTCATACTGCCCCAGTAGTCTAACCACATGAGGTAGTCGAGCTCTAATGCGTTGGTTAATGCATCAATAATATTGCACAAGCCATACTGACAAAACAAGCTAAATGTATCAGATTCATTCATTCCTTAATTGAGGTAAAGTTAAGGTCAAATATATCCTCTCTTATCTAAGGTCCCACCAAATTATAATGTGGCTTTAAAGAAATTAAAATAGGTCTTCTGGTTGCTTATAAATGCCAGTTCCAATTTCACAATGGGTTTACATTGCACAAGGGATTTATCAATAATACCTCAGGTCACCTAGGGCTGTATTGTTACCTATTAGGGGCTTGACAGAAATTACAATAGGTCTTCTTATCATATATGAACAGCAGTTGAAGTTTCCCATTGGTTGTACATGCTACAAGATATTTCGATCAGTTTTTCAATAATAACTCAGAGGTCAAAGATCATGCAGAGTTGTCATCTTGGTTTATACGAAAAATTGCCACCAAAAACAAACAGACAGATAGACACATGGTAGGACAACAGAGCAAAGGTGTATAATAAGCTCTGTTGAACAGCAGAGCTGAAAACCTGATGAAAACAACTCACCTTAAACTCATCTGTCCATTGCACACTAAGGATCAAAGTCTTCTGTCTGGTTTGGAGAAGTGAGTCAATGGTTTTAAGGGCATCCAAGTAATATTCATCTGTTTTAAACAATGACACATTCTCTTTGATATATTCTTCCAAGAAAACAACAAGAATACAACAGGAAGCTGTCTCAGGGATGCTGTAAGTATACAGAAGATTGAATACTTAACCTATGACAAGTACTTGGACAAATACATTATCCCTACTCATTATTTAGACAAATACTTTATCTCTAGTTTGTATTTACTGCAAAACTGAACAGTTTTGGGATCATTCAGAAAGAAAATTAATTTGACACTTTAAGACAGGAAGTTATAAAGAAATGATGATTCAATTTCACCTTGTTCTTGGTGAATAGCTGTGAGGAACTGAGGGTCTAGAGCTTGACTGACTAGGGTCTGCATGTACACATTGAAGGACTGCATGAGAGGTTCCTCTTCAAGTCTACTCCACCACAACATAAGTAATGTGAAGTTTATCCACAAATGAAATGGAATGAAAGTCTAGTATTGCAGAAAAGAACGAGGAGATATAATCAGAGTGATGAATGAAGATGATTTTCATGCTTTGACTGTACCTCTCAGGTACAATTGGGTAAGACCATTAAATGAATCCCGGATAGAATACAAAAAGTCGGAACACAACATGTATGTGACAAAACTAGGCAGCTCACTATTAGTCAAGAGCTTAACTCACATTAAATCTTGAGCTTAAGTCTCCTCAAAAACTGATTGCTTGGTGAGGAAATGTGCCATCAAAAGTCATTCTCCGTTGGGTTTCCATAGCACAAGAGATGTTATATAAATTTTTATCAAATAACACTTGGGTCTAAGGTCATGGGGGCTGTTTTGGGTTTGCAATTAGCAATCAACATCAGACGGGTCGTGAGCAATTTGGGTCAGATAGCTTTAGGTAATGCGAGAGATTTTTTTGTTTTTCTCGAGTCTTGGACAAGGGTTAGTTTCTAATATGATTGGTTAACATATTGTGCACTTAATATATCATACTCTTATATTTATTTTTGGTGACGCTGAAGAAGTATGCTATTCAAATACCTACACAATATTTGAAAAAAACCTTGTATTTGACATGTCTTATTGTAATGCTTACATGCCTACAAACTGTCAGTGACTATCACATCTTAAAAAAACATCCAGGTAAACAAACCTTTCAAGTCATTCTGATAATTCCATGCATCTGGTAAAACTGGATAAGCCCAGACATAAGTCATGGACTAACTCGGAATGGGAAAATAGAAAAACCCACGGTACATTATCGAAACCCATGGTGAAGTGAAAGCTGTAACGTTGCTTGGGGCACAGGAAATGATTCCATGAGTAAGACTTGAACAAATTTCATCATATCGTAGAGCGAAGAGGGTTCACTCAAGGCTCAGGTTGAGAAAATATATGAAAACGCCAACTGTGAGCCGTGTGTTGCTTTGTCGTAGCATCTCTTAAAACCACGTGGAATTCTCTAATTAATTCGTAGGCATGGTTGCATCATTAAAAGATGCAGAGTGATAAGTGACAGAAACTCTGAAAACAAATTTATTGTTTACCATTTTTGTTGTCGAAGAAGAGAAATGTTTTTTTGTTTTGATAAGGTAAGGTAAGTATAGGGTTTAACGGCACACCAACACTCATGTGTTATATGGTGCCAAGAAAGGTTAATAGATAAGATTGACCTGATTAAGCAGCGGCCTTCTAGGATAAAATGAAATGGATATGGAAAAGATAAAAATGGAAACGATTATCCCAGGGCAAGTCACCACCAGCCGGTTGACTGGACCAGGCCATTCCAGCCTCTTGTCTAGGTGAAATCCGGGCCATAGTATGGCCCTTGCAAGGACCACTACGCTCAACCACCAGTTCGTGAAAACAAAGCGCTTGAGTAAGTGAGATCTTTCTATGTAGTTCTCAAACCCGCTTGCTTTTGTTTTGGCTAGGGTGATGGCATGCACAGGATCCGCTGGCTTTGGTTTGGGGTGGTGGCATGCACAGGATCCGCTGGCTTTGGTTTGGGGTGGTGGCATGAGGGTTGGGAAGCGGTAGTTGGGGTTGATAGATTCGCGAAAGATGGGGTAATGGAAGCTGGTGAGGGATAGATAGCATGAATACATATTGCATTTGTAAATTCTATTCACTGACAATAAATACTATTTAACAGAGTTTATGTTGGTGGGGTAGGGTGGGATATTGGGATGGCTTTTGCAAGATGAGGTGATGAGTTGTATGTGTAGGATTTCCATTGTGCCTCTTAATGAATTGTAAGTATTGATAACAGTTAAAATAACTTCCTTCAAAATGACAGTTACAGTAATCATTGCATTGTATAGATGAAGTACAGTTCATTATGGATAACAATTGATATAATAGTCATCAAATTTGGATATTGATATAAATAATTCAATGTTTTGTAAACAGGAATAAAAAATGGAACAACACACAGTACAGTCAAAATGACACTAACTACAAACAAGATCCAACCACTCATTAGAAATATCCTTATTAACCTTTTGATGTAGGAAATATGCTCTGACCCTGTACCAAATGTAATTTGAGAATGACAAACCATTAAGTCAACAGTTACAAAGATTCCTCTACAAGCACCCATCTCAACACCTTTGTTGATCATAATATTTAGAAAAACAATAGCATCGTTCAATTGGAAGACAAAAGTAGCATCAAAACTATGAAATTTTCAAGAGGTCAAAGTCCAAGCAAACACTAACTATAATTCAGGTAGGCACTGCCAAGTTTATGGCTGAATATATCTATCAAAGAGTTGGCCCAAATTATATACATTGCCACAAGGAAACAGGGCCAGAAATATGAATGTATTATAAATTTCCAATTTGACATCAGGGGCATGACTAGGTTTATGAATGCATTGTGATTGGCCCACCTGTCATCAGGGGTGTGTGGCCTGTACTTGTCAATAACCTCAACTTGCTCCCCAATATCTCCACCAGAAAGCGCAGCAGACATAACCCCTATGGCTTTGTGAGAGCGCTGAATGGTATCAGACCAGCTTGAGTACTGCACACACATCCCCATCATAAGCTGATCATCAAGCATCAATATTAATATTGCAGGTTGTACGCATACAGTTTTGAAACATTGAAGATCTCTGAAGCCACTTGTTGACCTAATTGATTGGGTACCCACTGTAGAAGTAGCCTTGTGTATCAATCTGTCACCTTCCATCACCCCCTCAAACTTCTGTAGAAGACGGCCAGCATCCACACGCCAGATATCAAATCGCTCGTGTTTAAACTCATCACGCCTATCCAGTACAAAGCTTCCCTTCTGTCCACAAAATACATCACTAAATAATCAGAATGAATACCAGACACAAACATGATTCATTAGGGTGTGTGTGTGTGTGGAAGGGGCAGGGGATGTTGGGGATAATGAAGGCAATGATAATGACTGAGTAAGATCAATCAATGGATTCTAATTGATGGCTAAGGTAAGGAGTATAAGGGTCCACTCACAGGGAAGGTGTGGGGTTCGTCCCAGTCATCTGGTAGATCTGGGTTGGCAATATGAGGACCCAACATCGCTGCTACGGGAAGCTCATCAGCAGCTCTGGAAATGAGGACCATGGTTTAACAGGAAGGTGATTAATTCATAAAGATTATATTCGAGCATCATAAAAAACTTCTTGTGAAACTCATTGGCACTATAAGAGTAACTGACTCTGAAGCAGGTGTGCTAGCCCGGTGACAAACACGAGGAGCAGTAGCAGGGGCAGTTGTAATGCCTCTCATCTCCTCATCCCAACTCAACACCTTCATATCCTGATCAAGACACACCCCAAGAGGAGATAATAAGACTTAAACACAAATAAGTTAACCTCCCTACACCAAACATTTTTCACAATGAACAGGTCAATATTAGAACATGGTTCATCTTAAGACATTGATTATACATAATATAGCATCATTTACAAATATACTTTAACACATCCTGTCACCTTCCATCCACCAGCTCTCCACCTCCACCTTTTCTCACACACACACAAACACCCCACCCACCACACAAACAAAATCCTATTTTATGAATAATTCCAACCTCCCAATATCCTGGTCATTTTATCAAGCACCTCATGTATAATGAATGATAGGGTTCTTGAGTCTATCGCAGAATAAAGTATACTGTAGGTCAGGATAGGACAAGTTTCCTTTATTAATGCCATGCTTGAAACAATACCACTATCCACTCACCAAAAGAAACACAAAATACATAAATGAAGCACATTCTGGCCATTGATCAAAGAATATTCTGAAATGATGTACAAGGTGACATCAATATATAAATCACATATTCACGACATGCAGGAGATGCGAGTTTATCTGGGTCAAGTTTGCATCATTGGTTCCTTCTGACCTTTGAGCATCTCAAGATTACTTTGAGAAAGTCTGAACAAGAGAGATAATAACCTGGTCAATGCCGTAGGGGTTCCACACCGGATCCTTGTCGGAGTCGTATGTAGGCGGTTCTTCACCAGAGGCCGAGTCTAGCTCAGAGAGGTCCTCATCACTCTCAAACTTGTCACCATACTCTGCCAAGGCATGTAGAACATCACATAAAACATCACCTATGCAACCATCATCAACACCGTGTGGATGTATCCCAATATCCATCATTGAGTTAACAATGTCATGCCTGAAGTGGACTTGATGTTTTGGGTCCCAAGCATTTCAAGGTGGATAAACAAAATTTCAATATGCAGGGGTAGACACTAAATTCCAGCATCCACTTGACTTGCATGACATGTGGATGCTGCAAAGATGAATGACTCCTATTCAACTAATTCTGATGTTGCAATGGCTAGCAGACTTGTAAATGCTACGAAAAGCGGAATGAAACCAATGATGCCGCTTTTGAGGTTGACATCAAGCATAATTTTAGTCTCTCAAATTAACATATAATGTGAAAGCGAACATGACAGAGTCCTGAAAACGTGTGGTGATATGATCTTCATACAACAAACTGATGCAAGCACCAGTACTGTACGCTTACTGATTATTCAGTCGAACACACTCAGCTTTAGAAAGACAATATTATCTTAGCACTCAGGGTATCAGGGATCGCCCCAGGTCAAGCCAGGTCAAACTCTGGATCAGCGAAGTTATTAACTTGTCCAATTGAACAAGTAAATAGAACCCAATAGCAAAACCACTATTGCTCGACCATATAGACCGTCGTTTGTGTCCAAGCCCTTCAATATGAATTCTGTAATTACTGTGGCACATAGCTACGGCCATAGCGTTCACAGTTCCTCAATCAAATGTATTGGTCACGCAACCCTTTACTTGACTGAAATTTTACACAAAATTTTGCGACCTATCACAAGTTAACACGATAAATATTCTGTGAACCTGCTTGTAAATAAACTGCAAAAATAAATGGATGACACATGTGCTAAAAATGGTAGTAAACCTGATCAAATAAAAGTGACACAAAGTTGCATACACAATATATAAACAAATTGAATATGATTGGGAAACTTTTTTTAAGAAATTACAACCGTGATGAAAAAAATAGTCATTCTTACTCTTCCCTAGTTTCTTCAATCTCTTCTCTTCCACTTTCTGCTTGGCTTTCCTAACTGTCCTCTGTCTTGGGGTCACGGGAGATAGATCCCTTTGCTTCTTCTTACACTTGCCCCTCTGTATACCTGGACACTTGACACGACCCTTAGAGGTAGGTCTATCCACATAACTCATCCCCTCTTCGTCTTCAGAATCTGACAGTTCATTATCCTCACTACCACTCAGTGATACAGCTTGTCCAAGGGTGACAGTTGAAGTAGATGCTTTTCCCACGGTTCCCTGTTTTGGTCTGCCCCGTTTAACTGTTGACATACCCCTGCTCGAAGATAAGCTATTAAAGATCTTCTTTGGTGGGATATTTTCAGAGGATTTTCCATCTGATAATGGCAACCCACTTCCAGAGTTACTGTAACTGATATCAAGAGACTTACTGTGTTGTGGCACTTGATTTGCAGGTGGTGCATGTCCTACATTCACCTTGCTATCGTCCAACTTGGCCTGCTGTTTTCTCTCCTCAGCTCTCACAGCTGGTCTAGGGTCGGGTACATATTTAGGAAGAATTGGTCTCTTAACAGCAAGGTTATTAGTCACCGATGATAGTGTTTCTGGTTTCTTACCCTCAAGAAAGCTAAGGAAGCTGTCTTGGAAGCCTGAAAGTTTGGGTGATGGAATAACACCTTGTATAGCTTTGGGCAGAATAGCGTCCGAGACGGATGGCTTTGTTGAATTGACACTAATAATTTGTGGAGCTAAGTGAGAGAATTCATCATCAACCTCATTAAACTCTGGAACACTCAACTGTCTATGTTGTTGGTTTTTTAGTAGACCCACTTCACTTCCTTGAGAGTCTTCATTTACAACTGCCCCTGCTAAAAGCACCTCTGGTGCACTGATAAGAGCATTCTCAAAGTGGCTGGTCATAAAAATAGTCTCTTCTTTACCAGCAACTCGTGCCTCATGTGTAAGTGGAATAGGATCACTGAATGGTGGGTTACTGGAACCAAAACTTGCCAAGTCTTGAGCAGATATTGTTTCATAAGTATTACCTTCTGTATAGAGCAGAGGGTTCATAGGGGACTTATTCAGAGACACATCTTCCGTGGTATGCTGAGGGTTTTTACGTTTACGATTAGTAGCCCCGCCAACTTTACGAGCCCCACTTCCACGTCTGCCCTTCTTAGTCGTGGAGTCTGCGACAGCTTGCACTGGTAGGTGCTGTGGAGGCAGCGATGACTGGGAGGTGGCATTAGGGTTCTCTAAAACATGGCTTCCTTCAAGTCGGACCTGCTCTTGTTGCTGCCGCTGTATGGTGAAGAGGGGTTGTTGAAATCTATGGAGGCCGGCCTGCTGCAGCTCGGTGACGAGCTGCGAGGTGTGCTGCTGGTTCTGTTGCGAGTGTAGGGGAATCTTTTCCTGGCTTGAGCTTATGTCTGCCAGATCCTGTAGAGACATACCCGTATTGAAAGCCTGGGATGCGATGATTGTATTTGGGGTGTGATCCGGGGGAGGTGGACTCACTGCTTCATACTTCATATCCATCATTGTGTTATAAGTGATGGTGTTTGCTGTGGAAACTGGAGATGTGTATGTGGTGTAGACAACCTGAGGTTGTTGCTGAGGAGGCTGCTGTGGCTGATGGGATGGAGGGGTGTCAGACATGAAGGATGGATGACTAGAGACCAGTTGATGTACGGAGACTGGGTTGTAAAGCTGGGAACTAGGCGATGTTGATGGAATGGCAGATATGATTGATCGATACTGCTGACTAGGTTGAGACACCTGACTGTAATGAGTTGAGCTGGGAGAGTGAGCTATAGGCAACGATACTTGACTGGGGTAAGTCACAAGAGAAGTTCGATGAGCTGTGACAGAGTCGTGCTGAGATACATTGAGGGTAAGAGCCGACTGTGGCACAGCATCGTTCTGTTGATGGTTCGGGGAAGTGGAAACATTGTGCTGCCCAACAAGATATTCCATCTTGGAGCTGGCTGCCGGTGGGATATAGACATTCTTCTGAATGCTTGCGGGTCGTACACCACTGTGGGCTGGAGGTGGCTCATGAAGCAACACATGAAGTTGCTCTGATCCAGCCAATGATGCTTGAGTCTGCTGTTGAGACGACGCAAATGACACTCCCCAGTTGGTCTTGTGGCTTTCCTGAACATTCCCTGCACCATCCCCCTGACCTGACATCAACAATTGCTGTATGGTAGTAGATTCACAACGACCTGCATCGTACACATTGGAACGGGGGGGCAGGTGGGCTGCAGGTGGGGTCAAGGAGCGTGGCATCACATTTACCGTCCTTGTTGACTCTGTCATACTCTGAGGTGCAACTGGCCCAGAGCTGGCTTGAACCTGCTTCAACTTGAACTGACCAGCATTCGCCTGTTCCAGTTGCTGACTGGTGACCCCAGATGTGGCTTGGGTGTGATTGGCTGCCCTGGCATTAGCAAGTCTTGGTGTGTTTAGGCTGGTGTGAGCAGGGATAGGAACAGGAAGAGCAGACACACCTAAAACAAGACCAAATATCACACTTAATACTGAAACAGAATCCATGGACAAGCTGAAAAAATGACAAGTTATTGCTTTGGAGAACTACACAGCTACATGTCAATAATATACATATATATACATTTGAAGACCAATTTAAGATGAAAATAAATTTCTGAAAGAACCTAATGAAGTTACAATTAATTAGATAAAACCAAACCTGTGACAGACACATATTATTGATGACAAGTATTGTTACCTGCTGGAGCAACTGACTGGTCAAGTATTTGTGGCAGATCAAATCTGTGTGTGGAAGTAGAAATCTGTGCGGATGTGGGCAGACGAGAATAGGTTTGGCTGAAGTTAGCCCATTGATTAGGATCCATTCCAATCTGTTTTCCAACAAATGTTGTTCAAGCTATCTGCAGCTGAAAAGTGAGGGAAGTAAACAATCAGAAGCTGTCACAGCAATCAAGCCACACTAAATTGCCATAAGAGCAGAAGCAATGCAACTTTATTAATAACTTAGTTTCATAAGGTTACACTGGCGTCCTTGGCAGGGGCTATCTGGCTAAAAGTGGCCAATCAAACTGCCTGCCACAAAACTGTACAATCTTTCAGTCTCCGGAGTGCTGATTTTTTAGAAGTGAACCAAATATCAATTTCACTTTTTGTTCAATGTGCCTCTCTAGTTCCCGACTTTGTTGCCTTAAATAATACACATTTGTTAGGTGCACTTACCAATGTAATACTATGTTATTATTGTGTAATGTTATGTCCTTATTAAGTATTGAATTAATTTCTTGATATATTGTATGGTTATGCATTGTTATCCTACTATATAACGTTATATGAATATATTATTTCAGGAAAAAAAGTTGTTCTGAATTTGTATCAGAATGACCATATAAAGCCATTCCGTGTGTCATTCTTTATGACATCCAGACAGTTCTAATGCAACACCAAAATTGAGCCTATCTGTGTCTAAATTCTTTATTGCCATTCGGAAACCTAAACTTTGAAATTCAACACCATACTGTAATGTCAATCGCAAATAGTGGTCCAATTTAAAAAAATCCTTTCCACAATGGGGATGATTTTGTGTGATTTGTGTCTATTTTTCATATAGACGTTCTTCTTGGATTGCAATCCCTGATAGGCTTTCTGAGTGCATATGGATTTCAATATATTTGGTTATATAAATAGGATGAATACCTGAGTAACCCAAACAGGTCAAGGGGTTAACCAAATATAGAGTGCCGAAAATTACTACTAAATATTTAAAACAACTGCACACAACAAATGGTGGTGGATCTAGAATGTGGATACATTTTGAGTAAACATGTTGTGACAACACTGTATCTCATTATTGATTAAAAGCATTTTTAAGTTCTCATTGATTACTGCATAAGGAAAGAAAACTTGTGTTCTTTGCAGTACAGGCCGTGCACATGGGGCGGCTGTGATGCGAAAGCGTTTATTTCCTTCTACTCTATATAAAATTATTACATGACGCATGAAGGATTCATATACTATCGCACAACACAATAGCATACACACATTTAAGATACGCAAGGTATTGTTATACAAACATTAATGTTGGGGATGTGGGAGGGTGACATTGTTGCAGCTGTGAAGGGAATGCATTGTGCCGCTGACCTTGACATTAATTGAACAAGTTTCAAATTGGCACCATAAACAAAAGCTGTAATTGATTATCTGCATATCAGTATGCTTACGTAATACAGTCAGTTCAAGAGACCAGTTGAGTGTCTGCTTCTCTAGCCGATTATGTGATTAAGGGCGCCACTCAGCGTGAAGCAACAGATGGGGGGCATTGATGAATGTGTGTCCAGTTGGACAAGTTGACTAGGCAAGTCACTTGTCAGACAGACCAAATCACTTGTCCCGGGCAATTGGACAACTGTTAGTGTCAAACACTGAAGAAGAGAGACTACTAGTCTACTAAGATATCTTCCGCACCATCACAGACGTTCTACTTTATCTACCGCGTGTCAGAAAATAGATCCTTACTTCGGCTGTCACCATTTATGTTGTCGGAAATTACCCTTCCTGCTTGTTGGTCTAATTTGAGCGCTGTGATAACCACAACTTTAACGAGTGAAGATTTGATGAAATCTACATTTTGTTACCTAAGCGGAAGTATACACATCGATAGCGATGAGAGCGCATAATGATTGCCAGCTAACAATCCTGTGGTTCATGGTTTTAGGGAGGCACCGTTATCGATGGAACGACACAGCTAAATAAAACAGATTTCCACAGTACATAATTATTTATCATTTCCAGTCAAACAATAATGTATCAACAATTTTTGGGATCAAGTTAACTTTGCGGCACAAATTAAAAGATGGCATTATTTATGTCCGAGTGCCCGATTTGGGGCTGAACAGCCTCTTTAACATTGACCGTAGCCATTCTTACCGACGATCATTTGAAAATGAGATTCTGTGCACATCTCGGCCCCAAGACACTAAGCAATCTAACTGGGCCTGTTCCACTCCATTGCAGAGGATGCATATCTCGTCAATTTTGTCGCTACCTTGATCCCGAATACCTACACCTTGGCACCAAGATTCTACGCGACCTAACTGGGCCTGTTCCACAACACGGAAGCGGATGCATCTCTCACAAACTTTGTTGCTTTCTTGACCCCGAATACCTAAACGGCTTGCATGTATTAAGTTTGTGCATGAATAATTCTACGGAAAAACATTCAGCTTGATCGCAGTTTTTTTAACCATGCTCATTTCAAAACAAGGTTTTATACATATCGCTTCAACGGATTAAAAAAAAGTGCTATATAACTAGCCGTGTTCCACATTACTGCAGCAGATGCTTATCTAGTTTACTTTGTCCATTTCCCAATCAGGGTCTTAGCCAGGAAGCATGTCCAATATGCCCGTCTAAACCCAACATCACTCAACCCCTACACCCCACCTAACGCCATCTCGCCGAGGTATTATGAATGTGTCCATCACGCATTTGTTCAAACCAAATTTTATAGCGCAAGTGAATGATACATCTGACAGGAATCATACAACAGCGCTTTCCTTTCACAAAACCCTTATTGCAATTGCGACAGTGTGCGCAACGTTAACCAGCGCTTGCACAAGCCTAAGTGGCAATATCTTTTGGCACGTGAAGCAGACATTACTGAATGATGCTCCAATCGACCCTGCACAAAGTATGCCACCCTTCTGATTTTCATAATTCTTACAAACCTCGAACATATTGGGGTCTTGTTTTGCGAGGCAATTAAGCTGGTTGTTACCCCAGTCACCATAAAAAGTGTTATCAAACAGAGCAGTATTTTCTTGACGGTACATGAGTGACCAGTGTGCTGTGTCACTGTTTGTCTTTAAATGAGCTTTTTATACGGACTAGGGTAATTTATTGTATCTGGCCTGGGCCGTGCAGACAGACGGGTGGACAGGTTGAAGGTCTTTTGGGAACATTCTAGCCCATTCAATTCAAAGATCACCCTTTGTGACGGGTCACTGACTAACACTGTGCTTCAAATCCCCAACATCTTAACCCAATTGTATGCATAAAGTTCACGAATCTGATTTTTTTCCACATTGACCACAGCGGTTTTTAACCAGCTTAATTTGAAATCAGGGCTCTACTCATATCGTGGCACTGTGATGCAGTGCTTTCATTTGAAAATAGGGCTCTACTGGGTCTAAAAAGTGTGGCCGGGGAGAGTTATTAGCAAAATAACTGATGGAAGAAGGGGAGAGGAAATCAAAATTGTTTCCAACATGGGAAGTACAAATTATTTGGAGTAAGTTCCTGGAAGCCCTGGTAGCATGAAACAAATCAGTTGATAAGTTCATGGGACAGACGAGTCGATAGAAAAGCCACATTCAAATTGAATGGTCAGGGTTCGACACTAACGGTTGTCCGCTTGCCCGGGACAAGTCATTTGGCCTGTTGGGCCAGCAGCTAGTCCAGTCAGCTTGTCCTGAGCCAGGCCTACATTCCGCGGCGCCGGGATAATAGTTTCACACTGAGAGGGGCCTTTATCACACAGTCGGTGAAAAGCAGGCGCGCGACTACCGTCTTTAATTGACTGCGTTAAGTAAATCCGATCGATAGATAAGAGATGACAGTCTTGTTGTTTATGGTTCAAATTAGAATTTACACAGACGCTAACAATGAGATACAGTGCTGGGACACATTATGTTTGCTCATGCTCGGATTGTCAAATTTGATACGGCTTGCGGAGCAATTACCATGTACCGCAAATAATTTAGAACCGTAAATAAAATATTGGGGGTTTAGCAGTGTTTAGGGCACTGAAGTAGACTTGAACCACAACAAGCACGGATTTACCATGACTTTCAGCAGTACATGAGCTTGTTTCGAGACTTTAAAAAGCAAACTTGACAGTGATCAGAATGAAGTCCACTATTTGATTCAATTACACGATGCAACGGTTGTGTCCCGTATAGCTACATTTCTATATATCCTGAAAGATATTGTAGCTTTCAACGAGTGTTGTCTAGATTATTGCATGTTTGTAATTTTTCTGTGATAAGGTGCCAGAAATTTAAGAATGCTATGTGGAGCGAAGAACCACTTTTCGCTTACCGTGCTTTTTTAGGGGACACTTTACAGTCCTAGATGATACCAATTAAGAGTACAGATAACTTACAATATTACATGCTTGTAACTCAACTCACGCAGGAAAAGAAGCAAAGCATTAGTTTCATATTTAGTTACTGTATATCAAACCATTTATAGTTAAAAAAATACGCCTCCGTTGTCTACTTGTCGTTTGGCCCTAGCACCGATCGGGCATTTCTTAGTATGCACAGACAAGTGTCAAAATGTTATTCAACAGTACATAATCAACGCTATTTTCAAATTATGTTCTATAGATGTCTTTATGCGTGTCATGTCAGAATTTGATACAAACTAAAAGATACTCAGCGTTAACCTGCAGGTTTTCGGTAGTTGTTTTTCTAACAAATTTCTCAAAACTAACACGATATAAACAAATGAGCGCGCCAATCTATGACATGAACGTCAACGACACACAACTAGAACTTTCCAGATTTTACGTATATAAAAATTACACGTTTGGGACAAGTAAAAATTAGGAAGGACAAGTAAATGGACCAAGCACTTGTCCTACAGGACAAGTTGGTTAGAGACCTTAGTGTCGAACCCTGATGGTATAGTTGATATCCCACCAAGATCACTTTGAACAATGTAAAAAGGGCTTGGAAGCAATTGGCCATACAATTTGATGCTTGCGGGCACTTGCAAGAATATGATTGCGTTGGGGGGGGGGGGGGGGGTGGATTGTGTGACGCCAAGTGTAAGGCAAAATTCCCGAGACTGCAACAAGCAGGACCAGTTATGCTCAGGTCAAAGGACAGTAGTCAGTAGTGATACTCGGACACTCAAAAGAAGTGTATAAATGACCACAGTAAATCAGACCACAGTCGGTGCTGGATAAACATCAGCCCTGTTCGACAGTGATATTTGTATGTGCCGTTCTGAATCATCAATTTCCACGCGATTGAGAAATGTGTTTTGACAGGACCGTGGGATTTAGAATCTGGGAAACAACATATATCAAGAGCCAGTGAAAAAATATCGAGGACCGGACAAAAAGCTTACTCCTGCGGTTCTTAAGGAAATGCCATTTAATATAGATTTCTGATAAATGCGCAACTGTCATGTTTTAAATAGTCCGGACTGCACCTGCACTCAGCTACTACCGCCTTGTTTTAAAGATAAACATGTTGACATGGGCTCCTCTATGATGCCACCGCGACTGCAATCGTAATGGTAGTCCATGTTCGCTGAATACATTACTCGTGATTATAGGTGCAAATGGATCATTACAATCAAAACATACGATGTAACCAAATAACTCGCCAGGTTCTATATGTTAAAGGCATCTGATTTGAATTGTGAATTTGAGCATTGCCCTGGTATTGAACACCGTAGGACATCTCCTAAGATCCGGTAGGGCTAGGTAAACATCAGAGATCCTTCAGGCTTAACTTTTGAACCAGTTGAGAACAATGAAATTTGCTTTGCTATGTGATAAACCGAACCATCTACTAAAGTAAAGTAACCCTTATAAGTCGGTTGTCAGCATCGGTGCTGGATGTTGCAACGTCGGTAGAATTTAACGCACACAGCGTCATAACAGCTTAACCCTTAGCCTGCTGTACGCGACATATGTCGTTTCGGATTGTTGACATCCCGCTGCTGCACGCGACTTATGTCGTTTTTGAAACTTGGTGTGTATAACCGCGTGTTGTGATGACGTAGCAGCATGTTCATAGATCTGTCACTGTAATTGGCTGAGAGAGGGATTCCCATGACGTAATATGTAAATCTTTTGACCCAGAAAGTAATAGATCAAGGTCTTCTCGGGTCATTTAAGACGCAGATAACGCCAGATAATTACACGGCGAAAACAAAAACGTGATTCGTCGTCATCTGAGAACAGTGATTCTGAGCACGATATTCAGTTTGAACACTTGTTTTGCGAAACTTCTTCCGATGAAAGTAATTTTGAGGGTTTTGGTCCGAATGATTTGGTGATTTATCGGGACTGAAGAGCGACTTATGATCGCATCCAGGCTCCCAACAACAGAGACGGCACAGTTGACACACGCAACCCAATATTTTTTTGTCAACAATAAATCAATCTTCAGTGATTGACTTGCATTTACATACAATTAAAAAACCCACCCAAGTCACATACTTGTAAAGATCAGATCATTTTGATGTCAATTGCAAGAAATGGATTTCTACCTTTCCAAATGCCAAATTTACATTAATTTTGCAAAGCTACCCGACGAAATCAATAATTAGCCAAAACAATGCAGCACCAGGGTAAAAGAGGTACACAACTTATACAGCAGGCTAAGGGTTAAATAACACCCCCAGACTGCTGACGCAGTGACGGTCCTGCAAGCACGATTTGCTGGTTTGTTTATCAATAATGAAACACCCATAAATTTCCTATGAAACGGGGGCTAATGATGAATGCGCAATTAAATCGATCTTCAATAACACAAAGCTGAAATATGATAATATTGGATCAACTTAGTTTATACATGGTTGCAGAAACAATTATCCATAAACTTTCGAACTCGAAAACACCTGCAGCTTAAGCAGTCACCATTTTGTTCATTTACCCATAGTTCAATGCGACTTCCGTCATTCTTTTTGCACCATATTTGCATATTTAGGCTTTCTGTACCTATTTTATCGATGATTGGAACGATAAAAGGCAATTTCTCCGAATCAGATCATTCCACGTCAGCCATTGCGACCATAACACATTGATGCGACCGTGAATATTGCTTAAAATCTAACTGAGAGAGAAAATGTATTAAGTAGGTCACAGAATGCCCGGATGATTGTCCGGCGAGACTCGGTAAATTACGGGATTTCAAAAACAACAAAAGGGCCTTGTTACACATGGAAGGTAAAAATATATAATGATTGCGTCGAAATTGATGTATAAAGATGAAGGTTGTCATTAGCAAAGCCATCACTAGATATTAACCTTCGTCGCAGCGAAATTTGAGTATCGTTGGTTGTGTGTAAAAGGGTATAAAAGGGTGCATTTAATGACCTGTTTCAGAATTACGAGGTTGGTGGGAAGTGCCAAGCATCGCGCATTTTTGCTCTCTTTTTCGTGATGCTTTTGGTTTGCTGGATTTTGACATAGAGGTAAGCACGACACTCTTGGAACAAACTAAATGGGCAATTTCTATGATTATTGCTGCCATATGTAAGCATTTGTCGCAAATGTTAATGAGTGGAACGTAAGTGTTTTGACTGAACGGTTTTGACGCCTTTAACCAAACGAGTAAAGCATCATTATTTCCTAATCCTAGTCTTGACATTGTATGGATTCCGAAATGGCACACAAGGGAATAATTGAATTGATATGATGGAAGTAAATTCTTGTAAACAGTCATATATGATCGTTTACAAGTTGTCTTTGCTTGGTACAATGTCTGTTGTGTTTTTTTGGTGGTAATGTATGCTCATTACGTGTTGTTTGGTATATTGCTGTTACAATATCATATGTGCATTTATTATCGGCGCAGACAAACCACCACAATGAATGAAATGCTTGTGCTAGATTCTATTAGCCTTGCTCTTACTTAACTTACTGTCACAAATACAGATTATTAATTTGCTTTCTCTATTAATAATGTACGGATCAATGTACACATCCCATGACCTGTTAGTAACATTTAGACATTTGAGAAGTGCAATGCAAAAAACACAAAAATATGTTTATTTGAAGTATGTGAACTGAACATTCCACCTCTATGGTCCAACCTTTTTGTGGTTTCGTTTGGCATCTTAGTTGTTAAACAGCTGATTTTCTCATTGTTACTAAAACCCAGATTTAAGAAACCCTACGCAATGCCACAAAGAAGAAGCGTTCTGATTGGCTTTAACCAAGCTTCTCATTTCCGTTTCGTAATAGGCATGCTGAATGGCTGTGAGTGATGTAGACCTCGACCTTAGTGCACATCATTCAGAAAAAATATGTGCGCCCCACTAGCCTGTTTTGTGCAAGAAGTATCCACTATTCTGGAATATCTGCTAGTCCAAATGACTATCTTAATAACCCAGTCTGTCGGACGACGGTTAGTGTTGAGCCCTGAATATATCATCATATGTGTTACAGGAGCTTGAAGAGGCATTCTTATCATCAAATACCCCACAAGAAAGTCCACTATTATTTGAAATAATATGTCGTCTCCTCGGAGGATGCTACCAGAGAAAAGATATCACGTATGTTTAATCCTCATGGTACATATATCATTAGCTAGAAATAATTTGTATGATGAGGTAACACCCAAGTCACTGTGACAATGCGTTTGTTTCTATCGGTTTTGTATGTTCTGTAACAGTTACAAGAACTATGAGAAATACTTGAGAGATATCCTTAAGCACAGATGGAATGAAGAACACAAGCAACCAAATCCCTTACCTGTTACAAAATTCTCCACCTCAGCTCCTGATGATATCCAAACAAAACCACACAAAACATTCTGGGAATTAACACTTCGTTCTAAGGTAGAGGTGCTGCATGCTTTATGTGACTTCCGACTGGATGCTGACGATGTAGTTGATGTCCTGAAGGTATTTGCGTCTTTTATTATTAAAGGAATCCTTATTTTTCCTGTTTCTTTTGAGGTGTGTTATATATTGACCTTCATTACACCTTATCTGAATCTTCTCTCTATCATATGGTATCATGTTATTCATTGTACTGGTCTTGCTTCTGTGTGCAGGATTTTGACACTGATGTACTCCGCCTGGGTCCTATTGGCTACGACAAAACCGGTGCTTCCTATTGGTATTTCTATGGCACCCGATTATACAAACAAGACCCAGAGGTGTCAACAGAGAGCTCCCCTGAAATCTGCAATCGGACAGATGCCAGAACTAACAGGTATGTAATAATAAGCCTCCTTATTATAGAATTATTGTCTATCTCACTAAAGTGGTCCAATCTTTGTCTCTCTCTGAGCTTTTGTAAATTGTTGCCTTTCTGTCTGGAGTAACTTATTATTATCAAGTAAATACAGCTTATTATAATTATTTAAATGTTTTTGTTAAAATGTATCCTTTTACAGGATCACACTTTGACAGCCACTTGAGCTGTGGTTATGTATGCATCATTGTTATTCTTGCCTGCTTTAAATGATGCAGACGCAGTGGCCGTGGAGGTAGTCGAGGTAGAATGGCAAGTGCCAATGGCAGATCTCATCAAGGTCAACATAATGACAGTGAAGCATCCATGTAAGTGCTGCATTAATTAATTTCAAACACTTAGAAGTATATTTTATATAATGTTTCACCATTTGCATAAGCTAGAAATGAATAAAGCAATACACTATTGTTGTAGATAATTTATGTCGGCAACACACATGTTTCAGGAATTTGTAAACAAGTTTTTCTTACGATATTCACCATATATCCATTCATCTGTCTGTCGATTGGTTACCTTTTGATAACATAGTTTGTTATGAATACAGTTAGCCATCCCAAATCACATGCAGCCCCCATTCATGGCCATATCTCCTTGCAAACTCACAATGTGATCTACATGACCTCTGAGTTATTAATAAAAAGCTGACAATTTTGTTGGCTTTATGTAAACTTAAAAGGGAATCGCAACTTGTTCCTGAACCATTTTTAGACCTATAGTAAATTCTGTCAGGCCTAATATTAAGTCTTGTTGAGATTCTGTTAAGTTTGCCACTGTAAAACCATAAACCTTATGACTAAGTCTGTCAAAACATTTCATTTTCATCCATTTATCTTTGTCACATTTTGGAGAACAGATTTTGCGTTGCAATAGCATCATTGCAAATACTAGATTGCATGATTAGACAATATATTGAATATATTTTCCGCGACTTCAGGGAGGATGCCCCTTCTGCAAGATCAAAATGTTGGCGAGGGAGAGGTGCTGATAGAAGATCAACAAGATCAAAGTCAAAAGAAGGTTTAGGCTCCGATAATGAGAAAGATACAGAAAATATGGCACCAGTCAGAAGAGGGCGCTCCCTGAAACGTAGGACGCTGAGTATGAGTTCATGTTCGGAGTCTGATGAAGACAAAAGGCACGTTTTCCTTAAAAGACCTGTCCTCAAACTGCAGAAGCTGGTTGAAGTGCGAAAGAAGTCGAGAAATGATTTGGAAGCAGAGAGTAATCTTGAAGATGATTTGGCTATTGAAGACGAGAAGAGGACAGGATTTGACTGCAACTCCTCTGATGAAGGAGCTCTCTCATTGGCTGATATCCAGCAACAACTAGTCGATTTTAAAAGGACAGAATTGATAAACACAGGTCACATGGTAAGAAAGGCACTAAAGGAAACAAAAATGCAGGATAGCACTACATTTGACATGTCTAAAAACATGGAAACTCCCACCCTATCCTTTAGATCTGATAATGTTACTGCCTCAAGGGAAAGTGAGCAACAAACTGTTAAAAAGGAGCCCGATAAATCTAAATTAGACCAGATAACTGTATCTAATGCCAAGCAACCAGAGCATAATCAAGAGAGAAAAGGTAAAAAAGTAAAGGATATTCCCAAAGAATCAAAATCAGCTGTTCATGTTTCATCATTGGATAAAAGCCATGTTAATGATAAGTCTTCTGCTACTGATGAAGTTAAGAAGCCTGATGTGAAAACTGAGCTATCTTCTACATCAGTAGTTGCTCCAGCTGGCCAAGAGCAAACACACCTAAATGAGAAAGAACTCGGACCTAGGGCATGTGAAGGCTCGGATAGTGGTGGTGGGGGCACTTCAGCGATATGTGCCCAGCAAATTGCAGGAACCCAAATAGAGGATAACTTTCCCATGCCTATGGAGACTGATCTGCATGTACTGTCTAGTGAAGCCAACTGCAAATCTTATGAAAGCTGTACCAGGGTTCCTCAAGGAGCTAAAGAAGTCCAGCCTTGTAATTTGCAGCTGGAGACAAGTATACAAGTTCCAGGTCCCCAAAACAAGCCCACTGACTCTTCAAAACAATCCCGAAATGCAAACGAGAATCAACTGAAATCTGATCAAGGCTGTGACGCTAAAGACAAGCAACCAGAAATGCCTCAAAATGCCCATGATTCAAAAGTCAAGCCAATAGGAAAGGATAGAGAAGCTGCAGAATCTGAACCTGTGCCATGTTCAGCCAGTGCTGATCAAGATTCGCAGGCAAAACCATCAGAAACAAACACAACATGTCCCGGTCTGACAGGGTTGCCTCAGCAGAAGGATGAAGTGCAAATAGAAAATGCGGAATCCAAAGTTAAACCTCCAGAAGCACAACATGAACTTAATGTGAGTAGGAACGAATCCCCCAAATCAAAAATGGACATCCAAAATTCTGACAACACATCAGCTGAAACCAAAGTCAATAGCAATGCTTTCGACAATCGATCATTGGGTGAAATTCATGAGCCTCCTGAATTTCTTGATTCTGATCAGCAGTTGCAAGGAACTGAAAATGAAATCCATGATGCTGAAATCACATCAGACATGAGGAGCCAAAAGAGGCATGAATGTGAAGATGGGTCAGCTGGTACTCAAGGTGATGCTGTAACTGAGGCAGAAATTCCCGATGGTAAGTTTGTGGAATCCCAGGAAAAGGAGGAAGTGAGGTGTTCTGGGGATCAGTCATCAAGTTCAAATATGGATATGTGTTCTCCACTTGAAACTGAAATGGACTCGGGAATGTCAGCAGAAAAATCAAGTAAATCAAATAAGCAAACACTTGTTTTAAGCCTGAAGCCACATAAAACCAAAGATGAAGACCAAGTTTCAATGTGCATTAGCCCCAGTGTGTCTGAAGTTTCTCTGGCTATGACTAAGGATCTCATTTCTGAAGAAAATATCCCACCAAATGACCCAACTGGGGATGTTCACAAACCATCTGACAGTGTTGTATGTGATCTTAACAAATCCCTAAGTGGTGCTCTGGAATTAAGTCTTGAATTAAAGGAACAAGAGCCTAACTGTGAAGTCCAGCTCAGTGAGTCTAAAGTGAGGAGGGACCTACCTCCTGTTCCTGCAGAGGAATCCATCACTCTGGACCTCACATCCTCTAAATCTGCCTCCATATCAACCAGGAATTGTGAGGATGATAAAGAGGATCTCAAAGCTCCTATTAAGACACATTTGCAAGAAAAATCATCTGGTGAAACAACCTGGTTTAAATCCAAGAGAGATAACATGGACATGAATGATTCCCTGATCAGTGGGCCTTCTCTAGAAGTACAGGCCTCTAATACCAAGCCTGAGAGTCGCAAATTTGATACTGAAGCCAGTAGTGCTATTTCTAAGCTTAACACCAAGGTGTCTGAATTGATCATGAGTGTGTCAGAGAAGACCAAAACCACAGACTCCCAAAGCTTTATCACATCCAAGAAATCAGAAGACATACTGAAAAGAAAGTCACGATTGGAATCCCTCTTAAGAGCCCAGCAAATGAATTATGGTGAGACTTCCTCATCAGATACACCCAACCAGGTCGCAGCAAAAACCCCAGGAGAAAAGATCACTCAGGCTTTGTTTGACAAATTGCCTTCCAGCAAAGACACAGGAGATGGGAATAAAAATCAATCAATACCCCTGGAGGAAAAAAACCTCAAACGATTGGAAGACAAGGAAAGCAGCTCATCTTTGGTGACTGATACTAAAACAGATGGTGCCGATTCAGGGGCCAATATGGATACTGATGAAACTCAGACTGAGGCTCTAGATCTGCGGATATCCATGCAGGTTGATGGACTTGATGATGATGATACCAAACTAGAGGCTCCACGCTCTAACAAAGACCTCAAACAAGCTGCCTCAAGGGGCAGTAAAAATGACAAGTGCAGAGTGGATGGCACAAAATCCTCTGACAAGGAGAGTCATGATGGTGTATGTAGTGATAAAGTTGTTGCAAATAAAACTGTTAAATGCAATGGTATTAAAGATGATATCAAAGTAACTGAGGACTCAAGGGACAAGAAAGCTGAAACCTCTAAAAACTCTCCATTGCATAAGAAGGCTGAAAAAGAGCCTAGGAAACTTGATCCTAAGATACTTGCTACCAGACCTCCTCTCTTGTCCAGGGGAAACCGGCCCAAGAAGCCTGTTGATCAAAGCTCAGATGAAAGTAGTGATTCCACTGATGATGATGAAGAGGATGAAGATGCTGAGAGTGGTGAAAGTACTGAGGAATATGAACCTGGCGAAAAGAAGACTCGGGCAGTTTCCAGACGAACGACGACACCACCGTCTAGTGGTGGTAAAGGCAACAAGAGGCGGAGTAGCCGAATTCAGGCTAAAGGTGTGGCAAGCTTCGTTGAAGTGGCATTGATGTCGGACAGTGATGATGTAGAAGCAGAGGAGTATTTCAGTCGGGGAAGGAATAAAAACACTCGCATTAGGAAGCCTCAAGTGAGGGGATCTTCTCGGAATAAGTCCAACACTAACTGCAAGTCAGGCAGTGATGTTGAAGAAGAGGAGGAGAATACACGCCCGGCTCTGAGAAAGACTAGGGCCGCAGTTCAACGTGCTCGTGGTGGTGCCACAGCCTTCAAACCACCAACCACACGTAGAGCCAGTAAGAAATCTAGCGATGATGAGAGCAAGGAGGAAGAAGATAAAAATGATTCATCCAAGGATAGTGAATCTGAGGAAGAAGTCACTCCAAAAACACGACGAAAAATCCCCAAACGTAAATCAGTTCAGAGAAGACTCACCAAAGACCATTCTGATGAATCCGATAATGAAGCCCATAGTAGTGGAGCTGAGAAAAGGACCCGTGGATCAAGGGCCAGGGGTCGTGGGATGGCTCCTCGTAGATCACGTAGGTCATCAGAATCAAAACTGCAGGTGGCAACCACCAAGAACGAAGGTGGTGATGAATCAGAGACTAAGGATGATAAAATGGACCATGGGGTGAAGAAGCAGCAACAAACTTCCCCTCAGTCTCGGTCCAACAGCAGTCGACGTGGAGGTAGCCGTGGTGGAGGTCGTGGGGGGTCACGAGGAGGCCGTGGATTTCCTACCAGAACTCGCCGCAGCAGCAAATGTGGAAGCAGCAACATGGAAGACTCAGACTCTGAATCCAAACGCAAGTCGGATGCTATCCTCAAGAGGAAACAGCTGAGGGACAGTTTCCGTACTGTATCTCGTGCAACAACTAGGTGGCAGCTTGTGTGTTCCACTATAGACAGTTGGCGTGACCTTGCAGACAAATTTAAAGACAGTAAGGTGCGCGAGAAAATGCTTCACCGTGTCCTCAGTGAAGACTTCCTGCCAGACCTACCTGCCATGGTTCAAGAAGCTGTAAGTCATTGCACTTCTCTATTTGTGTATTTTTCATGAATATTTATCATGATAACCCATCATGCTACACCTTCTTTGAATGGCTTGTTTGACCTGCATTCCAAAAATCCCTGGTTCAAGCCCTTTGAATTGATTGTTAATAGGTTACTGTACCTTACATCATTGAACACATTCACCACCATCATCATCATAATTCATACTGATGATGTACACTGTATGTACCGTTATAATCTGAATTTTTTACACTGGGTTTCTGGGCTATTATTACGACACAATGTAGATAAATATATTTGCTTATTAACATTATCCTACTCATGCAATCTCCCCATTTCTCATTAGGCCAAGTTGAATAATTGTTGTGGTTCTGGTTATTCTCAAATACAAAACAGGGTAGGTACTCTTGTTTCCACTGTATTGAAATACAAATTTTAGTATTTGGGCCAAATTATACTAAATCAGTGTCCTCTACAAAAATGCCATGTGGAAATATTGTCAGAAGGATGCCTGGTTATGGGGAGCATCATTCAACATCGTATAGTTTATGGGGTGAGGTTCGCTATAGGAAAGCATGCACACATGAGAAAGTCTAGCAGCCAAGCATTCTCCCCGCAATGGAAAGACTTGTGTGGCAAAAGAAAATTCAAGTCTCAGAAGGTTATTTTAGGGTCGGTCGGGTCATTGGAACAGCAACATTTATTTCACTTGGCCACTACATGTAATTAGTTATTTGTTCAGAATAGAACAAGCTACCTTTGAATGAAAATAAAAATCACAATACTAGCATAATCAACAGAGAAACGGCATGATAACTTCTGCTGTGACTTTAATATAAGGCTCCATTGACACCAATTAAAAAATAACCATGCGTTTGACACAGTCCATGACAACATTTGACCCAATTTTTAAGAATATCGAGCAGATATTTTCTATTTCGTAAGTGATCAAAATTTTATGCCACTGAAATTTTTTTTATAAATTATGAATATTTTGCCAGGAATTGTCTACAAAAGTTTCATATTCATTCAAGCTACCAAAAACTTTTAGACATGATTTGGTGACCTGATTTAAAAAAAAAAAATAACACTATAGATTAATGTATAAAACAGCTCGAATGACAATGAGAGTACAAAGGTTGTCTTAAAAAATAGACAGTCATGCTCGTGCATCTCATAATCATTTGTCCGTGCATGCAACATAGGAAGGCAGCGCGACCTTGTGTCCTTGTCATTTCAAACCCTCCTGCAAAATACCAAGACGTCTGTGGTAGGATCAATAGCGATGACAATCCTTAGTGTGGTGCTTGTACAAGTTCGCAGGGAAGCGTGTCTATATCATCTAGATGGTGTCACCATTTGCAATAGGTTTTTCAACACCGATAACGAAACTGCTTATCGCTGGAATGGTTTATATAAAGGTGATATTTTTATCGTTCATTTTACCATGGTTTGTCTATATTTTGTATTATGCAGATACAATATGATTCGTTATAAGGCCCATAATGACTATATGCAATACACTTGCTTTTGAAGCTGGGGATGATATGCTTGTTGGTGAAGACGGTTGATTGCATTCTCCGGTCAGGCAGCCCGATGCTAATGTTCGTTGTGAGGGCGATAACAGCAAGAGAAGCTTGCTTGTTATTCGGCGAGGTGTCTCATAATTAGCTGCGGTTGTGTGCTCGTCCTTGGCTGAAGTAGCGTCGATCTCAGTGTCTCCGTTTCCGTATGGAGTTGTTTCTTTTGTTCGTTCCGTGCTGGTGATTGCTGTCTCGTTCGTGGACTGTGTGTTGAGCGATGGAGTGGATTTGATATCGCTGGTTAGCGGTGCGCTGTACTGGGTTGGTGATGATGATGGAACTGTGACTGGAGGGGTTGTGGTTGTGGATTGTTTCTGTATCATGGTCAGTACCATTGTGAAGCTGTAGAGCGGTCCGGCGGAGGATGAACGACTGACGGAGCGATTCATGTCCGATATAGCTAAGACCAGCTGCGATGATGATGATGATGATGCGGTTGTCATTGTTGCTGCTACTGATGATGATGATAATGATGAAGATGGTGATGAGAATGATGATGCGGTTGTCATTGCTGATGATGGTGGTGGTGATGATGATGACGCTTTTGTCATTGGTCGTGATGATTCTTTTGGTGACACTGTTGTTGGTGTTGAAGCTGTTGTCGTCGATGTTGATGATGAGGCTGTTGTCGTTAACGATGGCGTCACACACTGTGTAGTCTCTAGCGTAGGGCTAGTCGCGTGTGGACTGGTACCCAGCTCTGCTACGCTACTGGCAACAGAGCATCGGTCCAGCATTTCTGTGCGGTGTACCGCGATGCGGCTACGCGCGTGCGTGACGTCACTCCGGGACGGTCGACAAATTGCCAGAGCATCGCGTAGACATAGAAGACTCGCCATGTATACGCTGACAACACATGCAATGCAAGATTCACATCAAAATTATGAACATTCATATCGATTATCTACATATTTATCCATTATATAGTCCTATTGAAGTAGCCTATGATAGCTCAGAATCGATACAATTGTGCTGACTTTAAACGCAGACGAACGGTTCGAACCTAGACAGGTGTTGTGGAAGGAGCAAGACTACATAGCCCATTCCTCATCATCTTTCATCCTTGACCAACTCCACCTGACCTGTAGAATTAAAAGGGACGTTAAACTGCTCTCTACCTTGACCTACCATTAATGAATCCCTTCACGATTCCTTCGTCTATCAGAATTATTCAGTCAGTTATTTATGGGCGGCAATGCTGTCATTTTACAAAATCCTGATTAAATCGCAGTTACAATAGAGACCTACAATTACGTCCAGTATCTTCACAGCGATTAGATGGTGATTGAATGCGTTGGTTAAACGCAGACACGCACCCGTATATATCCCTTTTCCCAAAGCGCATTTAGGATGCGTTCGTGCCCGAAAGAATAAGCCCCATTTAGTTGTTTGTCGCTCAGCAATTGTTTATCATATCATTCGGCCATATATATTCTTTGAAGTGACGATTACATTGATAAAATCAAAGAGTTATTTTAATAATTCTTCCTTGATATTCACTCAAGAATTTTATTTTAATTAGCTACTTATCTGGTTAGATCCCATTGGGGCTGCTGATTTTTTTTTGACAGCGTCGTGTAGCGTTTAACGAGATTATAGACGGTTATTTGTCTCTGCTTGTCATGTTAAGGACCTCATTCATTGTCTAGCTAATGGCTGTAATTGTGTAAGGACCCCATTCATTGTCTAGTTCATGTCTGTAATTGTGTAAGGACCCCGTTCTTTGTATGACCCCATTCATTGTCTAGCTCATGTCTGTAATTGTGTAAGGACCCCATTCTTTGTAGGACCCCATTCATTGTCTAGCTCATGTCTGTAATTGAATAAGGACCCCATTCATTGTCTATCTAATGTATGTAATTGTATAAGGACCCCATTCATTGTCCAGCTAATGTCTGTTATTGTAAAAGGACCCCATTCATTGTCCAGCTGATGTATGTAATTGTTTATTGACCCCATTCATTGTCCAGCTAATGTATGTAATTGTATAAAAAGCCATGCATTGCGTTCTTAAATGACTGCTGACTGTGAGTGACTGTTGTTATTTATTTACAATGTAATTGTGCTGTTCATCGTGCACTTGGAATGCCATGTTATGTTACACACTGTTGTTTGATTCATTTGATAATGCGAGACTTCGGTGGTGTTTAGGTTTGTGAGTGATCACGTTTGAATAATGACTCCTGTATTTAGCGGTATATTAATCACTCGCCCTGGATTATGTCGGTCGCCTGCTCATGTTATGCTTGTTTGATTGGCATGAGATTATTGTCAGAATGGCCAATAGAAGCCGAGTTGGAATGCCAAGTTAGGACACTTATCGGTATCCATTTGTATAAGGTGTTCATATTGTAATGGGCTCTCATAAGCTCCTGGGATGAAGGTCAAGGGGCACGATGATGGAAGATGCTAATACTGGTCAAGTAGGCTACATTACGGATGGGTTTCCCTCGATTAATGGAAGGGGTTTTCGTCGGCGAGCAAGGGAATTCGACGAGTTTAGATGGCAGGGATGGGGCTTTCCACGGTGGGGATGGGGCTTTCCACGGTGGGGATGGGGTTTCCCGCGATGGGGATGGGGCTTACCATGATGGAGATGGGGCTTTCCTCGATGGAGATGGGCTTTCCATTGTGGGATGGGGCTTGTCATGGTGGGATGGGGCTTCCCGCGATGGGGATGGGGCTTTCCATGGTGGAAATGGAGCTTCTCTTGACTGGGCGTTACTCCATCTCAGCGAACACATGGCGTGAATAAACAGTCCAGACCCCGGCTTCTTGACCATGACTCGATCGGTGAGAAATGATGTAATTCTACATCCCGGGCAAGTGTCAGTTCACTCCGTGTTATAGTCAAGTACTCGGTTTTGGTTAATTCACATTGGAACAGGTTTTCAGGAGACGACCTTATGATTAGGTAGGTGTTAATGGGGATTGCTTATCGGACATCCTTCTATGAAATAGTTTTCTGTGTTTTATTCATGTGATGTACCCCGCTTTCGTCTTACACGACGTCTTGTACTCCACGTCAGCGGTTGCAAACCAGTATGAGCAAAAGATGCCAGGTAAGGGAAAAGGAACGAAAGGACTGAGTTCAAAAATCCCAATCGCCTCATTCCATCACCATCTAGATAACTTTCGTTGTTTTAAGCTGTTTAAGTTGAATTTACTTGGGTCCTGGTCTCATAGTTATATTCAGTAAGATATTAAATATCTCAAACTCTGCTTGGTTAGGTGCATAACACATTTTGTTACTTTTAACATCATTGTGATATTTTGTTTGCTAATATTTTGAGCATTGTAAACCAATATGTATACTTATCTCATTGCCGCGTTAATACATTAATTTCTCTTTTGAAAAACAATCAGTGCCTCGTGAGTCATGTTGAATGGAACACCATTATTATTTCGTGACAGCAATTCCACTAGTGTACGTCATTACGGCGCGTATGCTGTCCATTTTGTTCTCAATGGCCGTGGTACTTACTTGCACAAGTACTGTTCGTGGGTCTCCTCTCGTCTACCGTCATAAGTGTCCCTCCAAATCTCCTCAAAACCTCTTAGGCAGTCCTCCGTCTGGTTGAAACAGGAAGCGCGTGTGTTGCCCTGGAGACGCACGGGAACGTCAATGTCGTCTGCTTCCACGACAAGATGGTGAAAGGCGAGCGTCAGGTAGAATGTGAATAGGCTCCACTGTCGATTCTTCATGATGAATCAAAGAAATTAGACGCGCTCGTTCAATGCTACAACACACAGGATATCCCGACTAAGCCGAGTCAGACCTGGCAGTGGCTGAATGCTATGATAAGTCAGTCTTTCGATGTGCTGCGTTCGTTGATGGTTATATGTTGTGTTCAATCGGTCTCATTGAAATAGCCTCTAGGCGTGAATCATAATATACCCCTGGAAAAATCGACCAGTTTTTAGGTCGAGTGAAAATTTAATGTCAGAAAAGGGGAGGTGCTATTTGTGTATGGCGTGTTGCATATACCAGGCACATTGACACGCGGTGACGCGCTACTGACAGTTTCAAGTGGACTCTGCTGTAATCCTAGCCGTGGAAGCGTATCAATTACAACTACTCCATCTCCTGTATCCACCAACAAAGAGCCATCGCCAAGTCTTTTAGCAAAAGGCAGTGCAGTATTTCCCCTTTCTTGTGTAAGCTTGTCGGGTATTAAACAGTCCCCCGGCGTCTTGAGTTATGAAAATTGTACTCTAGTGTCTGAAGTGATTAGATTTATAATGGGGCGGAGTCGAGGTTGGCAGTGTATGGGTCTATTGGAAGTTATAGTCGTTGGATGTCTTAAACCCCAACGTTCACCCGGGAAATTCTTGGTTCGGTTGGTCGTATCGGGTTTTGTTTGGTAGGGCGTCGCTTGAAAATTCTCATTGTATAGAAGGTCCACTCGCAAAAGCTCCGTTCGCCGACAAGCACATGGTATTTTATTAGGTCAAAGGCGCTTGGGCTAGACCATTATGATCCTAGAATCAAGCTTGTATACAGTAGTATAATATAGAATAATATTTCACGCAAGCTTGATGGTAGGTCCATAATGGTCTGGCCTGAACACCTGTGGGTGACACGCTTGGTCGAACTGGGGGTCGGTTCTCGATGCCAAGCTTCCGAGCACTGAGGCGCTATCTAAATATACTTCATTGATAGCGACTGTAAAGGGTTAAGCCGTTCAGAATCCGGATGCAAGGCTGGAGGTTTGGTTTGGTGCATTCTTGTATCAGTCTGTGCAGTCTCTGAAGCTAAGGATGTCTTGCGTGAGTCACAGGTAAGGCGCGACACCGCGCGTCTCACGACCCAGACAGTCACTCGAAATACTAATATCAAATTCCGATCGTTGACTGAATGTTTGTGTCATGCTTCACGAGAACTGACAAGATTATGATCGTGTCATCAAGTTCATTTTGGTTATTCGTGTTTGTCACCAGCGCGTTTCAATTCGATACGGCTTTCAGTATTTATGCATGGTTAGGAATGCAACGTGTGTGTGTGTGTGTGTGTGTATGTGTGTGTGTGTGTGTGTGTGTGTGCGTGGGTTTTTTTGTTATGTATGCATGCAAGACACATGTCATCGTTTTCGCATCGTCTTAAGACATGTCACGTGTTTTGCCTAAAGGTGCCTTTCATCAAAAATCATCAAAACTCTGCTTTAAGAAAAACCTCATTTACCGATTAGTCTCTACGTTTAGTACTGATATAATTAAAAAAACGGTAGCCCCGGCTATTTCTATGGCATTTGTTATGGCAGAATTTTAATTTTTAACAATATATGGCAAATTGTAGAAGCTACGCGATACATCCCAAGCTAAAATCGGGCGGAGTTTTAGCGATGATATCAGAAAATAGAGGAACTGCGTATGCGTAGTCCAGGTCGCTATTCATTTGAATATTTGTGTAAGGTTGTTTACAATACGCCTATACACTTAAATATCGATGATTCGATGGTGTTCCCAATAACATGATAGGATTTCTATCGAGTTATTTAAGCATCTGCACAGTATTATTAAAAATTGCACCAAATCACCGGATAATGCATCTTCGACTCGTTCCTCCCCTTCCCAACCTGACATAAAAGACGAACTCGACCAGGGCAAAACAAGCAAGGTTAAATCATCCAGTGAAAGCACATGGGTTCTCGACAAGAAGACATTAGTGAAATATACGATATGTGTTTTCCGAGGAACGACTTGATTTTGGTGCGTTACCGCTAAAGACTGGATGATGGAGTTGAAAACGATATGGCTTTAACAAACTTAGCGCTTATTGCCGTTTGCCATGAATGTATTTACGCGAACCTTGTGAATTCTTTGGTTTTCTAATGGCAATAACGAAACCCTTACTGTCTGTTGTTATGTAGCCATGAAGATCTACGTGGCATTAACCAGACTTTTTTCCTAGGAGCAACAATCCAACTCCGTCGCGTAGACTGATAATTCGTGGTCGTCACCTTATATCCGCTTTGGGCTCGAATACATAATAGTGTGATGACACTTTTTTCCTTCGGAATTTCGGATTGAAGTTAGTTCGTACTCTATTAATATTTAACCACCTCCCCCCCCCCACCAAATTCAGAGGATATAGCCCTCGTTAGCAACGTTTTTAACTTACAACATACAGTATATAGACCTAGCATCAATCAGATCACAACGTGTATACAAGAAGGCCCCATCGTCAGCTTTACTAAATTGATCAAATAGCTGGTGATACGACCACCCTATCCCGCCCCATCCCACCCTAATGAACCTATGCGACTGAGAGTGCCATTACAGATCGAAGCTTACATTGTAACGCTGCAACCTGGTAAAAGGCTGCGCTTTGCAGCTTAAGTAGTTTCTTGCTGACATAAGAATCAACTGACTGACAAAACTTAGGGTGTGTAGCCCTGAAGCGGCCGGGTATGTATCCAATGCCCTGCATAGCGAAGTCGGTTCGCAAATAAAACGCCTTCCTCGCCGCTCAATGTCACTTGGTTCTAGTCAAGCGCCATCTTTCATTGACGCGCATGCGTCGATAATCTACTCTCAACGCATGCGCATGGTCGTGGCAGGAAGCGGAGTAGTGTTTCCCGCTGGCCTTTAATATAAAGCCTTCCATGCATGTTTGATCACAAGTGAAAGGCCTGACGTTGAGCACCCTCTGTTGTCATGGAAACGGAGGAAGCCCTACTACGAAATGCCAGGAACATTGAAAGGGATGAGAAGATGGCTTGTAGGAGGTATTTGGAGCCCGAGGGAACAGGATTGAGGTCTTTCTGCTGAGCTGACATGATACGGTGGCGGCGTTCGCTGTAAGATGACGTTCTCAGGCGAGCCTGCTTCGCTTCCTCGCCTGTACGAGCGGATGCTGTGCAGCCGTCAGCTTAATTGTCCTCCACCCTCCGCCATATTCCTCTCTCCATCCCTCACCCAGCTAGAAACAGCAGCGCTTCAACTGACAAACCCACACCACACCCACTTTCACCCATCCATCTCGCCGAAGTTCTCCTCACCCCTTCACCCATCTTTCAATCGTTGCCCTCCTCCTCCAAATCTGGCTGCAGCTCGCGTGCGCCCCGCTTGTGAAGTCGGCGTGGCAATGACACATGAGATGACCGCACTCGCTTCTATCCCCTTTAACCCACGTGAGCTATTTCATCCATCCCATTTCATACTCTACCTCCCTCTCCCCTTCACCCCCAACAACCTGCTACAGGCATAGTTTATTCTATGAAAGCACCCATGTGCACCTTGCCTCCTTTACTACAGTCCTGTAACCCGACGGCGCTTCTGCTCGTTACCCGCTAATCTCTCATTCTCGCTGTCCCTCCCAGTCTTGTCACTCCCTCTCCCTCCCTCTCATCTCACAGTTTACCTTCGCTCCGACCTTCCGGAAATATACGCCGTCCTTCAGGGACATGCCGACTTCATTCATCAGAAAGCCCTATGTATATACCCTTCCCGATGCTGCTCTTGCCTTCCTCTTCATCCTCCAACCAAATCACCCTCCACTACTTTCTCCTTTTCCCTCCTGTCTGCTCGGCTTTTTATCCCTTCCTCTGAATTTCAACCTTACCCCGAATCACCCCGTCCCCTCGCACACTCCCTGATAACGCACGCCCAAGTCTCGTGAGACCCCCGCCGGAATGCCGGCTTCCCCGGGTGCCAACCCAGCCCTGGCTACATGGATGGCGTTCGCCAAGGTTCTCCTTGGGAAGTGCTCGGTCGTCTTAAGCTCGGCCTTTTAAGACGGTCTTAAACACCACAGCCTGGCCATGCTGAGTAAGGAAATAACAACGGTGAGTTGGGCGCAGTTGCCGTATATGTCGTGTGTTAACTGAAGATAAACTCAAGAAGGGAATATAGCTGTTTGTTGGAAGAGCGGCCTGGAATATCGAATGTGACGTGTGTGTATATAGGGTGCTGCAACGACTATGCTTTAGAGAGATGGTGGTGCCGTGTCATTTGTAATTTGTGTTGGTTATTCATTGACAAGGAATAATTGCGAGTATGACAGGCGTCGTACGTGGGGAATGCTATAACGCAATAGTAGGTTCATTACCGTATTGTATATCATAACGGGATATGCTGCTGCTGGTATTTTGGCAAGCCCCACTGTACAGCCTGCGTGCTGCGAGCTCCCCACCAGAAGTGGACATCACAGGTGGATTTCTCGAGTTGGTGATTAAGGCTTCATGAGGATGTATCTTCCACCCACACCCCTATCCAACGCGTCGCCGCGTCTGGCCAAGGATACGCATTCAGCTGCGGCAATGGGACGCTTCTGTGGATATGTATTTGGCGTGCCATACGGCAATCTAGCTTGCTGTGCTTAAATACAGATACGACATTTGATCCGCTAGCAAAATCATTGGATGTCGTATAAGTGAACAGGAAACCTATGCGTAAGATATGCACTATGAAAGGAGATTTTACATAGTGCCGGGTATTAATGTTGTGATTTAGTCTTACGACCCCGAAGCTTAAGTTGGCATTGAGTGGGAGTGCTGCGGATGTCGTTTTACCAAAAAGGCTGGGTCTTGATGAAGTCTGTGTTGATACAATCAGACAACAAATGGTTTCTCAACCACTATCTTTGTCTGCTAGTTTTTTCAATTTATACGCTCTTAATTTGGACAAATCATGGGTTCGTGAAGCGTGTCAACCATAATGACCTAATTCTACAATTGATATTAAAGTCTTGTTGATGTGTTCATGAATTAACACATAACCATGGGTTGTTTGTGTCTGTGTGCATGTGTTTCGTGCGGCCCAACATTGACTTGCATCGCCTGACTATTCCCATTCTATCATTGTAACAGCAATATGTATTTTCATACCTTTGTACTTATGCTACACACCCTGGGCCTTTACCAACCGTTTCTGGTGACGCAGCAGTTATTTGTGTCTTCTTGTGGTGGGTTCGTATCGTAGGTGTGACAACATGACGGATTTCTCGTTACTAGGATTGTCAGCTTCTATGGTGATACCAGCAACACCAGCTGCTCGGTTTGATCGAAAGTGACCAGCCTAAATAGACGCACATTCGACGATGCATCTTTCATTGTCCACCACACGCGGACCCTCAGCACTATATATACAAGGTACCCAACTGAGGGCTTGTTGTCTCGGCGGAGGTGTATTGGAGACGTCGCCTCAGTACCATCAACATGGCCTACAATATTTTGATACTTCTTTGTCGACCCTTCACTTTTCGGCGTTTATTTAACAACCATCTGGCTAACCTCATCCACACATCGCCTTTCTCTCAGAAATCTGGCCACCCGATGAAGTGACATGCAAGGCGTCTCTCGGCTCGGGACCCCAGGGGAATCGACAGAGATATCCGAGCGTTGACAACACGAGATGAAAAGTTGGACGAACGTGTCGAAACAGGCTCTATTTATTATATGTTGAAAAAATCGCAGAAGCTTAGATTCCTTGGTCAGGATTCCGAGCGTAGTTTTTTGTTATTATTGTATGAAGATATCAACGAACTCTGATAGGAACTTGGTCTCGGGATACGAGCCCCTATGTTAACAATTGGCTACCAAGCGTTTATTTTAGGTCCCCGCGACTTGACCTCTTAACGGCCATTCGATGTAAATACATTCAGACGTTCGTACTTGGGTTCGGGTTGATACCATGGAAAAATAAACGGAGCATTTGATTTGCTATCCATTGATAAGCTGTTTATCCCATAACCAACTCTCCCGCTATCGTGCACGTGCGCAATCTCTTCGTCGCTCGGCCGACCGTTGCGTGCCCGCTGCAAACGACGCCCCCGAGGCTATCAGTGTTGGTCTGTATTGCAAGCCGGATACCAAGCAGTCTGCTCGGCTGCCCTAGACAGGCCATGTGATCAAGAATGTATCAATTGCCTGCTTTCTAATTACTCGGCAGTACATTGTCTATTGTTTTCAGGGCGAGCAGTTAACAAGACTCGTTTCTCCGCTAATGAAATGATGACAGCATGGCCCGCCATTGTTTCCGTAACAGCTCCCGTCCTCAGTGCCATCGCATTACCTTAGTTTATGCGTCTATTTAGAGATTGCCGAATATGGCATGGCCCTTTCTGTGACTGGCAATGGACAATACCCTGTTGTCGTCTGACTAAGGGATGTCAGCTCCATCCGTCCACCTTCTCTAACTATTACTGATGCGAATCTATATAATCCATATCATACCCACCTTCATTCCTACATCCATCAGGCTATAGTTACTCATATTAGTTTTTCACCACCATCAATTTACCCACCTTTTTTGTGGTTGGGGATAGGCTTACACAATCGTGCATACATCCTGTTTGACTCACAAATTAATTTCTCTTTTTTTATTCAAAATGTTGCCATTTTGTCGCATTGTATGTGGACGTTAAAAGGAAATCTATGGTATTTGGAGGATAATCCAAATCACGATTGATTACAATGGTTTATTTTTCTTCTGGCTTTTCGAAATAAGGAAAGTACCAATCGATGCAAGAATTGAACTCGTTTGCCCGTTCACTAACACATGTGTCATCGCTTGCCTCTTCCGTGAATCTTCCCTCCCACCCCAAGCAACGATAGTTCATCTTGAAGCAGCTTATCTCAATACAGACAGCGTCATGACCAAAGCGTGCGCCTCATCTGCCTTACGCGTCCTCCTTCCTTCCTCATCACACGCAAAGCACGCAACTGACTACAGCTGCTGCCCTCCAAGTCTAGGCCTCAGTGGGTGGTGGTGGTGGTGGTGGTGGTGAGGATGCTGCCTGGTGATGCTGCAGGTGTTTTGTGGGGTTTTTTTCCAAATCAGGCGTTCTCTTTGTCGCTCTGGTTCGTCTTCATCAATTTGGCTAGATCTCACTTACTATCAGCACACGTGTAGATTGCCTTCTCAGACATGGTTCGTACGTCAGCCTCCCTCGCTTCTATCGTCATATCGTCATGGCCAACACCTCTTTCTGCTAACCCCAACCCTTACACCCAACCTCAACGTCTCCCTACACCGCACCCTTCTGCCCTCCTTTTTCTCCCCCTGCTAACTCCACACCCATTGCACACACAAGACACTATCTCATTCGAACATATAACCCATCCTGGAATAGATCGATGCAGCTGAAGCGCTCCTATATTTCCCCCTGTGTGACCATGCTGCAAAGCTTTTACTGTGCCGCCAATCGCCCGCCTCATAAACCTCGCCAACTCGGTCCCCAGGCGGCTGTTTATGAAATGGAAACCCGCGTCTCAGATCATCTTGCCAGTCTTTGCCCGTGTCCCATGAGTCGCCGTGTGATCTCGCGCAGAAATCACGCGTCCATCTCGTTTTGGCGTTCCCATGACAATCCGTACCTCGATCATCAGACGTGTAGCTGGCGTAATAATTACTAAACTATTGCCATAGTTTCCATTGTTGCTTTGGTCTAACGACGTCGTATTTTTTTTTTGTAAGTGCCGCTTTTGGGTTTTTGGATGGGGCTTTCGTTTTTAGAGTTGTATTGTGTGACTGGCATAACCCCCCCCCCCCCCCTCCCCCATAACGCACCGTAATACAAACCCCTGGCTTGACGTACTTTTTGAACTGCCCCTTACAATCACAGATGTTCTGTTCCCTGTGTCGACCTTTCGAGCGGCTAGATCAGCTAAATACAAAGTTAAAACATATAGATCTGTACTGTCGGCTGTCGGGAATCCTGATGTCGGCAAGTCCCTGTGTTCAGTGTTTCTATTGTTATCTGTGTACTGTGACGACCTTATATTCGCCTGGTGATGTCTGGTGTGTGATAATGATCTTTCTGTGCGCTTGCACGAGGTGGTTATAACTAATCGCTCCTGTCCTCTCAGATGCGATGTCGGGTTTCAGAGATGAATGCTCTTACTTGGCTCTCGGAAACGTGAGTTAAAACTCCGAGCGTATGTGGCCAATTAACCCTGCGAGGACTTGTCATACCTTGTCATTTCATCAATAACCCCCATAGGCCCTGAAGATCCGAATTGTTGTAGAAAACATATCCAGAATACAACATTTATATTGTGCCTTTTAATTAAATCGCGCGTTTCTCGCAAAGAGCGCATGTCGATGCCGATCTTTTCCAAACTAATCCTTGATGTTAGTAAAGACCTCAGATATATTATCTAAAGTTTTTGATTTTTGTGAAACCCTATTGCGGTGATCTTAAACAATATGAGGTCACGCCTGCACAAGTCATGACGGAGTGGGTTGAACTCCGCTCTCCTTGTGCAGTCTTGCTAGGCGAGCAGAATTCCTTGTGGGGTTTTTTTCCACCGCCATATCATAAAAACTTCTATGTTGCAAACTTTTGACTCATTGGGGTTGTGTTTTTTTTTATCACAACAGTAACCTTGGCATATTTGCGGAGAACCTGTCCGACGGTATTGTTCGAAACGACACGCAGCTTAACAAGCTCGGACTGCGCATGCGCGCAACGACTGATTCTTTCGAAACAATAAACATGTCGCCTTCTGCTTAGTCATGATGTCACTAAAAATGCAATCGTAGAAGTAGTCTAATTCAGTTGAATTCGTAGGCACAGGTGCAGAATGCCCAATACTATTAGGCATACGCTAAATCAAATTGATCGTCAGGTTCAAGGTTCAAGGTGCCTGATTTGAATTTTGTATCACTGCATTACTTTACGTTCATTGTAAGACGGCTTCGTGTGCCTTTGGAGCTAGATTTGAGTCTACTATTGCAAGGATGAAAAACAATTTGATGAAATATTAAAATATAAGTTGCACTCAGTTATTTACACACACACACACACACACACACACACACACACACACACACACACACACACACACACACACACACACACACACACACACACACACACATATATATATATATATATATGTATATATATATATGTGTGTGAGTATGTATATTAATATATATATATATGTATTATATACATACATGTTTATATATATATATATATATGTGTGTGTGTATATATATATATATATATATATATATATATATATATATATATATATATATATATATATATATATATATATATATATATATATATATATAATATTGGCTCGGCCTAAGGTCGGGGGGGCGTCTGTCTATGTTCACCTCTACATGTACATGTCACCTTTCTCAGGCGCTTGAGTTAGACCATTATGGACCTACCATTAAGATCGCATACCGTTGTTGTGTGCACGTATGGCTGCCTTGCCTGGTGTTAATGTGAAATACTGCTGTATGGCCCTTTGGTAGGATCATTACTGTCTGTGCATCATCACTGTTATCCCTAACCCTATGTGTACATGTGGCTAACAGGAACGGGAGCGCGTGAAACATAAGGCGGAGATGGCTACCATGGTCCCACCTCGCCTCTCCCCACGGATCGAGATCCCTAAGCTGCTAGGAGATGATGAGGTGAGAAAAGTCTCACTGAACCAACGCTCTTCATTAGCGGCGCTCTGATTCCGATGCCACGATACCGAGCGACATTTTTTAAATGTCCCAAATGTTCCTCTGAAACCCAAGAGGTGTTTCTGTTGTTTCCTGGCTCCTGACAGTGGTGGGAACTTGAGCCAGGAGACCTATCACGAGAATCCGAGCGCCGTTGGTATGTCGTTCTTTGCTAACGGTATCGTTTTATGTCTAACGTGCAAGCGACAGCGCTTGGTTGTAGAAGTCCGGCTTCAGAGCGGTAACCGAGCGCTTGCTGTTAGAGCCATAAGCTGTTTGGAACGACGGTTCCTTGAGCAAGTGTAATAGTATGGCAACCACGAGAAGAGAAAGTAGATGGACTGTTATGATTAAGTGGAATTAGATAAAAAAATATATCTCTGGTTGATCCGTTTAACGGATGTTGTATTTCGGATGGTGTAGGTAAAATGCCAGATATGTGGCGAGTGGAGTGTCTGCAGAGTTGAAGTTCCTAGTTAGCTTACGCTCTAGAGCGCTTGAATATCTCCAAAGTATATTCACAGGTTTCCGAGCCTTTATCGAGAACGAAAACGCTCTCACAAGACAGCATTAAGATTTCTACATGGCCGGCGCTTTGAAACCTTATTGGGAGATACGAGCATAACCAACTTAACTTGAATATCGCTCCTGTTTGACGGTGTCATCAGATTTTTCATTATGCTATCTCCGACGCAGACCAGCCTTATTACCGCCTTGTGCTTTATTTGTTGACCGGAAGTGGACAATCTCCAGGATATCCCTCGAGGTGAAGCAACTGTCTTGGAGCAACTCAGGGCTTGGCTGAAGGTCATTTCCGCCTCCTGTCAATGTCATCGCTCGCCTATTGATCAATCGGTACATTCAGCTCCGCTCCGACAGCGTACTCGTCTACAATGAAATAATGTTTTTCATATATGGTATTTATGTAGGTAGGGGTGTATTTATGTGAGGGAAAAAAAATTATGTGAGGGATTTGAGGGTTGGTGCGGTAAATAAAGTAGGTGTGCGAAGTGGCGATGGACCTGGAGGGAAGCATCATGGTAATTGAGGGTATGAGGAAGGAACTTCTGGTTGTTTCTTAGGACAACAATGGGCATATATTGTCTTCCATTGATATACACTTGGTGTCCTTCCCTCCTCCCCGTCCGCACCCAAATCAGTAATCTACTTTCAAACACATCACACCACCCGGGACCGTGTCGTTTTATCAATTTAAGAAATACCCCCTACCCAAACCTCCACCCGGTTCTTATCGATGTCATCTCTGACCCATCACGCCATTCTTCCATATCCCAACAGCGGTAACCCCCTGCCCGACACAGGAACTGTCACAACCGTCCTCTGATCCCCGGGATCCGAACCGTTCCTGTCTCCTACCCTCCTCTGGCTATGGATTGCATGCCGCCAGCTTGCAGACGGAGATAGCTGGCATGAATATTGATGCAACAGCGGCGAGGTGCACATTGAATCTGACGCTCCTGTCAAGAGATAGTGTTCACCTACATCAAACCACCCTGCTATTGTAGCTCTTTCTCCCTCCAGCCAAATGGAAGTGCCCCACGACAACATCCTCTCCTTGGCATCAACATGACCCGCTGCAGTCACTCTCGACTTACACTCTCGAATGAGTATTACATCGCAGCGTTTTCTATGATTTAGCGTCAGAGACAGGCATGGTTTTGGAGCTTTGCTCTCGTGCATCTTGTCGTTAGATACTATGTTGGTGCAGTTAGCATCCAGCTTTATCCTATTTGTTGACTGCCATCCCTCCCTATTCGATGTTGAGCGATATTAGGCGTTTGAAGTCTTCAACGGCTAATGTAGATGATTCTGGTCGGGTCACACCTGTGACACCTGGTGATAAACGCATCTCATGATGAACTCACACGGTTAATAACCCACCCTATGATCAACTCACCTGATGATTAACTTATCAAAATCAAATTACCAAAAAAGCCCTGTTGTCCTTATGGGAATAAATTGTGATTGCATGTTTCCCTATAAATCAAGCTAGCTACCCCAAATTACACATAGACCCCTCTAATGTTGATGACCCTTTATCCCCTAAAAATTACCCCTTACTGTCCTTTGATTTATTCGAGTGAAAATCTCTTATACTAGTTATCCCAACTGAGTATAACATCTCCTTCCAAAGCAAGCAACCTGCACGAAACTACACATAGACCCCTCTGATGTGATAGCTCCTTGCCATCTTCAAATTAACCCTTCATGACTGAGTTATTTGAGAAAGACCTGTAAAAAATATTTTGTACTATGTTAACACAAAGGAGAATATTTTATGGCATTTTTCCTTTTAAAGCAAGCTAGCTGTCCCATATTATTCATGGATGCCTCTTATGGGATGGTTTCTCACAAAGCCTAAATCAATCCTATATAACTTTTGACCCCTGAGTCATTAGAGCATTTCTTGTGCTCTGTACATCCATTAGATATTAAAGAGACTGTTCAGCCCCATATTTGGAACGAGGTTGCCTAGCAAGCTGCTTGGCAACCGCACCTTGGAAACCAAAAGTTTTAAGTTTTCAGACTTTCAGTCGCTACGCGGCGCTGTGGTCTCAGAAAATAGATCCTTCCTTCGGCTGTCGCCATTTATGTTGTCGGACATTACCCTTCCTGCTTGTCGGTCAAATGTGTGCGCAAAGATGCCCACAACTTGAATGAGTGAAGATTTGATGAAATCTACATTATGTAACCAAAGCGGAAGTATACACATAGATAGTGAGGTAAATTCAGAGCCCGTTATGATTTACAGCTAACATTCATGTGGTTCATGGTTTTAGGGAGGCACCGTTATCGATGGAACGACATAACTGAATGAAACAGATTTCCACAGTAGATCATGAATATTTCCAGTCAAATAATAATGTAAAAAACTTGTCAACATAATTTTCCATCATGTAAACTTTGCGGCATAAATTTAAAGATGGCATTACTTACGTCTCTTAAATGCAATAATGTAATAACGAAATGATCCCTAATTGCCTTATATGGGGCTGAACAGTCTTTTTTAACTTTTGATTGCACAATTTCTTATTAAACAAGTCCTCAATAACACATGAATCCCTCTGATGTTGATGGCTCCTTGCTCCTCTGCTGTTCAGCAAAGTTCATCATATGCCTTCGCCCTCCGTTTTGTCAGGGCATCTGTCCTTTTGGAGACTTTTTATGTCCCCTTTCTTATAAAGTGAGCTAGCTGCCCCAAATAAGACTTCTTATGATAGTGGTTCTTTGGTTTACTAAAAGTCAGATCTGCATGACCTTTGATCCCTAAGTTATTTTTGGAAATCTCATGCACCATTTACACCAAATGTTCCATCATCGCAAGTAGCAGAGCTTCAAGGCCTGTTGGCCTCTTATTATGAACTCGCCTTGTGATTCATTTACCTGTTGATGAACACACCCTGTGATACAATTACCTGTTGATGAACTCGCCCTGTGATTCAATTACCTGTTTATTATCTCATCAGGTGTTTCAATTACCTGTGTATGAACTAACCCTGTGATTCAATTACCTGTTCATAAACTCATCAGGTGATTCAGTTACATGTTGATGAACACACCCTGTGATACAATTACCTGTTGATGAACACACCCTGTGATACAATTACCTGTTGATGAACTAGCCCTGTGATCCGATTACCTGTATATGAACTGGCCCGGTGATTCAGTTACCTGTGTATGAAATCACCCTGTGATTCAATTATCTGTATATGAAATCACGGTGGGATTCAATAACCTGTTTATGAACTTACCTTGGAATCAATTATGCTTATGAATTTGCCTTTCGGAAGTCAGATTTTTTTCTTGCAATTAAATCAACCAATATTATGCATTGAAGTAAATTTGTAGCTTACCTAGAACTTTAAATATATTTAACTGTATGAAATTTGATTATGTGCAAGAAAATCTGTGCACTGATTCTCTGATTTAGTTTTTTTTTTTTGCTGATTAAGTGGTGCACAAGTGAACCTGCTATCACATTGTTTAATTATTTGCTTGCAAGAAAAGCTGTCTACTGATGTGTTTATTTAGTGACCATTTGTTGTAAGCATGATGTCCATGAGCAGCAATGTGTAGGAGTGTTTGTTGCTAGACACGAGCAGTTGCCCTCAGTCTGATGTCAGAGGACAGCCAAGACAGTCTGGACCCAGAGGAACGGAGGCAGCTGATCAAGTACCAGATAGAAGAGGAGGAACGAAGGGCTGAGGAGGAGAGAAGCAAGGCTAAGCAAGGTGAGGTTATTGGTGTCACGTGACACACTTGCTAGCTAGATGTCACATGCTCACTAAAATGTCACATGCTCGCATGTTATGTCACTCCCTGACACACACACTCGCTGTGAATGTCTCTTTTTCACCAACATAATGTCATACCCACATACATTATGTCATGTACTCATTGACATAATGTTATACACTCATCAATATTGTGGTACAATATCACCTACTCACCGAAAGCTTGTCATATGCTCATTGATACTTACACACACCTCTATTTCTACCCAGCTTTGTGGTCCTCACACATCTCAATAATACTCACACACACATATGCACATGGGTCAGACCATTATAATCTAATCACCATATAGATATACACTAGTGTTTGTGTGCTGTTAAACCTTTCACTTACCTTACCTACCCTCATATTTGCATGAAGTAATATAAATAGAAGACAGGATATGAAACACTCTGCCCACACCACCAAAACCTAGTTGCAGACATAACCCGATCACTTCAAAGTCAACTTGGCATGCCATCACCTCTCATTGGACAATGAGGAAGGCGAATTTAAATCAAACAAGTCCGGTAGAAGCAGGGGTACTATCCAATCTGCCAATCCATTAAAGAAACAATTTAATTCCACTCTCTGGAGCCAAATGTCTACTAACACTTGAATAAAGATTTGCGACACCACTTGATTTGCGTTCACCTTCTCAGTCAAAGCTAAGTAATATGAATCCCCCACTCCCAGCATAAAAAGCAAAAAAGTACTGAGTTGGACCTTGAGAGAGAGCCCAGCACCGCTGTTTTGTAAGAGACACCATTTAGCCAGCGTGTTTTGCACCTTGTCTTTTAATGAATAGTACTGCATGTGAGGTTGGTGGTAGTATCATAATGGTCCAGCCCAAGAGCCTATGATTGCCCACCTTTGTTTTGCTGACGCATCTCTATCATAATCACACACCTTGGTTTCAGACCGTGCCAAACGGGCTGAGCTCAGAGAAAGGCGCATTGAGGCTGAGGGGAAAGAAAGCATGGACGGCGACGGTGAATCGCCGACCATCAAGACATCACCCTCATCTGACAAGTGAGTACCTCCTGCCATCTTAACCTTTCCATGGACAAGCTATCTGTGTCTGACTGATCTTTCTTCTGTCCCAGCAGCCCAGACTAGCTAGCCAGTGGCAGCAATACGTTAGAATGGATTTGTTGCTTCAATGCTTTAAGTTACTGATGCAAGTTCAAAGACAAAGGGGCTCTTTAAAGTTTTGTGTGTTTGATTATGTTATTGCTTGTATAAGTGGAGTATATTGGTAGTGATTCACAACTTCATTCTGTCCTCTGTAGACCACTGGTACTCGACGAAGATGTCACAGCTGGGCTAGTCAAGGGTAAGCACTTCTGGTTTCTTTTCATAAAAAAATACATTGACGGCTAATATTTATTATTATTATAAACTATAATTTGATGGCCAAAACTGTTGTGTTTGGGTATTTTTATCACTGGCTCATCTATGTTGCTACTTTCCACATCATGTTTAGCTCTGCTGTTCTGAAGATCTTATCATACATTTGCTCCAGCATCCATCTATTCATAAACTTTGATGGCAAATTTTTGTTATGAAGCATGCTGGCAGCCCCACATCATTCATGTTAAACTAAAAATCAGCCCTCTGACCACACTGAGTTGCTGATAAATAAACTGACAGGAAATCTAATGTTCAATGTTCACCAGATTGGTAATCAAATCTGTTGTTTCTTAGTAATCAAAACACCCACACCAATATCTTTTGGCCAAAATATAAAATCTGGTGGGACATAAAAAGGTTATGAATAACCTTATTTTCAAGGTCTTATCCACAAATACATAATCTTTTAATCTGATGCATTTGTGTGACACATTTTGTCAACATGCTTTGTAGAACCCAATAAATTCACTTGCTATTTCTTTTAGAAAGGAGAGTATGGTGGCATTAGAGAAGCTATCAGTTTCCTTGGCCTTATTTAAAAGGTCAAAGCCACTATTAAGGAGTGTGTGAAGCTGATACATTTTTCATGGCATGTTTTCTTACTAAGATAGCAAGCAGCCCAAAATTACACATGAACTCCTCTTATGTTGAAGGCTTCTTGCAAAAATTAGCAATGTATGACATTTGACCCTGTGTTATTATTGAAAAAATTCTCATACAATATAAACCCTATGGATAATAAGTTTCGATGGCAATTAAGTAAGCAAAATACCTCATGTAATGTGGCCCTTTGAAAGTGAGCCATTGAATTCTATGTGAATCTATAAACGTTGTGATCAAGCCTTGTCTTTACACTTAATTGAAAATCTTGTCAAAAGCAGATTCCAGGCCTTTTGACCTTCATGATGTGATGTAGTGTTGTCGTGATGATGTGTTTGTTGATGTAGTGCTGGAGACAGTGAAGAATCACGGAGAGGCATGGAGCTTCATGGATCCTGTCACTGACGACGATGCTCCCGGCTACTCCGACATCGTCGAGGTACACCACTAGTTATCAACCACTCAACTCTCATTTCTCTCTAGTCATTAACCACTTATCATTATTCGTTATCCACTAATTATATCCATTCATCACTTTTCATTATCCGCTAATCACTATTCATTAATCATTCATCGCTAATCATTCACTTTTAACCCATCATTAACTACTTATCACTTGTTATTACCCATTCATCACTAATCATTACCAATCAGTCATTACCCATTCATCACTAATCATTACCAATCAGTCATTACCCATTCATCACTAATCATTACCAATCAGTCATTACCCATTCATCACTAATCATTACCAATCAGTCATTACCCATTCATCACTAATCATTACCAATCAGTTAATACCCATTCATCACTGATCATTACCAATCAGTTAATACCCATTCATCACTAATAATTATCCACTTTTCACCAGGCAATAACTAACTGTCAATTGTTATTGCCCATTCATCACAAATCAATACCAGCAAGTCATTACCTGTTCATTTCTGTAACCATGAAACGTTTTTTGCTCTGATGTTCGTTTTCTCAGACCATCTGTGCTTTTGTAAAATTTTCATGGCGAATTTTCTTATAAAGCAAGCTAGCTGCCCCAAATAAGACTGCTTATGATAATGGGTGTTAGCATACTCAAAATCAGCTCTAAATGACTGTTGACCCCTGAGTTATCTCATGTTGCATTTCACCCCAATCGAGCATCGCAATATAATCTTGTCATAATTTGTTTTTGAAAAGCAGCTGAACTTTAAGGTCTGTAGGCCTCTCATTTTCAGTAGGTCTCGACAAGTGTTTTTTAGCCATTATTTTTTTGGTGAATCGTGTATTGAGATCAAATTACGTGCTCATATTCATTGTTGGACGGCCTAACTTAAAATGTCCTTATATAGTTATTACCCATTCATCACTAGTTATTACCCACTCACCATTAATTATTACCCATTCATCACTAGTTATTACCCACACACCATTCGTTATTACCCATTCATCACTAGTTATTACCCACTCACCATTAATTATTACCCAAACCAGTTATTACCCACTTACCATTTGTTATTAACCAAACTCAGTTATTAACCACTCATCAGTAATTACCCAATCTTCATTAGTTATCACCTACTCACCATTAGTTATTACCCACTCTTCACTAGTTATTTCCACTTGTCACTCACTTCTAGTCATCACCACTTGCCACCATTTATTTTCATTCATCTTGACCACCTATAGCTATTGGCAACTTCTAACAAACACTTATTTTGATAACAATCACTGACTGATGTCTCCGTCTTTATTTCATTTTAGCACATGCAATGTTCTTGCTGTGGATGATGTATTTTGCCATGTGTCTGATGGTTGGAGGAAGCTTTGACAACTAATGCTTGTATGGGTGTGGTGGTCAGGAGCCCATGTGCCTGGTTATGATGACTGAGAAGCTGGAGCATCGCATCTATAGAACCAGCCAGCAGTTCATTGATGACTTCATGCTCATCGTCAATAACTGCCGTGATTACAATGGCAAAGATAGCGGTATGTACACACCAACATAACCATGCTGGAAGTTGATAACAAATGTATTTTGGCAGTGTGCAATATATGTCTGATAGGATGGATGGTTTAATGATCAATGATTTATATCCCAACTTGTTTTCTTCTCCTATTATGAAGTATGGGGTTAGATGGGAAAGGAGTGTGATATGGCAGCAAACCACCCTGCTTGAACCATTAGGATTGCTCACCCATCATTATGTTATGTGGTTGGGGCAGATTTGTTCCCCCACATGAGGGTGCATGTGATGGTATGTCAATTGTGTATATGATATCACACCTGTGTTACTTTACCAGCATCGCATTATATCCTGCACACACACACACATACACACGACAGTTAACATTGATACCAATCAATATTGTTGCAGAGTGCCTCGGAATGTGAACTTGATGGATACTGAATGCACATAGCATAACTGCACATCCATCTAAAATAAATTGTTGCGTTGTGACTTGCACATAATGTTTGATGTTAATATGGTTCATGTTTTTCACATGAGAGGCTCGCTTATAACTGAATGAAATGGATATTTTGGGGAGGTGCTATGGTAGTAACCAACCTCCTATATATTTGTCGTATGCTTCATCTTCCATGAAACTTGTGCTGTAATAATACCAGACAGACCAAAAGAGTGGTATATGACCTGTAGACAAGTGGGGCCTTTACGCTAGTCGATACAATGGGTTGGTGTTAGGAGGCAGGTATGTTGTGTCCAGTTTGGTGTGATGGAAGCCTGGTATTGTTTCCCTCAATTGTTGCACTTATATATACATGATCAACCCCATCCCATCACCTGTCTTTTATCCCATCATCCTCTCGTGATGTGGGGTGGAGAATTTGTAGAATTTATTCACATTTGCCCAAAGAGTCATAAACGGAAGAGTGGTGGGTTTGAAAATATAATGTTTGAAGAACAATGGAGGGGCTTGGTGCACTAAGCCTCTGATGTTCATGCTTTAGAGTTATCAGTGAATGTAGATACTGTATCCAACACATGTGGGCAACATCAGTTAAGTGTCTTTACGATACTCCTATGTGATTGCAGCACTCACTCCCTGGCCATTTCTCTCTGTTTTGTTTCAATAATCAATCAATATACCGGTAGCCTACATACAATAAGCATGTCTTTGGTTTGATGAAAAGTTATTGATCGAAGTGACCAATGGCATCTGGCAGGATCAATTTTGTCATTTCCATACAAACCCATTTGGCACTTTTTGAGTGGCTAATTCAATCAATTCAAAATGAAGAACCCCATGATGCATCAATGTAAACATGACAAAAACCGATCTATCGTCGCTCAATTGCAAACTGATGAGTCTAGTTTGCAGCGTTATGACAGCTGCATCATAACGCAGCCTCATATTGTTGTTATTGACACCAGCCTCTTGTCTGTTCAGTGCTCTCACAACCACGGCGCCCCCGTCGACGATGCTGTAAACAGCAGCAAACCACCCCAGGTGAGACATGCCCGGGCCTCCTGTGAAAGAGTGCACTTTCTCTCTCTCTTGATCTCTCACTCTCTCCTCTCTCCCCTCTCTCTCTCTCCCCTCTCTATCCCCCCCTCTCTCTATCCCCACTCTCTCTATTCTCTCTCTCTGTCTATCCTCTCTCTACCCCCCCTCTCTCTCTCTCTCGCTATCTTTCAATCTTATTGCTTGTTTTGCCTGCTTCATGCTCTTACTCAACATGCCCAAATCCTATAGTGTTGGATCTCATTTCCTTTCTCTATGGAGTATTCATAAGATGTAACAAATTGTTGGCTATTTTACGAAGGGAGTTGTATTTTTTTTTAAATGATCATAAAGGGTGATAATATCAGATAGTTATGCAGGGTGGCTCTGTTGTAATTATGCCCGGGTGGCTTTTTCTGATAGTTGAACTGGGTGGTCTTACTGGATGGATATGTTAGACATTACACTTGGTGGATATCTTAGATGGTTATATTGAGTGGTAATCTTATATGGTTACACTGGATGGTTATATCAGATTCACTGGAGGCTGTGGGTGGTTATTTCAGACAGTTATGCTTTGTGGTTATATCAAATGATTACTATATGTGCCTTTGGTTGAGCATCTGACCAGTGTTTGGGCCAATGAACTCTTAATAATAGCAAGAATAAATTCATATAATTGATAAAGGTTGTCTGGTTTAAACACAGAGGCTGAGTAGAGGCTTGTTAGTCACTGTGTGTTGGTCATGTGGTTATATGCATTGTGATTGTCTTGAATGAAAGAAATGCTTGCTTTTTGTCAATTGTCACAACAGGGAAGTGATAGCAATCAGTTATTTGGTCAGTTCCTATAACAGTGACTAATTCAGCTGACTCTGTGTCTGTTTTTGTCTGTGTCTGTTTCTAGTGGTCTTGTTCTAGCTTGCATGTCCCTGAATTATGCATGTCCCATCTAGTGGCCCCTACTCTCTCAATGGATGTACTTGCTGGCTCATTTCTGGCCTAGCAGGGTAGTTTGCTGCCAGATTCTAGATGACTCTTCTTCTCATTAGGTCTTTTATGAGTTCTCTTCTCTTCAGTTCCCTTGTCAGCATGTCTCAATTGGGTAGCACCAAGGGGTGGCAAAGTGGGGCTGGGCAATTGATGATGATGGCTGCTGCTTATTGCACTATGTTGTCAGAGCATTGATCAGAATATGCATGTACCTTCCCAAATTTAATAATATATATATATATATATATATATATATATATATATATATATATATATATATATATATATATATATATATATATATATATATATATATATATATATATATATATACATTCAAACAACTTTAGGTTATGCCAAGTAAGAGGTCTTCCATATGCTGGCACTCCATTCCATCCCCCTGTGCTGCACCACAGTGATAACTTGCCCATGTCCCATGCAGAGTACACAGAGGCTGCCATGAAGCTCCTGCGCTGCTTCAAGAGAGCCTACCAAAAGCATGTGCCACGGGAAGATCGGGCCAGCGATGATGAATATGTGGCGGGATCTAGATGGGATCCACTTGATCCCTTCAGCCACAGACCCAAGCGAGCAGCTCACTCCCGGGCGAGACAGTCACTGCAGGTAGATGCAATGGTGGGTGGTCTGCTCTTTAATAAAATTTTCTTTGACAATTATATAGCATTATTTCACAGTTAACTTTCAAACCTGTGATTGTAAACAAAGACATATTAAAAGAAGCATAACAACAGCTTGTATCATCGTTTTAAAATTAAATAGGTAATCATGTAACAATGAACTAATGGGAATGACCTAGTCACAAAAATGGAGTCAGGTTTTAGGTTAATAATATGACACATGCCTGCTATGGTCTCAGTATTATCAGTGTCAGCAGGAGATTGTTATCTCTCTGTCATTAGGATTCCAGTGGTGATGACAGTGGTACCGAGAACAACAAGCAATCGTCACGCAAGCGCCAGCGTGAGGTATCAGAGTCAGAATCACTCAACAATGACCCAATAGGCAAGAAAGGTCCCAAGAAAAAAACTTTCATAAAAAAACCACCTACCCCTGACAGCTCAGGAATGGTGTCTGAAGAACCGGAATCCAAGAAAAAGTGTGAAAGCGGATTATCTAAAGCTCCAGCACCTGAGCGGCTACATACTGGTCCTGCCTCCATCACTAGGGTGCTCAACCCCATGTGTTCGCCCAGGCAACAGCAGCAACAAGATCAGTCAGGAATGTTCCAGCCCCGAGTGGGAGGACCTCCATCAAGGTTCCATTCTCCTTACGGCGGACCTTCGGGTCAGTGGAGTCATTCTGGGGGAGGTGAAATGAGTTCACAGCATCAGCAGCATCCCATGTACCACCAGCAGGGATACATGCCTGCCCATAGACCTGGTGGTCCACCTCCCTTGGCAGGCCGTATGATGGGTCCTCAAGGGAGCATGATGGGACCTCAAAATGCAGGCCAGGGCCCTCAGCAGGGAGGTATGCTTGGGTCAGGGGGTGGGTCAATGATGGGTCATCGTGGGGGAGCAATGATGGGAGGGAGGGGCGCGGGAGGACCTCAAGGAGGCTTGAGACCTCCTTCCCATGCCAGCGGAATGCCACATGGCTACAGACATCCAATACCCTACTCACAAGACATGCCTCCTCCTCATATTAAGGGAGGGGACAAAGGAGTCTCTCCCCGCTCCTCAGCACCATGGGAAGGACCTCAGGGTCCTTTGAGGATGCCTCCAAACAGCAGCTCCTCTACGCCAGAGATGGCACGATCTGAAAACTCCACACCAGATTCTGGGGTGGTAAGCTCGCCAGGGATGCACTCCCCTCCCAATGGCCCGAGCTCCTATAACCCAGGTGCTATGGGACAACACCAGCATCAGCAGCGACCAGGGATGATGCCTCCCCCATACTCCGACCAGTACGGTTACCGTGGTTCCATGCAGCAACAGTCAAATCGGTTCCCAATGTACCCTCATCATGATCAACACAACTACCCTCAACACACAGGAGCCGGACCTTACCCCATGATGCACCGGCCCCTTCATACCATGAAAGGACCACACTCCATGGTTCCCTCCTCTCAGTCCATGCATAACACCTTTCCACTACAGCCACCAGATGGCAGCATGCCAAACCAGCCCTTAGACACTGGCAAATTACCACCCTACTCAGAAAGTGATTGTTATTCTGGGGGGGCCATGCCCCCTCGCCCTCCCACCTGTGGTCATCCTCCTAGCCACTCCTCGCCCCCTCCCACACAGCCAATTAATTCACCAAGCAACAAACTTGATGAAGACGACTTGGACAGCGGGTCGGCCACGGAGAGCTATGACTACAGTGACGCTGAACACAAAGATTGTGTCACCAAAAATTCTGATGATGAAGCAGGGAAGGCAGAGACCTCAGATGCTGGACAACCCATGAAGAAGGCCGTTAAATCAAAAGCTAGAGGGAAAAATACAAAAGGTGGCAAAGGTAAAAAAGGAAAGAATAAAGAGGCTGATGAGACTGGAGGTACTGGGTCAACAGAAACCACAACCACTGGTGAAAAACCTGACAAGGTGGAGGAGAACGGTCCCACCCAAGGTGTTCAGCCGACACTGGGTTACACTCGGTCAACAATACCTAATTTCCCTGCTAACAAAATGTCTGGTTATTCAGGAGATGCTGAAGCAGGTCCCCCGAGCATGGGGCCCTATGGGCCAAGAGGATTGCCGTTCAGACCACAGATGGGTCATCATCCAAATATGGCTGGCCCCTATGGTGTACAACAGGGGAGTATGCACCCACGTATGCCTGGGCCAGGGGGTCAGAACCTGCAGGAGTTTGGAGGACCACCTGGCTACCCTCACCATGCAATGAGAGGTTCTGACATCCATGGTCGACCCATGGGCCCCCCGTCTGGTTTTAACATGCCTCAGACGCGACCTCCCTACAGAGACAGATACCCTACACCACCCAGAATGCCTCCTACTAACTACACTGTTGATCAACATCCACACATGACAGAACAGTGGTCCGGGGTAAATCCAATGAGCTCAAAGGATTCCATGTCACCACCAAGTCTAGAGCAGACTGATATTACAGCCCCTACCAGTGATGATGCTCACTCGCAAACATCACGATCAGATGCTGCTGAAGAAGCTGCTGTGGATTCATTATCAAGGGCAGGCTCAGATAAATCTGAGGATAATATTTCAGATGAAGAAGAATCGGGTGGGAAAAGACGCAAAAAGGGTGGTGGTAAGAGAGGGAGGAAGGGAGGTAAAACTGGAGATGCAGAAGGGAAGAAAACTGGGAAGAAAGCTGGCAAGGGTGGTCGCAAGAATGGCAAGGCCAAGACAGATGATGGTGGAGGGGAGGTTGATGAGGCGAAGGAAGTTGGTGAAGATGCTGATGAAGATAAACCTTCATCTGATGCCCCTCCTCTTCCTGTATCAGGGTCCAGTGAATCCTTGGGACTTCACCAGTGGGGTGGCCCAATGCCCTACGGTCAACCAGGCATGATGCCACCACCTCGCAGTCACTTTTACCCCAAACCAGAGGAGAGGGGTATGCCGCCACCAGCGGCTATATCCACTTCTCACCCCCGCCACATGTACCCAGGCCAACCACCACAGCGCTACCCCCACCCTACCACCACCAGTAAATCCACCCCCACCCCTCCACAACACCAACCACCTTCCATGATGGGGCCAGGAGCCCCCACCTCCAATCAAGGCTATTCACAGTATCCTCCCTATCCGTCTTCCACTCAAAGCTTCCCCAACCCACCAACTTATCAACAAGGCAACCCTGGCTTCCCACCTGAACCAGGCTACTCGGGGGCACCTGGCGGACAAGGAGGGCCCCCACCATTAGCTGGGGACCTACCCAGTCACTCAGGGCCACCAGGTTCTAACTTCCCTCCTGCTGGCTTTGGTCATGGTCCCTTCCCTGGCCAACACAGGTCACAGCCCTCCCCTGCACTGTCCCACACAAGTGAGGCTCGCAGTGACATGTCTTCCCGTGACCCATCCGTGCTCGGCGACTGGGGCAGTGAAAAGAACTCTGAGGTAGATGATGATGATGAAGTGACTAGCAAGAGTAGAAAAGGAGGAAAGAAGGGTAGGAGAGAGCCTAAGAAAGCCACTGCCAGAGGAAGGAAAGGGAAAAAACCTGCTGCTGAGGAGATTGATTCTGTCCAACTTGGCGATATGGCATCACCAGGACCTCCCACAGAGGGAGGTGTAGGTCTGATGCCTCCTCAGCAGAATATGTCTCATGGTGTTCCCCCAAATTCCATTCATCAATCATCCCTCCCTCATCAGATGTCAGAAGGTCCCGATGCTTCATCTCCATGGATGCAGGGACCTCAAGGTTTCCCTCAAACTTCAGACAGCCAACCACAGCAGCTGCCTCCCCATGATTACTATGGAGGTTCTCAACAACCCACGCAATCCTACCCTGCACAAGGACGACATCCTTATCACCACAACATGCCTCAAGGTCCTGCCAACCACTGGAGTCAGGCCAGTCAGGGATGGCCTTCCCCACAGGCCCAACAGTTGCAGCAGCCAGGTGGACCACCTGGTCGACCCATGAGACCCTACCATCCCTCTGGCCCATCCGGCATGATCTCACCTCATCATCAACCTCCAATGCAAACCAACGAGCCTCAGCCTGCCTGGATCAATGAGGGACCTATGGTTAGGAGGGGTGATGGCCCAGAGGAAGGGTCTGACAATGAAGATAAAAACAAGGGCAAGAAACCAAAGAGGAAATACACCCGGAAAGATCCGACTAAAGCCAAGAAGCCTGGTAAGGGACGAGGCAGGAAGAAGATGGAAGAGGTAGGGGATGATGGAATGGGGGACATGGGAATTATGGCAATGGGTGCCCAAGAACATGGGCCTATGCAAGGAGAGGGACATGGTTTAGAAAATCCTCCTCATCAGGGAATGGAACCTGGGTTGAATCCACAGTTTTCCTCTCAAATGATGCCACCATCTGCAAACCCGCCTATGTCGAGTGCACCAGGTTACAGTGGCTGTGTTGAAGGGTATCGGGAGCCAGAAGGAATGCCTCCACCTAGTTCATCCTCCATGATGCACTCCCACAGGCAAAGCATGCATCCTGATCAACGAGACTATCCCATGCATCCTCCCATCCAGCCACACCATCCCTCCTATCCCAGCAACCCTCCCCGAGGCGTCCCTTCACGACCTCCCATTCCCCGGTGGGACAGCCCTCAATCAGGAGTCTCGCAGATGGGACCTCCACCAGTGCCTCCTTACTCTCATCAATCACAGCGAGGTCCTGGATACAATTCATCCCCCACCCACAACCCTCTATACAGCAACAGCCCTCGGGTACAGACCTCGCAATCCTTCCATCCCCAGTCCAGTATGCCATCACCATCATCTTGTCAGAACATGAACACTCCCTCCATCTCTTCCTACGCAGGTTCCTCATATGCCACTACCACGCTGAGTACCAGCTTGTCCCCTGTACCTAACCCTCAGCAATCCCCTGCAGATCCCTCACAAACCAACCAGGTTGTGTTGCATCGAGATAAACGCAAACTCTCCTGCGACGAAGAACAGGTAATTCAGGCCAAGCTGTGGAGACCTGACAGCAAAGAGGTGGAACAGAAGCAAGAAGGAAATCAGAGTGCTAAGCCCAATGATCCTCCTGCAGCTGTGGCTAAGTGTCCTACTGACAACAAATTTATACACAGTGAAGTAAGGTCGAAAGAGACAGAATCAGACCCTGGCTTTGATGCAGGGCCTCAGAACAGTAGTGTTGACGAACCCAAGTCTTCTCAGCCATGTTTACCAAATCAAACGGAAATGGGGAGAGATTCCGAGTCTCTCATGAACAAGAGAGGTAGTGGTCCTAATGATACAGGTGGACACTCTGGTGTTGGTGAGCCCAACAAATCCAACGTGCTGTCCTCAGCAGACAGTCAGAAGAGCATGGATTCTCGCCCCTCCTCTGTAGCCAGCAGTGGGCTATCAGGTCCCAGTTCCTCACACACCCCTGGCTCCCATCCTAGTGCTGGTGGTGAACCTTACTCGGTCAACTTCCCAGACTCCCCTCAAGTCTATCTAGATATGGACCAGAGATGTCAGAAAGTAGAAGCATTCGAAGCATCAAATGCAGCTGCTCCACAGCCTCAACATACCCCGCTCCCCCCGACCGATGAGAGTTCATCTTCTCCGCCGGGCTCCCCCAAAGTCCTCCTCGATTTGGACAACCAACGTGGAGGAGGGAGCGGGGCTGGAAGTGCAGATATAGCTAACGGACACCCACCCCCAACCCGTACCTTTATGGACCTTGACAAGATGGCTGGGCAGCCCAAGTCATCACGTGGTCGTGTTGGACCACCAGGAATGTATGGGCCCGCACAGCAACAGCAGCAGATGAGTGCGGGACGTGGAGGGGTAGGAGGAGGTCAGCATCCTGTGATGATGATGCAGGGAATGATGGATCGGTTTGGTGATATGACTGGGGGCATGGGCATGCCACCGGGTAGTATGAGTCCTGGTGGCAGCATGACAAACGTAGAACATCCTGGACAGCAGAGTAACTACCCCCAGCATCCCTACTACAACCAGGCTGCTGCTGCTGCCGCTGCTGCTCACACTGGCTCACATATGCAGCAACACAACCCTTACATGCAGGTACAGTCTGTATCATCATCTCGAAGCCGAAATTGAATAACAATTTAACATGGAGCCCAGAGATTGGGAAACTTGGTGAAATATATTTCCAATCACCATTATCATCGTCATCATAACCTTCTTCCTTATCAACATCATCCTAATCCAGTATGGTGGCAATCATCACCACCATATCACCATAATGCTAAAAGCAATATAGCAAAGTAATGCTGAACATTATCATACTGAACAGTCATGATGCTGAAGGAATTTCTTTTGGAATGTACGTAGTGCACAAAAAATGGTGAAAAAAATTCACTGTCAAAACATATATTTTTCATCAAACATGTCAATTATAAAGGTTTGCTATTAGGTCAAGCTTCAGAAAATGTTCACTTTGTTATGATCGGACAATAGTTGGCTATTATTATGAATGTTGAAAAATGTACAAATTTTGCATTACTTCGGTTACAAATAATTTTCAATTGAGTTAAGCTACCACATAATCAACTTTTGAACGGTCGATGTGTTATCCACATAGATATTCTGAATTAACTTTGCTACTTTTTTTGGTAACCTTATATAAATTTTGTGTACATTTTGACTGACACCACAATTTTTTGACTTAGGTGCTTGGGAAAAATACAGATTTTTTACAAATACATTTATTTAGAAAAGGTTACAAAATGGTGTAAATTTTCTAATTAATGTACAATCTGGGATATTCAGTATTCAAAATTTTCTCATTTTCAACAACCTTGACCTGTGTTTGAGGTCATGGTCAAGACAAAACCAATCAGTTCTGTGCATCTATGATGCCAACATTTTTTTTAAAAAATCAAAGTTATTGAAACCTGTTATTGCAAGACATAAACAAGTTTACAAACAAACAAACCTACAAACAGCACTGATCATGATAACTGTTCACCAATTTAATGAGATCCGTCCAGTTATAAAATGATGATCATACCTTCACCTAGTATCTATTGTAGAACTGTATGCTGTACTGACTGTCATTATTGACCATCAACAAACTATTTTTGACAAACAGTATTTTGCTTTCCCATTTGGTTTCAGCAGGGTGGCAGTGGATACAGCAGCAGTCAGTATGGTAACCAGAGCAGTGGAGGGACCATGGGTCAACCACACCCATCAGCTGTGGGTCATTATCCATACCATTCTCAGGTGAGCTGCATCACCTCAAACCAATTTTATTTTCACTTTAAGACCTCATTAATAAGCACACCTGTTGTTAACTCATTACAATTAAGCAGAATAATTCAATTAAGTTTGTATTGGGCCAAAATGGTTCAAGGAGTTGGTTGTTATAAGATCTAATGAGTTTAAACGTTCTCTGATGGAAGTTGTGAATTGTTGGTTAACAGCAGCAGCAGCAACAGATGTATCACCAGCAGCAACAAGGGACGCAGTACCCTGGTCACCATGGCAACATACCTCCTGCCCCTCAGCATTATTACCATGGCAGCCACAATGTGCCAGACAACTACCATGGCAACATGTCTAAGGGCACTTATTGAGTGAGTCCTATTCCTGCTTTATCAGCACCAACTCTCACACACACACACACGTGTATATATAAAATATATATATATATATATATATATATGTTTATCTAGTCATCGTCTATAATAATCAAATTGTTTATATCACATATTTGCCAACATTGTATTTATAACAGTCATTGTATGTATGGTTCATTTCTTGTTCAGCAGGGCTTATTTATACCTTTGCTCTGACATGCATCCATCTGTCTGTTTGTAATTTGTAATGGCTCATTTTGCTATAAAGCAAGCTAGCTGTCTGTTATCATGCATGGACCCTTCTTATGTCAATATCTCCTTGCCAACTAAAATAGGCTCTCTCTGACCTTTAATCCTTGATGTGATAACCAAGCAAATTACCATATTTTCAAGGTCACATCCTGTGTAAAAAAAAATGCACTTGCACATACCAATATGTGCAACTTATGTAGTTAAGTTAATTTATCGCATGGCACCCTACTCTCAGCCAATCAGAGCTCGAGAAAAAGCTCGGTCTTTTCCCATATCACCTCGAACGCACAGTTTGCCATGCGATGACTGCAACCGTGTCGATATATCACCGAGGAACAACTTCACTTGAGATGGTCCCTCACAGAGCACCGCTGCTCTAGCATGGCAACACTACGGAGATTCTTAATATCACAGACACTTTACAAGTCTTAAAACGAAGGTTTTCTCAAGAGTCATTTGCTTGCCAGCCGCTAATCTGGTTGCATAGCGCTCATCGGGAAGTCACGGTATTATCCTATCTCCCCGGAATCATGCTGAGGTGCGAAATTGCCGAGCCGTGTCTACTGCGCTACAGTGTTGCTAACATCAAACAACGGCGAAGTCGGCGGAGCTCTGCATGTCTCCCACAACAAATTATCGAAGCATAGAGTCGAAAAAAGATAAATCTCCGAGATCTAAAGTTGAATCCATCATGACAGGCAGCTGAGGCCGAATGGGGGATTAAGGGACTACCTCTCATAATTACAGGTCCCAGGCAGATACCTTACATAACATAGGTTCACGCTAATTATCATTATTAGGAGACAGCGTCGTGCTTGATTATCGCGTGTAGGTGCCATCGCGATAAGTATGTTATCGCATGGTCACGTGGCCATGCGATAACTAACACATGCCAATGCGTCTTTCTATTTCAAGGCTTTTCGGTCATTTATGTGTGTTATTGAAAGGAAAAGCAATAAATGTTATTATTTTGCCAATATTGTTTTCTATGATATTACGCTATGATTTTGTTTTTGCTTTTTCTGATGGCATGGATTTATTTAGTCAAAATATTTAATTATTCAGCAGCACACATGGTGACCAAAAGTGTGTATATGTGTAAACTAGCACGCAGCATGATGACTTTGTGCTCGCCCCAGAGAAGCATCCCTTGACACCCATGTTATTCTTGATTCACCATGTTATTTCATTTGTCAGGAAATCAGGTCAAAAGCTTCCTCTCGTTTACATCAGTCTTAACATTTCTTTGTAGGCACTTTGTAGCATATGCTTGTTGGTATTCTGTTAATCCCTGTTGTAAATATGTCTTTCTTTTGTTCCAGGAAAGAAACCGATGTGTTCAAAACAACTGTGAGGTCAAATCAACTCCCTGGGTTAAAAACGTTATGATTGAACACTAGGTGTATTATGACTGCACCATCTTGTTGCTGGTTAGTGTCTGATGAAGTTCAGCATCCATGTGTTGGAAAGATGCTGAATTTGCATAAACTCTACACTGGCTGGTCCAGCCCAGTTCTAACTTTAGTGTGTGACAGATCTCATAAAAGCCAGGGGAAACTGTAGTGAACTAGATGAATGATAGCAGCAGATGCTGAGATGCTACAGTCATCATTGCCATGGCAACTGCATCCAGCTGACTGCCCAAATCAATTTTGGGGAGGTTGATAGAGTCGGGACGGCCCGAAAGCTGTTCCTCTCACAACCATTCAATGGGGCTCGACTACGATGCCTGAAGTGTTATATTGTTGTTATAGACTGTGGACTTGATCATTGTTCTGTATAGTGGGGTGGGATCCATTGTGTTATCATCCGTATGAAATACATTATGTGCTTGTCTGTTCCTGAACATGTACCACTGGAATAGGCTGAAATCTGAATCTCATTTACATGTGCTTAATAAGGCTAGATTACTGAAACCATGGTGTCCATCTCTTTACATTTGAAATATAGACATAAGTGTTAAGTGTATTGTTGTCTGTTCTCAAAAAATGACATGGTCAGGTTGGCCGTTTTGTTGGCTTCAATGCATATACAGTAGGTGATTTACTTAAAGGTGTGGCTATTTACCGAGCATATATACATGTGAATATTTAACAAGACAATGCTACAGGTCATTACATGAGACGTGTCGATTTTGGCTACAAGTAGTCGTGTTTTCTGTAGTAGTTGGTATCAGTCAATGACTACTTTTACAAGTTTCCATGGAATATATTAGGTGTGGAAAATGCTTGTCCCCATTGTAAATGGATAATTCTGTCAAGTGGCTGTGTATGTTTGTCAGTTTGTTCAACCTGTGTGTGTGTGTGCGTGCGTTAAGCTATTGGACTGCCGGGCTGATAAAGCCAAACTTTGTTTGCTTTTCATTTTGCTCTGTATGATAAATCATGTTGGTGGTGATGAGATTTGTATGGTTTAGAAACGTGTAATCTTAGCAGTGTCTATGTTGCAAATCAGGGAGATACCTCCTTGTTACTAGGCGTATGACTCTTCCCATGGTTACCCTGTTGCTACCCTACCTCAGTTGTATATTTATATTGCGTAACCAATCATGTCGAGCAGATTGCTCCCATTTGCAATCCACGACAACAAGTAGTTCATGTTATCACACTTGTATTGTTTTGCATGCTGTTAAAACAGGGTTTGAGAGTAACTTAGCCCCCAAATGTGTTTAAAGCCAGCCATAGCTGTTTTTAAAATAAGAAGAACCGTCGCGGGTAAAAATGCATTTGGCGGTATTTGTTCTCTCGAGTTTGTGATTGGTGTAACATAGCAGTACAAAACATGGAAGTCTGTAACATAAATACTGTCTTTGTTGTTTGGTTATTCTGATTCTCCAGTCTGCTTCGTTGACATTTGTGCTGTCTTTTACTATGTTTCCTCTCGGGCACGTACCTGCGTAATTCTTACATTGATGTGTCTGTGGTTGATATCAATTTGTGTAATTGTCTAGTGGTCAGCCATCGTGGGCAGATGAACTTGTTGATGAATGATGTGTAATGAGGAATTGTTGTTTTGTGTAGCTATGTCTGAGCGTTGTCACATTAAACGAGTACTGTTGTTTTGTACAGTCATGTCCAGTAGTCAGATATTTCTCCCTTCCTACATATGAATGTATCCCCTCCCCAAAACACAATTATCATGTATCATCCTAATTAAACTATTGAGTGAAACAATGAAGTGTTTGTCATTTATCTCGTTTACAATTTTAGGAGCCTTATTATTTCACCATGAATGTCGTAGTCCTTCTGGTCGCAGTGATGAAGACGAGACGTCAATTGAATGGTAACTAGAAAAAGGTTTATTTCTGAATGTTGGGGTACTGATTCCGTATCCCGCAAGTCCGAATATATATATTACAAAACTGTGGTATGGAGTAACTCTGGTGATGTTCAGAGGCTACTGCTAAGCTGGAATTCCAAACTTCTATGTGCCGTACGGAGTTGGCCTTCCAACTAGGTCCGTACGACGGTGACTTTCGTTACCCCAATGCTGAATGTGTTTTTAACTTCTGGGGACGGAGGTATTTATACAAATGTGTGGCGTCGTCAGCAAGCGTGGAGGTACAATCACCTTTAGCTTTAATAAAGATCAAACGGGCTGATGTTAATTGTTATAGGAATTGACGGGTTTGGAATGTTTACTTCAAAGGGCTCTACTTGCTTCACCGGGACTATTTAATTTGGATAGTGGCCGTTTACTTCAGATATCACGGTTAGGGGGGGGGGGGGGGGGGGGGGGGGGGGGGGGGGGGGGGGGTGCATTATGACTCCACACTGGTTGACGACGCTTTCTGCAGTTATTACATAATATCTAATTGATAAGGACGGTCACACTTACTCCAAGGAATATATGATGTAATATCACAAGGCCTGTTTGGAATGGACGACCCTAATACAATTTTGGCTGTGCTATTCAGCAGAACTCGTATACCTTTGGTCCAGTATCTGTTTGCCGCTCCTTAACTTATGATGGTACATATTATTATTGCAACAGCCCCCAAATACTCCTGATGTCTTGCATACAAAAATTAGCCCTGCATGGCCTTTTTACCCCCGCGTTATAGATAACTTCCAGGAAAGAAAATCTCTTGTACAGTGTAAACACGGAGCCTTCTGATGTTGACTACTGAGTTACTCTTTGTGGGCTATGACTACTGAGTTACTCTTTGTGGGCTAGGACTATGAGTTACTCTGCTAGGACTACTGAGTTACTCTTTGTGGGCTAGGACTACTGAGTTACTCTTTGTGGGCTAGGACTACTGAGGTGGGCTAGGACTACTGAGTTACTATTTGTGGGCTAGGACTACTGAGTCACTTTTTGTGGGCTATGACTACTGAGTTACTATTTGTGGGCTATGACTACTGAGTTACTCTTTGTGGGCTAAGACTACTGAGTTACTCTGTGGGCTACGACTACTGAGTCACTTTTTGTGGGCTATGACTACTGAGTTACTATTTGTGGGCTATGACTACTGAGTTACTCTTTGTGGGCTAGGACTACTGAGTTACTATTTGTGGGCTATGACTACTGAGTTACTCTTTGTGGGCTAAGACTACTGAGTTACTCTGTGGGCTACGACTACTGAGTCACTTTTTGTGGGCTATGACTACTGAGTTACTATTTGTGGGCTATGACTACTGAGTTACTCTTTGTGGGCTAGGACTACTGAGTTACTCTGTGGGCTAGGACTACTGAGTTACTCTTTGTGGGCTAGGACTACTGAGTTACTATTTGTGGGCTATGACTACTGAGTTACTAGAATGCAAACCGAATGGAGGATAATTTTTGATGGAATGTTTTCTTAAAATACAAGCTCTCTGATGTTGATGGCTGCTTGCAAACTGAAATATAAATCCTGCATAGCTTCAAATAATTTTTGGTGGCACGTTTTAGCTCAGCTGTTCAGCAAAGCTCATTATACTCCGGCGTCAGCCTGTCAGTCCATTTCGTCTGTCCGTCTAACTATCCATAAACTTTACATAGAGCGTTTTCTTTTTAAGTGAGCTAGCTTCCCCAAATTAAACATGGACGTCTTATTATCCCTAGCCTGATACTCACTCTCCCCCAGCCAAGCGCATGGACTATCGTCATTGGTCACGACTGGTTGTAAGTTTTAGTTCAATGGGGACGCCAGGCAGGCAGCGGGCGGCGTCTGGGGGTTAACAAACTGAGGCAATTCCAATCATGTCCATTGTAATTGGGTAGTAGACTTCCGGTATTGGTGTCAATTTGAATAATTGTGGGTAATTGGTCTAGATCAAAGAGGACAAAGCTCTGAATAATTTACTTGTGGAACAGGGGCCTTGATATGGAAATTTTGGAAATACGTATATATATATATATATATATATATATATATATATATATATATATATATATATATATATATATATATATATATATATATATATATATATATATATATACTGACGGTCCACTGGCGGCCCAACGGTGGCTCGTTGTCGGCTCTAGCCGATGACCAGCCACTGTGGCTCGTCTTCGGCTGGATGTCTGCCATCGCGCCTTCTAGCTGCATCTTTACAAATTAGTAACGACCTTAACCTGGAAACACTCGAGGAAGTGAGGAGAACCCAGTGGGTCGAAGGAAGCCCACTGGGTCGACCTGACTGGAGCGAGATTGGGAGCGGTCGTTATTTTACCAGGCAATAGCTTTAGCAAGACTGTGCAGGATAAAAGAAATAAATCAGATACATTGTGTTTTTAATGCTACCGATTTCAACCAAGGCGAATAGCATTAATCATTTCCCTACGAAATAAAACTACACAATTATTTAATCAATGTAGTTATTGGTACACGTTGATGAAAAAGTCAGTTATTGCATCGGTTTCAGGTAGTGAGTGAACCCAATGTTAATACAGGCAGCTGGTCGACCCAGTGGGTACCCCATGTATAACTCAATAGAGTGAGGCAATAGGTCGACCCAGTGGGTACCCCATGTATAACTCAATAGCGTGAGGCAATAGGTCGACCCAGTGGGCACCCCATGTATGAACTCGATGCAGTAGGTCGACCCAGTGGGTACCCCATGTATAACTCAATAGAGTGAGGCAATAGGTCGACCCAGTGGGTATCCCATGTATAACTTAATAGAGTGAGGCAGTGAGTCGACCCAGTGGGTATCTCATGTATAATTGAATAGAATGAGGCAGTGAGTCGACCCAGTGGGTATCCAATGTATAAACTCGTTACATTGAGGCAGTAGGTCGACCCAGTGGGTATCCCATGTATAACTCAATAGAGTGAGGCAGTAGGTCGACCCAGTGGGTATCCCATGTATACCTCAATAGAGTGAGGCAGTAGGTCGACCCAGTGGGTCTCCCATGTATAACTTAATAGAGTGAGGCAGTAGGACGACCCTGTGGGTATCCCATGTATAACTCAATAGAGTGAGGCAGTAGGTCGACACAGTGGGTATCCCATGTATAACTCAATAGAGTGAGGCAGTAGGTCGACCCAGTGGGTATCCCATGTATAACTCAATAGAGTGAGGCAGTGAGTCGACCCAGTGGGTATTCCATGTATAACTCAATAGAGTGAGGCAGTGAATCGACCCAGTGGGTATCCCATGTATAAACTTGATTCAGTGAGGCAGAGAGTCGACCCAGTGGGTATCCCATGTGTAACTCAATAGAGTGAGGTAGTGAGTCGACCCAGTGGGTATCCCGTGTATAACGCAATAGAGTGAGGCAGTGAGTCGACCCAGTGGGTATCCCATGTATAACTCAATAGAGTGAGGCAGTGAGTCGACCCAGTGGGTATCCCATGTATGAACTCAATAGCGTGAGGCAATAGGTCGACCCAGTGGGCACCCCATGTATAACTTATTAGAACGCAGCAGTCAGCTGACCTAAGGGCTGATTTTATTGCCGAATTTCAATTTTTCCAAAAAACATAGGTGTAAATTTCACTATGACAAAATTACAATCAAATGGGATGCTAACCCAGTAACACACGTTTTCACACCTAGTCTGACAGTTACAATATAGTGCTGAAACTAACACATTTCATCATTTGCTAAACAGAATCTGCAACCTAGGTGGGGATTTTAAAGACTCTGCTATTGCAACTTTCACCAACCCACTTCATGAAACAAAACTATGTGAATGCTATAATCACTGACACTTATGTCACTTAACTGTGCATTAAGCTGGGTTCTTCGGTATACTACAAATGACTTGATTCGTAAAGACACTTAATCAAGCTTACACAACCTGTTATAAATAGTTTGTATTATTTACAATATCTAATAATGCACAAATTACACTATAAAAACATTATAGTGCATGGTTTAAATTATAGTGGTTTACAGTTCTTTGTTCATGTATCACAAAGTAAGGTGATTAGCATCATTGTATCAGTACAGCTCATTAAGCTGTGTCTAACCTATTCTTATATATATTCAGGTCCACCAGAAACAGGACCCATATAGTGGGCAATTGCATTTATATGCATCAGAACATAACTGAGAAATGAGAAAGCAAATCAGCATTAGATGTCAACAATACCCTATATGACTGACTATCAGGGATAGGCAAATATATCTTCCAATAAAGTCAACAAACATGCACTAGAATAAAAGCATCTGCTGTATAGATGAGAGAGAAGTTTGAGACTATAAAAAGTGATATGTTACAGTAACCAAAAAGGTCAGTCTGGCAAATCCCCATTGTTTATATGCATAAATCTAACATGTGACATTTGGTTAAAAAGTTATGTTTTAGGCCTTCATATAATTTGGACAAACCAATCAAAACATGTCCAAGGGATGAATTCAGACAAATCAACGGTAACCAACCTATTCAAAACATCGACCATGTGGATTGGGGCATTATATAGTGCCACATGAACTACTACTTTACCAAATCAAAAGCTTACATGGACATGTCCTAGACTGGCTGAGAGACAATTACCTTGATAGGAACAGACCATGAATTGACCTGTGATGTAAATATTCTTCATGGACAAGGGTCACAAGAGGAGTACCAATGGGTTAAGAGTTGGTACACATTATCTACAGTATATTTGCAAATGAATGCCTCTCTGACTACAAACACGGCTTTGTTTGAAGATGAATATATTCAGCAGTTTCGATAGATCAGAAATCTACTTAAATTGTTAATACAAGAAAACAAGTCAGTTTCATGTATTATCCACATAATCCAAAAATCCACAAGACAAGATACAAATTAAATCCATCAATTCAAAACAATATGAAATATTGAATTGATACTACTCAGGACAAGAAAAACAAATGGTCTTGTCCCGTTTGGAATGGCTTGTACACTTTAGGTGGAATCTGCCACCACAAGATCCACAAATTTCCTAGAACACATGATTAAAAATATATTAGAAATGTATGATATGTGATGTATGAGATATATGGTAGATCCGTATAGAGCTTTAATAACATTTATCTTGATATCTTTTATGCATTGTCATACATGATGTTCAAATTTTCTCAAACACTTTAACATCTGAAAATAGAGAAATTCTTGTTATACATTGTAAATGCCTGGGGAAATGATAGGCAGGAGAAATGATAGGAGCTGTCTTCATGAAATAATCCACCTGGTAAAAGGAACAAAGAAAATATCACCATGTCTGATGAAGTGTTGGTCAAGAATGGTCCCTTTCTCTGACGAGACACACAAATCCAAAGGACTGCTGCACCATGGGCACTCAGCTTCTGATGGCATCAGTGGGGCAAACTCCACCGAGTTGTCAAATTCTTGGCAGGAATCAGGGTCAATCTTCTTTTTGCTGAGAAAATCGAGCCAGTGATGGTTGAAAATGTCAACGTCGCCATTGCTTTCAGACTCGGAGGGAACAGAAGATAGAGTGGCAGGAGTTTCATTCCCTTCGGACAAGTTCTGCACCCACCTTACTGCTGCTTTGTGCACACAGTTGTGCAGTGACCCAACACATGGACAAGAAATATATCCATTTTGCAGTGTAACTACTGTACGACCAAGCTGCGACCATGGCCGCACGATGCCAGTATACACCGAGAAGAATGTCACGTTTGGCTGGACACTGTACGGCCATCTAGCAATGAGGGACGTTTGATGCATGTCAGCCTCATTTTTTAAGTTCACCACAAGTGCCCTCATTTCTGAAGACATGAGAACATTACTGATGAGTGGCAAATTGCAGTCATCAGTGACATTTGGGGCGTTAATCGCCTTGCTGAGGTGCTGGCATACAAAGTTCTGCTGTCCTCTTTTCATGGTAAGCATGATTTCCATGCATTCTCCTTCGGTACATACGAGACCAGAATCATCGCCAAAAGTCCTCACTTTCACATGTATTGGAGCAACAGGACCAGTACCAGAGTGTTTGTCAACCAGAAATATTCCCTTTTTGTCGACGCAACAGACTTGGTGTGAACTTGATGAGTCCCTCTGATGGGTTCTCAAATGCCTCCTGATGTTTTTCCTTGAAACAGTTCTTTTGCAGACATTGCACTCCAGTGTAGTATCTTTTGTAGGTTTTATATTCTCATTCACAGTTGAACAAACAGGTTGACTGTCTGAGCTCTTAGTGGTGGGAACACAATTCTCCACTGTGATCGGTTGATCAGTTGCTTCGGGAGGATGCTCATCACATACACCCCTCTCAGATTCTGTTTCGTCTGCGATGTTAACTTTGAATTCTGGACATATCTGAATATGTCGTTCAGCGGTGGAACGCAGTCGAGTTTTACGACCACATATGCAGTGGTAATGTGAACGTTTGTGTGTCATACAGGGCAGCCTACAGAGCAGGAACTTTTTGCCTGAATAATCAATTGAATGCTGTATGATTTATGCACGAGATGAAAAGAAAAACTAGTCATCATGATTCTTGAACCATTGTTGATTAACATATTGTTTTTATTTGAGAGAATATGAATTATTAATTGTTTCTGCATGGATATAATCTTGTCGAAAATTTGGAGCAATCTTTAGTACTAGCCGCAGAGTGCATGAGGCAAATTGACAATACACTGGAAGAAATGTTGATCACCTTTGTATTAAAAACTGTGTCTCTCATGGAAATGACTCAGGTGGCGTCTCATGATTTTTGGAGGGCATTGTGAAATCTGGGAAAGCGGACAGAGAGGACAAGGAGCCACTTCTGAGGAAACCAAAGAGGCAGCAGAAACTTCACCATCAATCACTGATTGATGATAACCTAGAACAAAATGGAAAATAGCAACAAGCTAAAGCAAAATATACAAACCTTACAACTTATCATCTATGTTACATAGGTGCAAAATCAAAATCAGTAGTAAATAACTAACCACCATTCACTTACACAGAATAAGACATGTTCAATTGATCAGGCTTACCACATGCAAAATCATACGGAACTCCATTACTTCTCATAGCCAGCTCAAATGAGAGTTCTCTCCAAACCTCCTCAACTTGAAGAATATTTGAAGCACTTGAAGATGTACAATAACGTGAAAAATTTAGGGAACTCACTGTCCAATTCTATTGAGTTATACATGGGGTACCCACTGGGTCGACTCACTGCCTCACTCTATTGAGTTATACATGGGGTACCCACTGGGTCGACTCACTGCCTCACTGTATCGAGTTCATACATGGGATACCCACAGGGTCGACCTACTGCCTCAGTGTATCGAGTTCATACATGGGGTACCCACTGGGTCGACTCATTCTATTCAGTTATACATGGGATACCCACTGGGTCGACCCACTGCCTCACTGTATCGAGTTTATACATGGGAGACCCACTGGGTCGACCTCCTGCCTCACTCTATTGAGTTATACATGGGATACACACTGGGTCGACCTACTGCCTCACTCTATTCAGTTATACATGGGGTACCCACTGGGTCGACTCACTGCCTCACTGTATCGAGTTCATACATGGGGTACCCACTGGGTCGACCTATCGCCTCACTCTATTGAGTTATACATGGGGTACCCACTGGGTCGACTCACTGCCTCACTCTATTGAGTTATACATGGGGTACCCACTGGGTCGACTCACTGCCTCACTGTATCGAGTTCATACATGGGGTACCCACTGGGTCGACCTACTGCCTCACTCTATTGAGTTATACATGGGATACCCACTGGGTCGACCTACTGCCTCACTGTATCGAGTTTATACATTGGAGACCCACTGGGTCGACCTACTGCCTCACTCTATCGAGTTATACATGGGGTACCCACTGGGTCGACCTACTGCCTCACTCTATTGAGTTATACATGGGGTACCCACTGGGTCGACTCACTGCCTCACTCTATTGAGTTATACATGGGGTACCCACTGGGTCGACTCACTGCCTCACTCTATTGAGTTATACATGGGGTACCCACTGGGTCGACTCACTGCCTCACTCTATTGAGTTATACATGGGGTACCCACTGGGTCGACTCACTGCCTCACTCTATTGAGTTATACATGGGGTACCCACTGGGTCGACTCACTGCCTCACTGTATCGAGTTATACACATGGATACCCACTGGGTCGACCTACTGCCTCACTGTATCGAGTTCATACATGGGGTACCCACTGGGTCGACCTACTTCTCACTCTATTGAGTTATACATGGGATACCCACTGGGTCGACCTACTGCCTCACTGTATCGAGTTTATACATGGGGTACCCACTGGGTCGACTCTCCTGCCTCACTCTATGAGTTATACATGGGATACCCACTGGGTCGACCTACTGCCTCACTCTATTGAGTTATACATGGGGTACCCACTGGGTCGACTCACTGCCTCACTGTATTGAGTTTATACATACATGGGTACCCACTGGGTCGACTATCGCCTCACTCTATTGAGTTATACATGGGGTACCCACTGGGTCGACTCACTGCCTCAATCTATTGACTTATACATGGGGTACCCACTGGGTCGACTCACTGCCTCACTGTATCGAGTTCATACATGGGGTACCCACTGGGTCGACCTACTGCCTCACTCTATTGAGTTATACATGGGATACCCACTGGGTAGACCTACTGCCTCACTGTATCGAGTTTATACATTGGAGACCCACTGGGTCGACCTACTGCCTCACTCTATTAAGTTATACATGGGGTACCCACTGGGTCGACTCACTGCCTCACTCTATTGAGTTATACATGGGGTACCCACTGGGTCGACTCACTGCCTCACTGTATCGAGTTCATACATGGGGTACCCACTGGGTCGACCTATTGCCTCACTCTATTGAGTTATACATGGGGTACCCACTGGGTCGACTCACTGCCTCACTCTATTGACTTATACATGGGGTACCCACTGGGTCGACTCACTGCCTCCGTGTATCGAGTTCATACATGGGGTACCCACTGGGTCAACCTACTGCCTCACTGTATCGAGTTCATATATGGGGTACCCACTGGGTCGACTCACTGCCTCACTGTATCTAGTTCATACATGGGATACCCACAGGGTCGACCTACTGCCTCAGTGTATCGAGTTCATACATGGGGTACACACTGGGTCGACTCACTGCCTCATTCTATTGAATTATACATGGGATACAAACTGGGTCGACTCACTGCCTCACTGTATAGAGTTTATACATGTTGTACCCACTTGGTCGACCCTGTCTAAGATCTGTTCCTTTAGCACGTTGTCACAACTTCCAGACAATCCATTCCGAGGAATCACAGTATTAATGTAATCAATATCAGTCATGTGGAGGAAAGTTATGCTTGTCATAGAATTTTCGATAAAAACAACCTCAAATATAAAGTATTTTCACCAACTTACCAGATTTATCATGATCTGATTCCATTTTCAAAACGGTCTCCATTTCACATTGAGACATCACTGTGAAGATCGAGTAGAAAATGAATGCTCCCTGGGCATTGGTGTTCAGGTCGACCCAGCTGGTCACCGGAGCCCACTGGGTCGCCCTCATCGCCTCGCGTGTTTCACAATTGGAATGTTGGCGGTTATTTTGAAATTCGTAAAAAATCGTTCAGTTTTCATGACTTCTACTGTGTTAGGTGAGTTGCAGGTACTTTAATCCATTTTAAATACGTATTAAGATAATAAATGTGATATGAAAACATCTAGTATTCATCGCATTTCTTTGTATTTGAATGGTTTTTTTTTTCATGAAATTTACCCGAGTTGGATTTAAGGAGTTAGGGTCAACTCGTACCCATACCAACTCGTTCCCAGACCAACTCGTACCCAAGTTTTAAGATTAATACCGTTATTCACTTATGTACAATAACGTTGAGTTTACCCATCATCAATATAAATTTCCATTTTAACAAGGAATGTTGACGCCCTGAATAGCTTAACTACTCTCATTGCCGACGCACCATGCCAAGCCCCCTAGCTCGCCCGTCACAAGCGACCAAACTCCAGAGCGCGGCGTCCCAAGCGTGGCATACGGTGGTTGCGCTTGGGTAGGGTAGCGTCGGGTAGGGAAGAGTAGCGGTGGGCAGCGTTGGGTAGCATCGGGCCGTGTCGGGTAGGGCAGCGTAGGGTTGGATCGGGTAGGGTAGCGTCGGGTAGCGGTGGGCAGCGTCGGGTTGGGCAGGGTAGCCTCGGGTTGGGAAGGGCAGCGTAGGGTCTGGGAGGGAGGTAAGAGGGGAGCGGAGGTGTATTTATATATAAATAATAAAAAAAATTATTGTTAATAAAAATCTTCACGTCTATTTCAGAAAAAGAACTGAATGAAGAGCTACAGATGACAAGGCTCGCTGCACTTATTGATTATAACGATTTGTCTTCTGAGGAAGAAATTTAGTTTTCTTAATAAACTAATTAAAATATGGTGTTGCTGTTCTTCTTTGTATATTAGTTTGAGGCATTTTTAAATACTCGATGAGTTATCGGTGGGCCACTGTCGGCCCGACGGCTTGCCACTATGAGCAGCTTGCCGACGGCTGGCCGACGGCTATCAGCTGGTCACGCCACTAATGCATTGGTGATATAACTGAAATAGTCATTAAATCTGTTTATCGATGACGTACCATGTTGGAATCGCCACGTGAGTTGTCATACTACCGGAATGTTCTAACGTTACGCACGTTCTGATTGCATACGATTACGGTTGATTGCTCCAATGAGCCGATGAACGGCTTGATTAAAAGAGACTGTTCAGCCCCATATTTGGAACGAGGTTGCCTTGCAAGCTGCTTGCCAACCGCACCTTGGAAACAATGTCACTCAGAAATTTACTTGACATATGATATACATGAAAGACTGGATCAAACGGTGTTAAGGGTGTGAGCATTTGTCTTGTGAGCATGTGTCCTGTGAGCATTTGTCTTGTGAGCATATGTCATGGAATCGTCTACTACATATCTACAATTTCTAAAGTACCTCTGAATTCCTTTCTCGTACATCTAGCATTGTATAACGCCCGGGGGGGGGCGGGTTCTCTCCATGGAAAAGGGTAGGGGTGAGCCGCTATGGGAATCAAAAATCGGACCATATCTATACCAAGCCAAAGAGAGAAAGGGGAACCATTTACATACCAAATCCTCTGAAAAAAGACCCATTCATATACAATTTTTTTAAAAGGGTCACCAATACATATACCATAACTAATTATCCCAAATCATATCTAGACCACCTCGAGGAGCTACAAGGGACCCATCCATATACCAAACTAACGATTCAGAATAAAAAAGTACGTTTATTAAGCTTCGCAACTTTGCTGATACTGTGGTCAGTCCCAACGATGCTCTGGTTTGTTACGGCAAGTTAGTTAATTAAATAGCGGCCACTAAATAAACAGGCTATCAACTAGCGCCCCATGACGTCAGGCCCATGTGGTAGCCGATATTGCAGGAAACAATGAAAGGAGAATGTTTGGACCTGACCTTGCTTGTTTGCTTATCATACCATAAAACTTGTCTTTGAAACATCGCAACCACACTGACTGATCGGGCTGGCCACCATTGACTCACAAAACAAATATCCATTGCTATAGTCGCTGTCAAAAATACGTACCTATTGGTATACCAGGTCATTTGCCCAAAAAACCGACCCATTGCTATGCCTGTTTTCAAGAAATAATGACCCATTTGTATACCAAAATGCCAAATAACCGACCCAAATTGGCGGCACATCCTCACCGGCCAACCCTCTCTCTTGTTCTCGGGGATCGAGGGGTAATTATTATATATGTCTAATAGCCTTCTCGTTACAAGTCTGCATGTATATGTTTGTAGTTTTTACCGTACAATTACCACTGAACTGTATCTTGGGATATTTGTAGTGTTAGTAATATTTTATAGATTTCCTTGTTATGCCATATAACATAATATTAATGATCATTTGGCACATATTTAAACGAACTACGATCTAATGTGATATTGTTTAATGACGTTATAAATGAATAAATATCCCTTGTTGCCCACTTACATTTGACTTGGTCTACATTAACTGTCAAACCACAGTCACTAAGGAGTTGAGTTCTTTTAAGCTGATAAGCCAGGTCGGTGGTTCTGGGTGTAAAAGCCAGACCTCTATTCTGGGCTCGTCTTCCTGGCTTCTACAACCTTAAATCGTTACGCTTTCCAAGTTCGGCCAGCAGGGCTAGAGGTAAGCATACTGCTGGGCTTGCAGAAGTCAAAGCAGACTCGTTCGTTGACTGAGAATAGTTCCGTCTATATTCGCAAAATATTCCATCTTATATACAATTATTATCATTGAGAGGGAGGGGTCACTGTCAGCCCAGCCAACTGTCCAGTGCCATTGGCCGATAGGAATGCACAGAACAAAGTCCGCTGGGATCATACAACTTTGAACTGTGACATATTTACATACATAGATAATATAGGTTGTAAATGGCGGCAAACCCGTTCATTCACGCGAGCAGTGCTGCCACATGGTGGAAACTAAAGTAAATAATCAAAGCCTGATCGCACACTTCGAGCTTAGCATGGAAGTCCCTCCGCACATAGTTCCCACAAACAACTGTAGATAGATATAGCGTTTGGTGTAGTAATACAAGGAATAAAAACGTGAAAGATGTCGTTCAACAATAATGCGTCGAAGTTTTTGTGCAGAAGTTAGGAAACCTAATCCCATATATGATGCAACAAGGTGTGTGTAGCCCCTGCCCAAACAATTGCTTCGGTCATTGCTGACAATGCTGATGTGGACCTCATTGCCATCAAGTCCAGCATAAACCTGCCCAGTCAGACCGGTTGTACCAGTCCACAAAACTTTAGGAGAGATGTGCATTGCATGGAAAATCCTCTTTTAATACTGATAATCTATCAGCTTGTTGTACATTTAATTCATACATTTAGCACATGGCTATACTTATTGTGTGTTACTAATTATTTGTTTGTAGTCATGGTAATGTTTTTTTCTTCCATACTATGACGGTATGCATAGAACAACTGTCTCGCTTTATTCGGTCTATTGCTCTCAACGTGAATCCTAAGGCTGGACACTTTTCTGTGGCGTTCGACTTCACATTGGCTAAGCTGTGTCTTTCCTTTTGTGAATGGGGGTATATTGAGAGTGACACATCTGGGGGCCAGAAAATCTGCAGCGTCAAAACCCTGGTCTGCCATAATCTGGTCGTGTGGGTCCAACTGACCCAAGAACTCTGCTCCTGTAAACATTTTGAAAAGCAAATGATATAAACAGGTATATGTACATAGTATACAGGCAAGCAACAAGTTAAGTTACACAAGACCAATGATACTCCCTTACCTGAGTTTTTTACAAGTGCTTGTCTGAAGCCAGACCACCCCACATCTTACTGAGTGTGAAAACCCGAGAAATGATGCAATAAAACTAAGGTACTACAGGTGAAATAACAACTATTGCATTTAAACAATATTTCGTCATTTTGTATGGGACTCTTACCAGGGGGTAACTGCTTTGATAACTTGAGCCTAGATTCATATTCACAGCGAGAGGACAATCTGAACCTGGAAGTATAACATTCAAATTAAGATTCTCAAACAGAAGTAGATTTTAGCTGTATGACATAGCTTTACTGATGTATTACAATAAATCAAACAGTCACCTTGTCTTAAGTATCTTCGATGGGTAACCCATGTTAAGGCATGGTGTTGGATGTTGAGGTGTTGGCATACCTTCTACAAAATGCTTGGAACAAACAAGTGTGTGGTTTGATAGCTAAGTTCTTCCTGCTAACTGCCTTGACCCATGCATTGTACCTGGGTAGCGAATCTGCCCCGGGAATTTGAAGAATTTAGGTTTGGAGCCATCCTGGTGTGTAGTTCTTGAGCTTGTGATGCAATCGACAACGCAGCAGTGATTCACCATTATGATATATACCATAATTATTGAGATTAACCCCTTTATATACCCAGTGGCGTGCATGGTTACGAGCGGTGTTGGCGTTTGAGCAGATCATAATAAACCGTGAGCGAGAGGCCAGCCTCATTGCATTGACTTTCTGCATGATCAAAGGTACCGACAGCTACGAAATGCGTCCTTTAATCCTTCCAAACCGCGACACACCCGAAATCAAAGACATCACATCTACCACACGACGACCTGTCTTCCACCTATTTCACAGCTGTCAAAATCGCGTTCCTCGACCACCGATTTCCGGTTTAGCGATCCAAGATGGCGGAACTCGCCTAGTCGGAATATGATAAGATATGCAAAATCGTTTTATAACTTTGTCAATACTATTGCAAGATTTTATATGCAATGTTCTCAACCACATGTTATTAGATATATTATTTGAAACTTTCATTGTTTACAGTTTGTTCTCAACCACGTGTTATTAGATATATTATTAGAAACTTTCATTGTTTACAGTTTGTTCTCAACCACGTGTTATTAGATAAGAAATTATGTGAAACTTTCATTGTTTACAGTTTTCACGGTGTCGTTGGATGTCACTCTTACTCAGAGTGACTTAATCTAATAAACATCAGTAACTACAACAAAACAGCGTTGCCCTTACTATATGGGAATCGGGTACAGTGAAAACTTGTGCCTACAAGCAGGGCATGAAGAAATCATACTGTTAAGAAAAGCTATGAAGATCTGCGCTCGGGAGAAACTTAGTATCCAAGCTGTTGATATCGACGGGAGACGATCCTAGAGTCCAAGATTCAAGAAACACAAGTTCAAGACACACAAGTTCATGAAGCAGTCACGCATAAGTTCCAGTTCCAAGTCTGCGACATGACAAGAGACCCGGAGATGCATCCGAGAGACAAGTAAAAAGGTCTGAAAACAACCCACAAAAACGAAGTTTGTGAAAACTGAGAAGTTATAGACATTCTAAGGACACATTCCATTATAGAATTTGGGTGTGATGTGTTTATAAGGAACACTGTACTCAGGATAATAAGGTTTTCATATGCCATTTTACTTTATCTTTTATTTAAGGTTAATCCCTGTTGATGTATTGTTAAGAATATGCTGATCTGAATTTTGTTGAAGTGCCTTAATTGACAATTCATTGGTAGAGGTTGCAGATTGAATTTGGTTTACATTCACCAATTCTTTGATAATTTAAAGTAAGGTGAACAAGGTATCGTTGTTTGTGGGACTGTGTTGCGGTATGCTAATTCCATCCCCCCCCCCTTTTTGTTAGCTTTCTATGAGCAATGCTGATAAAGATCCGCCAGGAGGCTTTAAGGAACTAGAAATAGTAGAAGATCCTCAAGGCATCTTGAATGACAAGGATGATGGAAAGATCGAAGCTGATGTTCCAACTGGAAGCAAGCCCAAGGATGGAAGTGACCTCAGAAGAAGTCAGCGTTCCCACACTCTCACAGAAAAGGCTAAGGAAAAGAGGTTGCACGAGCTGACAAAGGCCTTCTGGAAAAAGCATCATGAATGTGCCCAAGTCCTTACTGAAGCAGATGCCATGTTAAGAGTTTATGGTTCCACAGAGACTCTTCAAGAAACCGTAATTCTTCTGGAAAATGAGTTCAAGGAGGTCGAAATGCTGTACGCAGAGATAGGATCCCTCTACTCAATAGCGCCTGATCTGGAATTGCGACGAGGCATAGACAGACTTAAGGCTGACAGTGACCAGATCGTCACCGATATTGAATCACGCAGAAGGCATGTTTACCAGAGGTCTCACCGCTCGCATCGGTCAAATACAACACATCGATCCAAGCATTCACATGCTTCTTCATCCATTGAATCTAGACGCTCAAGCAGCTCCCGAACATCTTCTAAGATGAGAGATGCTCTCGCTAGTGCAGCAGCCTACAAGGCTGAATTAGAGGCCCAGCGGATAGCTGCCCTCAAGGAAGAAGAGTTAAAACAGCTTGAAGTAATGGAGACCAAAAGAAGAGCCGAGGTAGAGGCCGAGGTGTCTAGGAGAAAGCGGAAGATAGAGCAGCACCACCTTGAGAAACAGCTAAAAATGGAAGAAGCTCGACTCAAAGTATATCAAAATGAGTTGGAGCGAGAGAGTAGAAACTCTAACCTCTTTGTTAAGACGGATATGGGCTATCAATCAGCAAATGTAGTCTCTGCCCTTGCAACTGCTCCTTCTCCTTCTCACCCTACTTCTACTGCTCCTCCTGCTGCCGCCCCTTTTTCCGCTCCTGTCCCAATGTCACAACCTACATATGACATGTCAACATGGTTGGAAGCCTTCTCCACATCGGTGAGTCTGAGTCGTCTGCCAGCTCCAGAACCATCAGTATTCAACGGTGACCCATTGCTCTTCAATGACTGGAGTATAGCTTTCAAGACCCTAATTGAAGATAAGAAGATCCCACAGGTGGATAAGATTCATTACTTAAAACGCTACCTGAGTGGACCTGCAAGAGAGGCAGTCAGTGGATACTTTCTACTACGAAGTGAGACGGCCTATGAGCAAGCTAAGGCTGTGCTTGAGGAGCGTTATGGAAATCAGTTTGTTGTAGCTGAGGCTTTTCGTGATAAGCTTGACCAGTGGCCTAAAATACAAGCCAAGGATAGCCATAGCTTGAGACGGTTTTCGGACTTTCTAAACCAGTGCCAGGCAGCAATGCTTGAGATGAAAGGGCTCCAAATTCTGGATGACAACCGTGAGAACAGAAAATTACTCCAAAAGCTACCAGACTGGATAGTAACTCGTTGGAGCAGAGTTGTGGCTACCTCAAAGAAGCAGAAATATGTCTATCCAACATTCAGTGAGTTTGCAGACTTCATAGCAGCTGAAGCCAACATTGCCTGCGACCCAGTCACATCCCTCGAGTCCCTTAGAGGCAAGACAGAGACAGACGGAAAAGACAGACAACCTAAGGGCGGTGAGAAGAAAAGACAAAGTCCTACAGCCAGGACACTTGCGTCTGAGGGACAGGAGAGACTAAGGGAAACCTGCCCTTTCTGCAAAAAGAATAATCATGTCCTCTTAAACTGCAGAACATTTGACGCACTTCCAAGTACAGAGAAGTCTGAGTTTGTGAAGAAGAATGGCTTGTGCTTTGGATGTCTTCAACCTGGCCATACATCAAAGAGCTGCACTCAAAGGAAAACTTGCAGCAAATGTCAAAGAGGACATCCTACATGCCTTCACTTGGAGCAAAGGCCTTCAAATAGCACCAAGAAAGGACCCATTGTCTCCTACCCAGCAACAGAGAAGGACAAGAATGCTGTCTGTGGCAGTGTGTCTCAAGGAAAGGTTATGTCATCTATGATAGTGCCTGTGTGGATATCATCAAGATCCAATCCTCGGGATGAACAGTTGGTCTATGCTCTATTGGACACACAGTCTGACACAACCTTCATATTAGAAGAGACTGCAAATGAATTAAAAGCCCACTCTGAACCTGCTAGGCTGAAGCTATCGACAATGGCAGCCCAAGATACCATTATAACCTGTAAGCGCCTCCAGGGACTTCAAGTTAGAGGCTACAATGGACAAGACACAATCCCTCTACCAACAGTCTATTCTCGAGACTTCATCCCTACTGATAGATCTCACATCCCCACTTCAGAAACAGCACGAAAATGGCCTCACCTGACAAGGATTGCAAATAGGATACCCCCACTACTAGACTGTGAAGTTGGACTCCTGATAGGTTACAACTGCCCATCTGCTCTCTCTCCCAAATGTTTTATCACTGGAGAAGGCAATCAACCGTTTGCAATCGAGACAGACATAGGCTGGAGTATAGTTGGTGGTGTAGACCCCCAGGAAGAAAGTGGTGATGCTGTTGGATCTTCTTCACATCGAATCATTGTGAAGCAGATCACAGAAGACTTTCTGCCAAGAAAAGCTGTAGACTCGGGTAACATGGCACATCACCACGAGGTCTGCTTCACTCTGAAGACAACAGTGAAGGAGACACTTGCACCATCCACCATTACAAGTATCCTAGAATCTGATTTCAAGGATAATACCACCAGGGGACTCAACGGCCTCTCTCCAGATGACCATCTGTTCTTGCAGAAGATGAAAGAGGGTATAGAACAAGACAAAGATGCCCACTATGTGATGCCTCTGCCCTTCAAGGAAGCTCCAAATCTGCCAAACAACAGGGAAGTGGTGCTTCGTAGATTTGAACATCTGCTGCGACGCTTCAGCAAAGACCACAAGTACCATAAGGACTATCAGGCCTTCATGAACGAAGTGATCACTCGGGGCGATGCAGTGAAAGTTCCTCACATTGAACAAGTTAAGGAACCAGCATGGTACATCCCACATCATGGTGTGTATCATCCCAAGAAACCAGAGAAGATTCGAGTAGTCTTCGACTGCAGTTCAAGGTATCAAGGAAAAGCCTTGAATGATCACCTCCTCCAAGGTCCCGACCTTACAAATGGGCTCGTAGGTGTTCTAGTCAAGTTCCGACAAGAACCTATCGCCATCATGTGTGACATTGAAAAAATGTTCCATCAATTCAAAGTTGCTAAGAAAGACCAAAATTTCTTGAGATTTTTATGGTTTGGAGAAGACTCTGCTATTGTTGACTACCGCATGACAGTTCATCTGTTTGGGGCAACATCGTCCCCAGGCTGTGCCAATTATGGGTTAAAGAAGATAGCTGAGGACAATGAAGAAGAATGCCCTGAAGCTGCCAAATTCATCAAAAACAACTTTTATGTTGATGACGGGTTGGTGAGCGTGGACACTGAAGAAAAGGCAAAGAACCTGGTGAAGGAAGCCGCATACATGTGTGCCAAAGGTAACCTCAGGTTACACAAGTTCATATCCAACAGTCGAGAAGTCTTGAAGGAAATCCCAAATTCAGAGTGTGCCAAGGAATTAAAGGACATCGACCTTTCATTCGAAGACCTTCCAGTTGAACGAGCTCTTGGAATCCAATGGTGCGTAGAGTCTGACAGCTTTCAATTCCGACTTACATTGAAGGATCAACCACTAACTCGACGTGGAATCCTGTCAACTGTGGCTTCAGTTTATGATCCTCTTGGTTTCCTATCTGGTTAACATTGAAATGTTCGATGTCCTTGAGGGGGTGATTGCGGAAGAGTTAACAATAAAGGCAATGTGACGTGTGGGTATACGTTCAAGGAGTCCAAGGGGAGCCATGTTCAGTTGCCTGTGATTGAATGACAGGTTTGAAAACCTTGCTGCTATCCCACGAATTTTCCAGCCATTACATTGCATCCAGCAGCCAGCTCTCAACGAAACAGCGTATACTCCAGAGGGGAGGGATCCATGTGTCCCCTTTTCACCGGCGCACTGGGTCTCGTATGAATCGCCAGATGAGGCAATGACATAACGGCCCGGGGTTCGTTCACTGACAATGGTAGCAGTGTGCTTCGTGAATGACAGTTTGCAGTTAGCACGGAGGTCATTATGTCTTCCAACGATAGTTGGAAGACATATTGGTTTAGCCAGAATTTTTTTTTTTTTTTTTTTTTTTCTCCTGTCAAGGTTTTTCGGGCTTTTCTCCGGAACGGTTAAACATATCAACATGAAATTTTTTCCCCCATTTTCTCTAACTATCTCCTCCATAACTACTGCGGTTACGAACATATGAATTATATGGTTGTAACAAGCAATTATCGTAGCATGGAATAACGCAAAACAATACTTATTTTCACTTTTTGTACTTTGTATAATGACATGTATTTTAGGGTACCTATCGCGATTTTTGCTACGACTTCTCTCCTCGCTGATATCTCTGAAACGGCTGTATTTACGGACATGAAATTTTGTCAGTAATTAGAACTTGGCCTCGTGATAATGACTGAAACAGTATTTTAAGCATTCACAGTAACAAAAAACAGTAAAAAGGACGATAAGTTTCAAGGTTTTCCATTGCAGCATCTTAGCGCGCAGGCTAACAGTAGGTGCTGTTTAAGTAGGCCAAACCTTACGTAATCGACCAGAGGCCTTGGCTGGGTTTGCATTGACTTGAGTAGGGGGTCATGTCAAAACAAGCTAAACCGTACGTAATCGACCAGCGCCATTTAAAACTTTCGTCCGCTCAATATTGACTTGTCAAAGGGGTCATGTCAAAACATCTAAGCGGCAGCTTATAATAGTGCGCGTTACCAGCTCTTCTCGGTCCGTGTATATACTGTCTTTTTGTCTCAGCGACAGTGTGCACTGGATGTCCCCGTGCAATCAAAGCGGGTATATATACACAAACACACATCCACGCACACATATATATATATGTATACACACAGGCGCTCGGTTTTCGATGCCAAGCTTCCGAGCGCCGAGCCGCTATATATAAATAGCATATATATGTGTATATTTATAAGTGTGTGTGTTTATATACGTATATATATATATATATATATATATAAATATATTTATATATATACACATTTATGTATATTTATATATATTTGAATATATATATATTTTTCAGCTTGAGCTTAATATTTCAATGTTATGTGTTATTCGAGTTATATGTTTTAAAATAAAAAGTATTATCTAAGTAATTTTACTGTTATATGTGTAATTTATCAAATATGATATTTGAAAAATTATGCGCATAATTTACCATGAATAATGACTCACCATAAAGTGTCACAATGCCGTTATAGATATATTATACTTCAATTTTTCATTAATAAATTCTTCACTGACACTGCTCTTCTGAGACTGATCATATCACTGTGGAATTAAGTATGATATAACATAAGTTTGGGTAATATGCTGATACCGTATTGATGGTCGTCCAGACTAGCCGTTGGAAAACATGCCGTTGGAGCTTGTGCCAACTCTAATCATATCACTGTGGAATTCAAGTGTAAGATAACATCAGTTTGGGTAATATTGTTAATATCGTATTGCTGGTCGTCCAGACTAGCCGTTGGAAGACATGCCGTTGGCGCTTGTGCCAACTCAAAGAAGTCCAAACCTTACGTAATCGACCAGTAACGTGGGTGTGTGTGTTTGTGTGTGCATCGAAACATATTCGTATTTAGCAACTAAGCTATGTACGACTACAATTGAGTAAATTACTCTAAACTGGTCACTGCTACGGAGCACGTCGTCCTCAAAGGATCTTTTACATCCCTTTTCAAAGATGTGACCACCATTTGTACGTGATCATCCGAGTCACGAGTCAGGTTGTCACACCTTGGAGTCGAACCCACAGCCTGTGGATCAAAAGGCGAAGCAGTAAACCACCAAGCCACTGAGACCGTCTTAGTGCCATTCCCTCGGCTTTGTATTGACTATCAGGGGCTCGGATCGAAAAATAGTGCGCGTTACCAACTCCCCTCGCTGACATCTATCGTAAACGTGTGCTGCGCATAGGGTTTCTTAGCAAGGCGCAATCACAGTTAAGGGGTCATGTCAAAACATCTGCTAAAGGGGTCATATCAAACATCTAAGGGGCTGCAGCTTGTGACATCTATCGAAAAATAGTGCGCGTTACCAACTCCCCTCGCTGACATCTTCGCTTGCCATTGGAAGGCGCAATCACAGATGCCATTGGAAGACATGCCGATGGCGTGCCTGCCGAATCTAGTTATTGGTTATGATTCCTCGCTCACAGCCAAGACCAAGTTCACCTTCAGGGTTGAAGACTGCTCCTGTGTAACAGACAGATGGCTGGCTGCCTTGGCACCACTGTGGTTGAAAAGTTTCCCCGCTGATGGTGTCAAAGGCAATATCTGCTGCCACATGTGCTTGCACAGCGAATCGTTTAAAGGCATCGGCCATGTTTGTAAGAAATAGCGCACATACCTTCGATCATCTACAAATGGCAGACGTGCACGATATACTAGGGTGTTTGGCTCATCCCACATGGGTTCGATGTGTACGTGTCCATAGTACCACTCTTCCCTCAGAGGCACAAATCAAATTGGTTAGCAAAAGCAGTCCAGACACTGTGGTTTGATTTGTCTTTGATTGGGTAGGCCTCTCCCCAACCTGAATGGTGATCGATGACTGTGATGAGATACCGGTTACCCTTGGAGGATTCTGCAAACGGACCTATTAAATCCATGCCGACTATTTGCATTGGTGATGCAGGCAAGGGCATGTCGCCCATTGGGGTTCGATCTGTTCTTCGTTGATGGGCGCAACAAATTGCACATTGCGATATACACTTCTTCACATCCGCTCTCATGCCTGGCCACACATAAGCTTCTCTTATTCCGTCGAGTGTCTTGGCAGAAGACATGCCCAACGTCTTTATGAGCACGCTCAATAATGGCTTCCCTATATCCTTCGGGGAGGACTAAACGGGGGTACACTGCTGATGTTGAACTAGGCTTTCGTATACTATACAACACTCCCTGTGCGAGTGTGAATTCAGAGTCGTCAGTGTCGGCTCCTTCAATACTTTCTTCTGAGCTTCTGCAATACATGTCAGATCCAAGCCATCGGAGAGAACAGGCAGGCATCTGTCTTGGACAGTGTCAGGCCAAGCTTATGGGTCAACCCAGTCCTGTGTGTCAATTACGCTTATTTCAGACGCACCCCTAATCCGAGAAAGTATGTCAGCCCGGATGTTGTTCCTACCCCGTCTGTATTCAATTTTAGCTCGTATTCTGCTAGGAGGATGCCCCACCGCTGGATCTTTGTGTTCTGTGTCTCCTTGGTGAACAGGGAGGCAAGTGGTTTGTGATCTGTATAAACAGTAAATTTCGCACCATACAGGTAAGGTTGGAGTTTACCTATGGCATAAACCACTGCATATGCCTCTTTTTCTATGGTAGCCCATCAGAGCCGCGGACTGGCAAGCTGATGTGAGACATATTGCACAACGTTTTCAACTCCATCACAATCTGCTCATACGAGGATTGCCCCGACTGCATAGTCGCATGCATCAGTGTACAATTTATAGGGTTTGTTCACTTGTGGATGGGCCATTACTTCGTTGGACACCAGCAGACCTTTGAGGGTGTCAAAAGCTTGTTGTTGCTTGTCTGTCCACTCAAAACGTGCATGCTTTCTTGTCAGTCCCACAAGGGGTTCACTAATTTGGGCGTATGATGGAATACACTGTCTATAATAGCTACTCATGCCTAGAAATGATCGCACCTCAGCAACTGATGTTGGAGCCTGTAGGTCAGCTATAGCCTTTGTTTTCTCTGGGTCACTTGCTATCCCATGCTTGTTGACAATATACCCAAGTAGTTTTACCTCAGACTGAGCAAAAGTGCACTTACTGGGTTTTAGACGAAGAACAGATTTCTGAAGTCTTTCAAACACCTCCTGAAGATGAGCAGCGTGGTCCTCCAAGTTTTTACTGTACACGACTATGTCATCGATGTATACCATAACTGTCTTTCCAATCAGGTCACTGAATACAAAATCTATGGTACGTTGGAAATGGCCAGGGGCGTTGGTCAGGCCAAAGGGCATACGAACAAATTCCAAGAGTCCCCGATGACAACAGAAAGCAGTTTTTACGACGTCTTCCTTCCCTACTGGAATCTGCCAATAGCCAGATTTTAAATCTAACGTACTAAACACTGAGCTACCACCAACCTGGTCAAATATGTCTTGTATAACTGGTAAGGGGTATTGGTCTTTCCGGGTAACACTGTTAAGCTGACGATAGTCCACACATAATCGTGTCGTACCATCCTTTTTTGGCACAAGGGTGATAGGAGACGCCCATGGAGATGTGGAAGGCCTAATCACTCCTTGGTCTCACATGTCATCAATGGCCTCTTCCACCAGTTTTCATTTTGATAGTGCCGTTTGATAGGCAGGCTGGCACATTGGGGGACCATTAGCTTCGATTGTAATGGGCCTCATGTCGCAATACCCATTTATGTCTGTATTTCCAGAAAACACAGTCGGATTTTCCTGGATAGCACTGTCAATATCCTGTCTGCCAGATGTCACAAAAGTATCGTCTAAACCTGCCAATCCCTGGTTCCCGTCACAAATTATTGGCCATAGTTCCTCACACCACAATAAGCTATTATTGGAGTAGTCAATTTGACATCGACCTTTACAAAGGGCGTCATCACCAAGGATCATTTCGTGATGGGACGGGCTCTCTCAATGGTAATTTGTGTAATGCCGAGAACTAGTATATCGTGGCCACTGACAGATTTGAGGCCAGTTGTTGGTTCCAACAAATTCGGTCGATGCATGGCATTAGTCATTTTAACAAACACATCGCGTCGCAGGAGTGATCGGGAAGCACCAGTGTCAATAAGTGCACGTACCTCAATGCCATGTAGTGTCACACTTATGTGTGGTCTGCCCTCTCCAGCACCTGCGACGCATATTAGTTTCCCGAGTTCTGATATGGTCGATTTCTACGTACATCACAGTCCATGTCTCTCATATCACTAAACACCTGAGACCCTTCTGACGTAGGCTTCGCATTTGTTTGTCGCCCGATGACGCCAATTTCCATGGGCTCTTCTTTCCTGCCTAATCTGCTGTATTCATCATCTGCAGTACTGTACTGCATTACAAGCTGCATGGCGTTGTCTAGTGAAATTGGGTTGCCGACGGTGACGAGTCTCTTCGCCATTTGGGAACAGTGAAGTCCTTTTGCGTATGCCCTGAGTAACACTCTATTCTGATCTTCATTTCCTAATTGGGCCGCTCTTTTTCGGAGTCCTTGCAAATACTCTTAAAGCGTTTGTTGAGATGACTTTCTTGGTGCCAACCCAACATCTTAACTTCAGCACATTGAGTTATAAGTAATCGAAAAGGTCACAAACACTTTGCCTTGATGGAAAACCGGTGTCTTGGGATACTTTCACATCAGATGACAACACCATTGTGATAATTTTCAGGTCTCATGGTCGTTTGGTCTTGGTGTCGGATGATGTCATTCCTTGTAAATCGTCAAGTTTGGTATGCATGTCCATGATGATCCTTTGCTGTTCCACACAACCGTCGCATGTACATTTGTGTGTTTATTTACAAGAAAAGATGCAGGTGTGACCTGGAACGGTAGAGAATCCTCTTCTTTGATTGTCCTTTTCATTGGTCCTTTTGGAGCTATATCCAAGATAGGTCATCCCATATCATGAACAGGTTCATAGTCCCCACTGATGTAGGGCAGAGCATTCAGAGTTGCAACTGGTGTGGGTCGAGGTTTTGGTGGACGGCGTGTAGCTTTTGGTTATGAGTCATATCAAAGATTTTTAGTTGGATACAGATGTGTGATGATGTCGTCAAAATGCCATGAATACACGCGATCATTATCAATAGGGATCCAATTTTTATCAGTCACTTCATTTTTTCAATTGATCAAATTATTCCGATGATCAGTTTAGAAAAGTCAACGTTAAAGGGGTGTACGCACATCTAGTATACCTGTACCATTGGTTTTTTTTGGTTTTTTTCCAGTCAAGGTTTTTCTGGCTTTTCTCCGGAATGGTTAAACATATCAACATGAAATTTTGGGGAATGATAGATCAAGTTGGGACACAACTGCCGATCCAGTTTGACGCGCATGCGCAATGTTGGAGGATTATGGGATCGATTTTTCGTCGATTTTTCCCCCCATTTTCTGTAACTATCTCCTCCATAACTAATGCAGTTACGAACATATGAATTATATGGTTGTAACAAGCAATTATCGTAGCAAGGAATAGGCGAAAAAAATACTTGTTTTCACCTTTTGCTACGAGTTCTCTCCTCGCTGATATCTCTGAAACGGCTGTATTTACGCACATGAAATTTTGTCAGTATTTAGAACTTGGCCTCGTGATAATGATTGTAACAGTATTTTTACCATTCACAGTAACAAAAAACAGTTAAAAGGACGATTAGTTTCAAGGTTTTCTACTGCAGCAGCTTAGCGCGCAGGCTAACAGCAGGTGCTGTTTAAGTAGGCCAAACCTTACGTAATCGACCAGAGGCTTATGGGATTGTTTTGTGTGTTTTTTTCCCCATTTGTTTTAAGAGTAACATGGCTGTCTGATATAACAGCCGTGCATAGTACTGATGGCGTTTCTGTATAGTTAGGTATGAGAATAAATACGGCTATGTGATACGACAACGAGAAGATTAAATGTGCCAAAATGTTATTGACAGAAGAAATATAACAGTTGTGCAACGACGAACATGGTTGCAACCAAACAGCTATGTGATGTATAAAAACAGCCGTGCAGGCAATAACGCGGAGATGAATTTAAATAGCCATGCAGGACAGACTGCTGTGTTAAACCCACAGTCTTACTACAACTGACAGCATCCGTGCAAGTTGATAACAGCTGTGAGAAACCCAAACTGTGCGAAGAACAACAGCCTGCAAAATTATAGCAGCTGTGAGAAACCAAAACTGTGCGAAGAACAACAGCCGTGCAAAACGATAACAGTTGTGTGAAACAAACAATGCGAGGAACAACAGCCATGCGAAACAATAACGGCTGTGCAAACAAAAAGACAAATGGGGTTTTTTTGTGGAAAGAGAAGGTAAACACACTAGAGCAAGGTCAAAACGTTATAAAATGCTCTCCGGATGGATGTTTTGTACTTGGATCTACCAATAGAGGTGTTTGGGTGGACACCATCTCGAGACCAGTACTCAAGTACTGTGTAGGCGCAGCCCAGAAACCCCCGTGTGTGTGGTATGTGGCATTGGGTTGAAGGATCAGAAGTTGCTTCAAGTAGCGATTGCATTTGTCGACCAATGCGTTGAAAATAACTGTGAAGTTCGTGCCACTGTTGTTTGTGCAGTGCATAATGGAGCAAACGATGACGTGCTTGACGCTGTGATTTTAAACGAGTGTCTGTGCTAGATCAGTGAAAGTGGGAAGCAAGGTCGCTGGTGCCTATGTCAGGATGACGAAGTCGGGGCATGTGGGTAAGGTCATGCTTGTAACTTTGAGACCTCTGACTCCATGCAAGGTCAAGTGAACTTAGTCGCTGATTCTGAGATGAAGGGCTGCATTACCAGGGGTTCTTGAGTGTGTGGAATTATTTTTGAGATGGTGCTGTAACCAAGAGACAAAGCTATGACCTAAGATCAAACTATTGAATTTCATTGTTTGTTTTGTGGTACGAATGTTGTCCTAATTAGTTTACGAAGGGAAGCAGATAGGAAGAGAAAACCGAAAAAGAAGAACGAAACGGATTGGCGCGGGAAAAAAATAAAAAAAATAGGATGGCGGACTTTCAAATGAGTTTGAGGCGCGGACGCCAAACACAAAAAAAGACACGTAATGTTACTTAGGAACTTAAATGCGCAATTATTGCACGTTTATTAACCCAGGGACCCATTTGCACATGGATAATGCTTAACTGCCAATATCACTAGATTCGGCAGGCACGCCATTGGCAAGTCTTCCAATGGCAAGCAATCGGGTCTGTGATTGCGCCTTGTTAAAAAACCCTATGCGCAGCACACGTTTACGATAGATGTCAGCGAGGGGAGTTGGTAACGCGCACTATTTTTCGATAGATGTCACAAGCTGCAGCCCCTTAGATGTTTTGATATGACCCCTTAGCAGATGTTTTGACATGACCCCTTAACCAAGTCAATACAAAGCCGAGGGAATGGCACTAAGCCGGTCTCAGTGGCTTGGTGGTTTACTGCTTTGCCTTTTGATCCACAGGCTGTGGGTTCGACTCCAAGGTGTGACAACCTGACTCGTGACTCGGATGATCACGTACAAATGGTGGTCACATCTTTGAAAAGGGATGTAAAAGATCCTTTGAGGACGACGTGCTCCGTAGCAGTGACCAGTTTAGAGTAATTTACTCAATTGTAGTGGTACATAGCTTAGTTGCTAAATACGAATATGTTTCGATGCACACAAACACACACACACCCACGTTACTGGTCGATTACGTAAGGTTTGGACTTCTATGAGTTGGCACAAGCGCCAACGGCATGTCTTCCAACGGCAAGCCTGGACGACCAGCAATACGGTACCAACAATATAACACAAACAATATTATCTCTAAACAAAATATATATGAAAAGAAAATATATATGAATAGAATATATATATATATATATATATATATATATATATATATATATATATATATATATATATATATATATATATATAGGGTATATATATATATATATATATATATATATATCTATTATCTATATTTATATTTATATTTATATATATATGTATATATCTATATATATAGTATCTATGTATATATATCTGTCTATCTCTCTATATCTATATCTATATCTATATTTATATATATATCTCTCTATCTCTGTATATATATATCTTTTATATTTATATATATCTGTATATATGTATATATATATGTATATATCTCTATGTATATTTACATATATGTGTATATATCTCCCTATCTCTATGTAAATCTGTATATATATATATATATAGCGCTCTGTATCTATATATCTCTATATATGTATATCTATATATATATATATTAATTATATATATATACGTATATAAAACACACACACACTTATAGGTTTGGCCTACTTAGAGTTGGCACATGCGCCAACGGCATGTCTTCCAACGACAAGCCTGGACGACCAGCAATACGGTACCAACAATATACCACAAACAATATTATCTCTAAAAAAAAATATATATGAATATATATATATTTATATATATATGTATATATACATGTATTTATATACATATATTTATATACATATATTTATTTTTATATTTATATATATGTGTATATGTATATTTATATATATATGTATGTATATATGTATATATATGTATGTATATAAATATGTATATCCCTATGTATGTATATATATATATATTTATTTATATATATCTATGTATATATGTATATTTATATATATGTATCTATATATATCTATGTATATATATATATCTGTCTGTATATATCTCTGTATGTATCTATATCTCTATATGTATCTATGTATATCTCCATATATGTGTATATATCTGTGTGTCTATATATATCTATATATCCAGCTCTGTATATCTATATCTGTATATATATATATATATATTTCTATATCTATTTTATATATATATATCTCGCTCTCTCCGTATACTACCCCCCCACACACTTATAAATATTCACATATATATGCTATTTATAGATAGCTGCTCGGCGCTCGGAAGCTTGGCATCGGAAACCGTGTGTATACATATATATATATATATATATATATATATATATATATATATATATATATATATATGCGTGTGCGTGTATGCGTGTTTGTGTATATATACCCGCTTTGATTGCACCGGGACATCCAGTGCACACTGTCGCTGAGACATAAAGACAGTATATACACGGACCGAGAATAGCTGGTAACGCGCACTATAAATATACCCGCTTTGATTGCATTGGGACATCCAGTGCACACTGTCGTTGAGACAAAAAGACAGTATATACACGGACCGAGAAGAGCTGGTAACGCGCACTATTATAAGCTGCCGCTTAGATGTTTTGACATGACCCCTTTGCCAAGTCAATATTGAGCCGACGAAAGTGATAAATGTCACTGGTCGATTACGTAAGGTTTAGCCTGTTTTGACATGACCCCCTACCCAAGTCAATGCAAACCCAGCCAAGGCCTCTGGTCGATTACGTAAGGTTTGGCCTACTTAAACAGCACCTGCTGTTAGCCTGCTGCTAAGCTGCTGCAGTAGAAAACCTTGAAACTAATCGTCCTTTTTACTGTTTTTTTGTTACTGTGAATGGTAAAAATACTGTTACAATCATTATCACGAGGCCAAGTTCTAAATACTGACAAAATTTCATGTGCGTAAATACAGCCGTTTCAGAGATATCAGCGAGGAGAGAACTCGTAGCAAAAGGTGAAAACAAGTATTTTTTTCGCCTATTCCATGCTACGATAATTGCTTGTTACAACCATATAATTCATATGTTCGTAACTGCAGTAGTTATGGAGGAGATAGTAACAGAAAATGGGGGAAAAAATCGACGAAAAATCGATCCCATAAGCCTCCAACACTGCGCATGCGCGTCAAACTGGATCGGCAGTTGTGTCCCAACTTCATCTATCATTCCCCAAAATTTCATGTTGATATGTTTAGCCGTTCCGGAGAAAAGCCCGAAAAACCTTGACTGGAGAAAAAAAAATAAAATTGTGGCTAAACCAATATGTCTTCCAACTATCGTTGGAAGACATAATAAAATTGGTTGTGAATATTTTGAATTAGGACAACCCAACTCAACCGAGAAATATTCCTCTGTCATTCCACAACTTAACACGTTATTTCGTGTTAGGCTGAGTAAATAGCTGTCCTTACTTTGTAGATCCAATTTTACAGTTGGGTAGATTTTAAAAGATCAAGCGTTAACGTTTTCCAAGGCAACTATTTATAATCAGTTGTTCCATACGTTTTCATTGGTAAGAAAATCTCTTTGACCAGGACTATCTTCAGTAGCAAAACTTAGGTTTCGAAATAGAGTGCTGAACACCTAATTTTTCAAGATATCGCAAAACAAGGGTACCTCCGGAACCAGAACTTTGCTTATGCACTCATCAGGCACCGACCCATCCATAACGTCTTGGAGTGGAGCTAGATGTGCCGCTGTCTTAGCGTGTAAATGGGACCAGATGTATTCACTTTGAATTGTCATTTATCAGTCGCCAAGCTATGGACCGTCACCGATGGACCCATTTAAAAAAGGCCGGGCTTGGTGCAGTATTGTAAATGTTGTATGCAGCACATTCAGACTACAGTCGACAGATTGCTGGGATTCTTCGGCGTTAAAAAAAAACAACCCAAATAATGGGATACCTTGCCAAATAGAAGCCTTGTCAATTGCCACAACCATCCAAGACACAATTGCAGGTATAACGAAAGATCCTCTCCCAAACATATAACCATGGGCGAATGTACAACACGAATGTCTCGATCTCTGACGTACTCATGATCACCTGACTAATCCTTCAACAGACGTCAATGACAAATTTGCCGATGTAAAACACAGGAATGAATTACGATCGCAGGAAGTATGACTGAAGGATTGATAACAGCATTACAAACAAGGTTGACCCAACCCACTGCACACAAGGTACAAACCATGAAAAGGAGATATTTTATCCTTTGGATATAGATACAGGTATATAAAGAATAACAACTTGATGCCACCAGTGCGCATCGCTTCCATGGTTTGCCAACGAGCAGAGCACCTGTGATCCCTCAGATGCAATGGAACTTCATTTTTCCGAACTGTAACTCCAAAAATGCTGTCTGCCGTTAGTGTGTGTGTGTGCATCGAATTATAGTCGTGTTTAGCAACTAGGCTATGTACGACTAGCAGTGAGTGTGTAACTGCTTCTATGCCGTGCGCGTCTTCCGCCACATTTTATATACACAAGGTAACGTGACCACGCGGTTTGAAATGAGAAATGTAAACAACGTACTAAAACGCAGAGACATACATGAAAACAATATGCACGTTACACGTTATAATGAATCTCACAAAAAACATCAATATAAAAGGACATTAATTCAAAAATGCAACAAATTAATACATTATTACATACATACATACATACATACATACATACATACATACATACATACATACATACATGCGTGCGTGCGTGCGTGCGTGCGTGCGTGCGTGCATACATACATACATACATACATACATACATACATACATACATACATACATACATACATACATACATACATACATACATACATACATACATACATACATACATACATACATACATACATACATACATACATACATACATACATACATACATACATACATACATACATACATACATACATACATACATACATACATACATACATACATACATGAGCGTGATACATACATGAGCGTGAATTAACGACTTTGGGTCGAAACTAGGGCAAACGGACTGAGGGAAAATTAGCTTGGCTCGTCATCCGCCATTTATGTTTTGTGGGTAGAGCTTGTCTGTGGGATTGCTTTACGGATATGGAATGAAAACGAATTTTATTATTTTGATTTTTTTTAGAGATGATGGTCGATGGGAAATCCAAAATGAACTGATTTCATTATGCTGCGCATGGGCTGGTTCATGTACGCTCGCAGTGGCGTCATCACCTCGCCCACGGAAGCGAATTGTGATGGCGGACGTCATAGGGACTATCGTTTTTGTTGCTATTTTGTTAAAATAACTCGCTATTTTGGGCTAAGTAATAGGGGCAGAGTTGTACCACTTCTGCTTCCCAATCGATTGGCATTTATAATTACAGTCCTTTCGAATACTATGTCAATCAACGTAAAATAGCGAAAACACAACATTACCGCCAAGCATTACCGGTACACACATCAAGAATGTCTGTTATTTGTACAAGGAAACGAAGTTTATATCATGAAATTGAAATAGATCATAGAGACTTGATCATCTGTAATGTAAGTGGAAGAATTCTAGTAGATGAGGTTTTTTTGCTGAGCATATTCCACGCCATGAATCTTATTGATACTCCCGATCAGATCAGCATACCTGCTACTATCCTACTTCATTAACCATACCAATCTTCGAAACCAAGAGAAAAATAATTGATTGTTTGCTTGTTGTTGTTTGTTCGAATTGTAGTCGTTTTAGCAATGTAGGCTATGTACGACTAGCAGTGAGTGTATCTCTGAGGGTGGTCACTGCCAGGGAGCACGTCGTCCTCAGAGGATCTTTTACATCCCTTTTCAGAGATGGGACCGCCATTTTTACGTGATCATCCGAGTCACGAGTAACCAGTCAGGTTGTCACACCTTGGAGTCGAACCCACAGCCTGTAGGTCGAAAGGCGAGGCCGTAAACCACCACGCCACTGGAACCGGCTAATAAAAAATAAAAATCAACAAAAAATCGTGATGTGATTAAATAAGCTAAGATATGAAAGAAATGTCCCTATATGCAGGTGTTCGCTTTTACCTTGTATCATTTGGATATCATTTCTTTCGGCAGGTTCTATATACGCATATTTCACAATAAATTATTGACGTACAATTAGACCCAGTGTCAACTGCAGTGGTAAATAATGGTCATCAGTAACATTGGTGCAGACGAGGCGGAGCAACAGCATCGATATTGCTCTAATAGCTTCTGTTTGCCAATGATTTCCAACAAATATAAGCGGATTTCCAGCGCCATTCACAGACCACCAAAGAAGGCAGCCAAAACTTCCGCACCAGTTTGCTGTCAACCAACGGCGACTTACTCAAATGAAATAGTTGGATTCTGAAAATTATCTTGAGGATGGAAGAAACATCAAATAAACTACCCAACATATATAATGCTCCCGGCAATATCTCCAAGGAAGAATACTCAGAATATCTCAAGTTAGTATTGGTGATATTTATTATTTATCAGATGCCGCGTTTGCGCTTTTGAGTGATGGAATAATTAATTGATCGATACATACATTTGTTTGTTGAACAGAATCGCGCGTATTCTTTATAATGTGAAAGATAAGCTCATCAAGAGATAAATCTATCCGTGTGAAAACCAAACTCGCCTTCAAGGCATCATTTCTATTTTGACGATACCAGTTTGCATGCTAACAGCACATTTCCAAAATCATCATAAATGTTTAATATCTTCAGACCTACAGTATATAGATTTTCACTTTAAATTGCCGTATTGAGAATATGACAAAATCGTCCATAATGTCCGGGTGTTATTGTATATCGACCAACATGCCAGGCAGACAGGTCAATATAACTTGGCAGGGTTAGTTCTTGGTGTTATGAAGAAATCATTAAGCTCCTTAGTTACTGCGCTTCAGTGGTCATCGATTACGAAATGGCCATGCATAGATTTATGAGGTTTGTATACACTGTAAACAAAGGATTTGGGATATGAGACAATATATTGCATTAGTAGAGGTGAGGCAGATTAAGGCTGACGATAGGTTCAAAGGGTGGTGGGGCTGGAGTCGGTGAGTGGTGGGTGGTGAGGCAATGGTGTTGGAGGTTGGAGGTTTTGAGGGTGGCACTATGTGAATACTGTAATTGATCGATATTCGTCAAAATCATGTTCACGCACTTACTCACTCATTTATTTCATTTACCAATCAACTCCCTTACTAGTTCGTTCGTTGACTCACTCACAAGTTCGTTGACTCACTCACTCATTCACTCACACGCTCTTTCACTCACTCACTCATTCATTCATTCATTCGTTCACCCACTTGCGATCGGTTCGCTTCTGTAATAATAGACAATGCGTCTATATAGCAGCAGTATCTGAGATTCACTGTAAAAACAGACAATGCGTCTATAGCAGCAGTTTCTAAGATTATTCTCTTGTGAAACAAACAACAAAACACAATAGCACGAATTAACGATCAGCCAGATCGCGACATTCGGATCTTGGGATCACATGAACACACACGCATATACGTGTGGCAGTGGGCATTGTTGGGGGTCGTCGTCTAAGCAGCTCAATGGCGCGTTGCTGGATATTATAAGCCTTCTGCTGTGAGCGTCCGCTGAGAGGAAGTATTAAACGATTGAACATAGTGCCAATATTACACGGCGTGTGGAAAAGTTACTTAAGCAAACTTGGCATACTAACTTTGCATTCCCATAGCAGTTGGCAAAACATAGTGGTGGCCTCTCCTCGTTCAGTACCATCTTCGACATCCTCGTTCATATATGCGTAAACTGTACGAGGTAAGGATATTGTCAGACTGTTACACTTTATACGTCAACTCGGTTATCAATTGCACCACATTCAACCTATTTAACATGACTGGGTAGGTGAGCACCCAAATGTTAGCCTTATAATTCCATTAAACGCCAAACAAAATATCGAGCGGACTGCTTTGTGTTGCTCAAATCATATATATTTTACAAAGACCCACCTTTATTAGTTGCACCCAGTTTTATGCCAGATTTTCAACAATCACCCCCAGCAGCCATTGTATCGATATCTTTTACACACTAGTTTGAGTTTGGAAATGGGGCAAGCGACATTACATGGCACGCCTGTTAACATAACTAGTTAATCGCAAAGAAAACATCGATAATTGGATATATTATTCACAGGATATACCTTCTTAATAATCTAATTTCTCGGCCTCATGATCATCACCTACAATGTCAGAAGTGGCTTGATTGAGTCAAAGCAGATTCGGCATGAAAGGGAACAGTCGAATCCCAGAGCAAGATGACAGCGTAGACATTCGACCGAGTGTCGTTCGAAGCTGCTAACGGCTGCTTATGGTGTCTTAAAGGCTACTTTTATTAGCTCTTTCGAACTAAGTACGGGAGTGATGCATGCACTCCCTCGACAAGGTGATAAATAGAACCTGACGTTGGTCTTTTGGGCTAACTTTTATGGTTGGAAACGGCCTATTGTGTGCATGGGGTATTCGGGCATGTGTTGTTACTCCATACGTGTCGTATTTTGTCGCTGTATATTGTGCAGGGCTTTGATTGTGAATACCATTCAAACCACGATTTGGACTATGTTCTGGAATGGCTGGTGACCGCTATCGCACATTTTGCTGTATGTAGGACATAAATGCACTTTGCATTGCAACAGTGATGCATTTGTCATGAACCTTTAATTTCAAATAAGGCGGTATCAATTTTACTGGTATACATAAAATGCAACGTTGAATCAATAATCAATGAGTCAGATTAGTCATCTTGTCGCAGCTTATTGGCCCCGGGACCTGTGAATCTGCCTGGAGTTAGTGTACGCAACCCGGTTTCTGGAATAATGACGTCATATTCTAACTATGGAGTTCCTTCTGTGAATCGTCTGGGCAGCAGAGCCGGTCGCAAGAAAGTGTCATATTTCCATAGGAACCAACATGAAAGGAGCATTTTTGAGGTAAAAGCTATTCAAATATTTTTAAAAGTCAAGAAAATCATATCAAATTAAAAGCCATAAATGGAGATTTAAATTTCTCTCATTGATGATAACTTCATTGAAAATGTCATACTTTCTTGTTCTGGACAGAAAAGCTGTTTATATAATATTCAGCTATTGAAATATCACCTCTAAAGGGTTAAAAGGATAATTTGTTGTTGCCTGATATTACAGGACACCGGATACCAAAGCAGCTTCTTCATCATCCACCCTGACTGGACCTCAGAGGCTGCAGGAATCCGTAAGATCCGAACTATGGAAAGAAGCCAATATGCCTGGGACAACCGCCCATCCCAACCCGCCCCTCTCACAGACTACATCCTACCCATTCTTCAGAAGAAACCAGAGAAAGACTCACTCCTCCGTGAACATCTGGCTTTGGCTCAAGTCAACGACCCAGCCAAACATAAATCAGACCGCGAGAAGTTGATCAGTATGTCGCTACCCACCATGTCACTCGAAAGGTCAAGAACCTGGGCACCACAGTCCAATATGATGGGGCCAGAATACTACAGTTCACTGAGTGCATCACGACAGGCATTTAGACCAACTGGATCCACTAGGTTCTACTGATCAGGTTGATATAAGTGCCTTTGATTGCTATGCATACCCATGTATTAGAATACATCCAGGTTGTGCCATTAACAACCATCCTCTTTGCTTTGGATTTTACTTTGATTGAGCAGTAAATAATTTATGCTTATTTGTCGAGCAATTTGTATATATTTTGAAAGTGGAGTAAAAATGCAACAAAATATCAAAAAGAAAGACAGTCATTTGAATAAAATTTCTGATGAGATTGACAATGGTAGACAGATGAACACAAGACAGTTGATGTACACATCGCCAGCTAACAGATTTCAGTGCCACTATTTGATAATTCACAAAACCATTTGTATCAATTGGTACCGTTTCCATAGCATACCAGACTGTGATAATATACCAGACTAGATAAGGCTGTTGTGTCATTAACTGTGATACAATGTTTGTGGATCCTTATTTTCCCATTGGACGAGGAGGTCCACCCATCATGGGCCTCATGGGACCTCCCATAGGCATCATAGGAGGTCCCCCCATAGGACCCATGGGTCCCATTGGTGGTCCCATAGGACGCATGCCTGCAATAAAGAATTTAATGGTATCACGAAATGGATTGCCATTAGGGTTTTGGGAAAAGAAAATCATCAGCTTTAAAATCTGAGGTCTTGTGATAACATCATTGATATATTTGATACCAATGGCCATGAGCAATGGATGTGAAATGAACTAATAGGAAATCATTAATGTACTTCATGAACTACATAGGAACTTGGCATGGCAATGCACACTATTCTTATGGTAATCCTGTTATCGTTTGCTTGGAACATATCAAATACTGCAGAAACAATTTTTGATCCAAATATCATTTCATACAACTTTAAGGATATAAGAATGTACTCACCAGGCATCATACCAGGAGGCATGGGTCCACCTGGGCCTGGAGGTCCCATCATAGGCATTCCTGGTCTCATGCCAGGGGGCATAGGACCTGGGGGGCCTGGGGGTCCGGGGGGTCTCTCTCCTGGCTTAGGCGGCATACCTTGATAACATATAGGCAACTCAATAAAGTGCACAGAAGTATTTGTAGGTATCAAGAGACTGTCTGATATGCAACAGAAAAGAATACTTACATGTAACAAAAGGGTATTTCTTATAAAAATAAACAATGATTAAGATATCCAATCACAACAACGTGAATCTAGAAAATTACCGGAACAGTGATCTCAATACAAAGAAACAATTGCTATGGAATGTTTAACTATCTCAACAAACAAACAAACCACCTTCTGTTGCGACCCAATCATTGATCTAGACACTGATATCTGGAATTATCATAAACTTACAATGATGGAGATGGTAAGATAAGGTTAGTATTGGAATTAACACCTTACCGATACTAGTGTGTTATATGCTGCCTACAAAAGTCGAGTAAAAATGAAGAGATAATATTGACATGATTGAGCAGACACCTTCTAAAATAAATGGAAAAAAGAGGGAAATCCATGTGGATAAAAATGAACAAGAGGATGGAAAACAATTTTCCTAGGGTATGTCACCACCGGCCGATTGGCTGGACCAAGCCATTCGAGCTACTCATCCAGATGAAATCCACCGACACGAGTGGCAACCCATGGCCAGCAGGTTTCCCCCTAATAGTTGTCTCTTACGGCAGGAGAATACAGTGGGCCTATTCTACCCCCGGACCCACAGGGGGACCAAATTTATTTGAGAGCTTTTGATGGGACACTCAAGGAACATACCACCAATGTTTGCAGGAGGAGGGATCGCAGCTCCGGATCCTCCTGATCCACCTGAGAAGGGATTTGTCTGGATCTTACCAGCCTTGAATGCAGCGGCTTAAACAACAAAGAATAAATTTGGTTTCAGATGATGTCAATAGACATTGCATAAATAACTTTATGGCAAACAAACACTTATGGGTCTTTTCAGATTGGCCTCATACTTAACTTGTATAAAAACATCATTATAGTATGCATATATAATAGTCTGGTCATCTTTGAGTTTACAATCATTTCCATTTTGTTGTCTCAATCATGTTTAACCTACATCTTTCCAGAACAAAAGCGGCACATGGTCTTCATATTTAAGCATAATAAAGTTGTCATGTTCAGATTATTTGAAGCGGTTTATTAAAGAATCGATCAAAATATCATCATTAAATAACCTTTAAAACAGAATTGTTGGAAAGGTAACTTACTAGTGTCATCAACTAATTTCTGTACTTGGTCTTCAAGCCATTTTTGATAATAGTCCTTCACATTGTCCTTGTGTTTCCTTCCACTGCAATGTGTTTTCCTCACCGAAGGCTGCACAAGCATGGGAAATCAGAGAATCATACACAAGAAATAGAGTAGTCATACACAAGTATGGAGAAATAGAGTAGTCATACACAAGCATGGAGAAACAGAGAAGTCATACACAAGCATGGAGAAACAGAGAAGTCATACACAAGTATGGGGAGAAATAGAGAAGTCATACACAAGCATTGAGAAATAAAGAAATCATACACAAGTATGGAGAAATAGAGAAGTCATACACAAGCATGGAGAAATAGAGAAGTCATACACAAGCATGGAGAAATAGAGAAGTCATACACAAGCATGGAGAAATAGAGTAGTCATACACAAGTATGGAGAAATGGAGAAGTATGGAGAAAGAAGTCATACACAAGCAAGTAATCATACACATGTATGGAGAAATAGAGAAGTCATACACAAGTATGGAGAAATAGAGAAGTCATACACAAGTCATACACAAGCATGGAGAAATAGAGAAGTCATACACAAGCATGGAGAAATAGAGAGTATGGAGTAGAGAAGTCATACACAAGTATGGAGAAATAGAGAAGTCATACACAAGTATGGAGAAATAGAGAAGTCATACACAAGCATGGAGAAATAGAGAAGTCATACACAAGTATGGAGAAATAGAGAAATCATACACAAGTATGGGGAAACAGAGAAATCATACACAAGTATGGGGAAATAGAGAAGTAATACACAAGCATGGAGAAATAGAGAAGTCATACACAAGCATGGAGAAATAGAGAAGTCATACACAAGCATGGAGAAATAGAGAAGTCATACACAAGCATGGAGAAATAGAGTAGTCATACACAAGTATGGAGAAATAGAGAAGTCATACACAAGCATGGAGAAATAGAGAAGTCATACACAAGTATGGAGAAATAGAGAAGTCATACACAAGTATGGAGAAACAGAGAAGTCATACACAAGTATGGAGAAATAGAGAAGTCATACACAAGCATGGAGAAATAGAGAAGTCATACACAAGTATGGAGAAACAGAGAAGTCATACACAAGTATGGAGAAATAGAGAAGTCATACACAAGCATGGAGAAATAGAGAAGTCATACACAAGCATGGAGAAATAAGAGTAGTCATACACAAGTATGGAGAAATAGAGAAGTCATACACAAGTATGGAGAAATAGAGAAGTCATACACAAGCATGGAGAAATAGAGAAATCATACACAAGTATGGGGAAACAGAGAAATCATACACAAGTATGGGGAAACAGAGAAATCATACACAAGAATGGGGAAATAGAGAAATCATACACAAGTATGGGGAAACAGAGAAATCATACACAAGTATGGGGAAACAGAGAAATCATACACAAGAATGGGGAAATAGAGCAGTCATACATACACAATGTTCTAGGGTTCAATGTAACAAGAGAATCTGTGTTTGAGGAGAGTGGGAAGGTAATACATGACTTACCGAGTCATGTGTAAGGTATGTGTCGCAGTAGTCACAAAAATACCTGAAATACAAACTTAATATCAATACAACAATGGAAGATAGAAACAGAAAAGAAGAGTAACTGCCTCAATCTTACCCTCCTCATTTGTCCCCTGTCATAATGCACAAAGGTAAATACCAGAAAGGGATCCAATCTGCACTTTGTTGCTCTTCTACCAACTGGGCAATCACCATTTTATTGAAGAGTTCAATGCTCACGATTTAGACATTCCATCCCAGACCAGGCTGGCAGTTATGACATGTTTACTAGTTCATTGTCTAGCTCATTTTTTCAATACTAGCATAGCAGACAAGCTAAGTTTTTATATATCTTGTTTGACATTTCAATGATTCTGATATTAGTACTCCACTTATCTACCACACCACTCCACTTATCTACCCCACCACTTCACTTATCTACCCCACCACTGCACATATGTACCCCATCACTCCACTTGAAGGAAGCAACTCTGCCTAATAGTCATCTAAACCTGGAGCAGACTTAATTGTGGCGGATAGTTTCGCTTCATATTTGTTTTCATTGTGACTTCAGCAAATAGTTGAGCCACAATTGAGCTGAATGAAAAGATAACAGTGAGTCAATTTCAAACGTAAAGAGAGTAGTGGAGAATAGGATATTGCTTAACCAATCCACCAAGTAAGGCTCGGGATGGGGAGGCCGCAACCGCTGACATAGTAGTAGTAGGTGCAATTCTGAGACTGTATCATCAGTCCATAAATAAGGATACCATTGATTTTGTCCCAGGTGAATTTCACCTGGAGTGATCTCGCTCTAGGTCACAGTGATGAAGTTTTGCAGGGCTGCTTCTGGGTTGTGGGTAGCCTCCTGGGTTATCTAGCAAATTCTATCAACACTTATCAATTTTCGGCAGAACAGTTGTACTCCCCAGCTTACCTAGTGGACTTTAGTGGCCTTCATCTTGGCCAGAATGATTATCATATATGCATAAAAGTCAAGAGGTAAGGGAGAGAACTTCTTGGATAACTTAAGGATTACACATTAATTAAAATACATCAACTGCGATGTTCAACGGCCTGATGAATGATACTAAGTTACTCAAAATCATTGATTATCCTAATGCATGTCACTACCAGCCGATTGATTGGACCAGGCCATTCCAGCCTCTCATCTAGTTTAAATCCACCGACACAAGTTTTTATGACACATGGGCATTCTTGTTGTCACAAGTTGAATATTTCAATACATGATGACACATTATATAATCCTCATTCATTGTGCAACCTAGGTTATAAGCAAAGAGTTTGCTTGATTCCTGAAGTGTTTGTTGCCACTAAGCCAAATTAATCTAAATGAGTCTTGGCTTGCAGAGGAACCACCGAACGTCACCAACTTCACTGATGACGAGGCCACTTGTGGAGTGGTGAAATAGTTGACCATCAGGGGAGAGACAAACTCTGTGACGGCACTGGGCACTGCATACGAAAATGTGACGAAAGGTTCTGCACCATCCTTTTTCTCTCGCGTGAAATTCAAATACTGGCTGGACCCTCTCAAATATTTTCGCTGCTTTCAATGCTGGGTTTTTTTCCTGGATTTTTTGGCATGGACACTATATCTTCTTTAAATTACAAACAAAGCCAAGTGAAATAAATGCAGTTGTGGCAACCTGACTGACTGACCCTAGAATAACCTTCCGACCCCAGAATAAGTTATGCCATCTCAGCCAGAAAAAAAATAGAAATTGACAATTGCCACCGAGGCCTCCTTTCAAGGAGACTAGGCATCATACAAAAAGAATCTTTCCATTGTTGGGAAATTGCTTGGCTGCTGGACTTTTTCCTGTGTGCATACGTCCATAAAGGAAGCCTCGTCTAGCCTTTGCTGTAGAATGATGAATGATGAGCTTCATGACCAGGCATCTTTCTGACAATGTTGCAACATTGAAGTGTACAGGATTTAAATTATTGACTTCATTCATATAGTCTTGTTCAGTGTCTTGTCACCAGGATCCTGTATATGAGTTCTATCAAATGTTATGTTAATGTAATTGTAAATGCCTTGTGTCAGTTTCATTAGCCAATGTATAGTTGAGTGTGGATTAAAAATGACTAAAATAGCATTATGGTTTTGTATTATTTGGCTCAAATATTAAAATATCTATTTCAATATGGTGGTGAAAATCTTCCTACTAACCTACCTGTTATCATTACCACAACAGTTATTCTACTTGGCCTACAAGTATGGATTGGCACATGGTCAGGCTACACATGGAATGTGCAAAAATGTAGACAGAATGTCTAATTTAAGTGTTTTGTGTAACATTACCATTGTCAAATAAACACAGCAAATTAAGGACTAGAATTGAATGGGGTACTCATATTTACAGAAACCTGACTAGCACAGACATGGGTTATTTGATTTGCTCGGTTAGTGCAGGCCTGGAATTTCGTCATTTTTAGGGCAAGGCCACTTAGGCCTTCGATAGGTGCAAATTTTGAAGGGCACCAAGGCCAAAGGGAAGGGCACCAAGGCCAATTGGAAACATTTTAAAGGGCACGGAGGCCAAAGAATTTTTAAACATGTGATATCTACAAAAGAAGAAAATGGAAGCAAAACACAAACAATTATGGAAGCACAGATCAATTTTAAGTTTAAAAGAATTGTAAATTTATTATTTGCATTTTATGAATAATTTATTAGACCGCTCCAGAATTATTCTTTTCATTTAATCTTGTCACTTGATGAAAAATGTTTTGAGGAGAGGAGGTTTGGTCTTAAAACCAATCACTAGACGCGGTGAGAATTGACTAGCCTTGTGGTCCAATCACTAGACTTTCTTTTCTGTGTACTCACAACAGGGATGCCAACAGGTTTTTGTAAAAAAAGAGGAAAATTTGCCGAAAAAGGAAAAGCCCACCACCCCCCACCCCCAATTGTTCTCCGTGGATTTGCATTGATCTCAAAAATGGTCCTGGTGCCCACGAAATCCGCGGATTTCCGCGGAAAATTGGCGTCCCTGTCACAAGACAATGCTGCAGTGAGTGTAAAATAAGATTTGTAAATTTAAAACGCAATTCATATACAGGACCTCAAATTTTGGTTGTCAAAAACTCTGGTCTCCGTTAACATCGCACACAGCAGCAACTTTGTTTCCAGGGCTGATCGATCTCGCTGCGCCCTTGCTGTTCGCTCTCCTAGCGCGAAGACCAGACGTCACTATTTAGAATAGTTTGAGAAACTGAGTAACGACCAGTCTACATTTAGTTCTGGATAGCAGCTGCCTTCGTTTAACGATGAACTCCCGCTGGAAAGCAATGAGTTCAATGCTATTTACATGTGTGTTGCATTTAATTTTTGGAGGGGCCAACATTAAAGAGGTCAATCTGTCAGCGGAAATGAGGCCCCGTGGTGAAGTTTGGTTGTGTGTTGTGTTCAATGCAGCAGTGCCTGGATGGTGGGGATTTAATAATTGGATCCAAGATGCTGTCGGCGGCGCGGTCAGGCTGCCGGTTGACGGCCACGGTGGATCTTGGATGCAAAAGGTGAAAAAGGGCACTACGGCCATGGGATGCTAAGGCAATGCGGGAAATCGCGAGAATTAATAGTTTCCAAAATGGCAGACATCGTATCGCGATTTGTTATGAAACAAACTATCGATGCCATTTATTGAAGAATAGCGTCGAGTGGTGGTAAGTTTTTTGGCGCGCATAGTCTATTTTTTGTAAAGGCTCTTGATATATGTTATTTTCTAGGTACGCATAGTAGTCCTTCAACCCAAACGAGAACTTGCCGACTGTGTTTGACTAACTCTTCGTAAAGGTATAAATTCATGTTACCGTTACACCGGAGCTAGGGGCATCACGGCCACTTGAAGGGTCACGACGGCAATGGCAGTCGTGGCCGCCGCAAAATTCCAGGCCTGTTAGTGTATGTACAAGGTCGCTGCAGTTGTGCAGGGTGAGTTCCTACTCGGGCAATATCGCCGGATACCATTAATAAAACATGGCCTGAAGCTGATAATTTTTCAATTTTGGTCAGTTTTGGTGATAGTTATTATGCTTAAAACAATAGGAATAGTGTGGACCCCTCAATTTAGCCACTTAAAGTTGTTGTTCATCTTTAAAGTGCTGTAACTTCTTTAATTTTCTGAATATCAACTTGAAAATTGACACCTGGGTAGAAAAAATCAACGATCGCAATAATGATCTCAGATTCAATGAATATCTCAAAGTAACACAGCTAATTAAAGCTAATTCTTTTGTTTGTAACTGGATTCCCCCTTAACATACAGCAATGCCGCTTTCACTATCGTGTTCTGTAACACATCCTTTAATTGGCTGCCAAGTTTCATGACGGGGTGAATAAATTAACCTTTGCAGAATCCCGGGAAAGCCTAGGTGATTTTCGTACCGCGGCCATCACTACAGTACAGAAGCAACATTACCGTCCCGTTGATCAACTTTGATCAGTAATAAACTAATATCTCAAAGACTATGCGGAGTATCAACTCGTATGCATTCTTTGAAGATTTCTTATATTATAAGTTATAATTTCATGTAAACGCATACACTCGCTAGAAAATTGTTCTTCTGCATGTGACCTATTTTCACCCATTGCAATAGCGGTCTTCTTGCATTGCTAGTACAATACACGTTCCCAACCATGTCCATAGCACGCAGACCCTATTGTCGCTCACTTCGTACTTTAATCAAAAGAATGTTGTATAAACACGCATTTATATACAGTAAAATCACGGTATATGTCCGTAGGTCGGTAGAAGGATTTAACTCATACAGTAAATGCGGAGCAAAATATTTCAAAAACGCAGTATCAATAAAATATCATCTCACTTCGGCATTTTTGTCGGATAAAGCACTTCCGCCGTCAACTTGGATCTGCATTAATCGATTTTATGAAGGTGAAGAGCATATAAATGGAATATGCTGTATTTCGCTGCGGGTCCAGGGGGAATCGTATCAATCGCGAATTTTGTAAGGGAGCGTTCATTATAGAGTGAACAGCGCATAGTTATTTACAGGTTTTCAAGAGATTTTTGAAATAATAACTAACGGGTCAGCTGTCATAAAGAGTTGATTAGCTTGCAAGAAAATATTGACAAAAGGGGTCCCTGTGCAATTTGGTGCTTCTAGGTGAATGGCAGAGTTAATACAATAGGCAAAGTATTTTTTCATCAATTCCTATGTACACACGCGAACTAAAAATAAGAAATTAAACACGTACTGATATAATGTCTCACATTTTTAAGCATGTTATACTTAAAATTAGTTTTGGGGAGGGTCACAAAAATTGGCCTTTACTTGGGGGTGGTGAAGGGACAATTCTTTTCCATAACTTTCAGGAGATGGTAATATTATTTCTGACCGTATGAAATTGTGGAAACCCAGCCCTACCCTGCGGATATATAATGAACGTCCAGGTAGCAGTCATCCAGAATAAATGATATGGGAGAAGATGGGCCTGCACGGGTGGACAGTTCTGTCATGCAGTGAGGGCTGCTGCAAAGGCTTACGGTGCCCAATATAAGGGTGTGAATGGGAGTCCTAGGACCTAGGACTGGGAGTCCTAGGACCTAGATGCTGCCTTTGCAGCAGCCCTCACTGCATGACAGAACTGTCCATCCGTGCAGGCCCATCCAGCCCCGCACAAGCTAAAGTTAGACCTACCGACCATCTCTTAAAACTTAGGAAAGATGACTCAATCACCTGGGATGGTCATTCGGACATTTTAGGCCAGCCCCAGGGGCCAAGCTGCCCTCTGCCTGTATGTCGCCAACTGCAAGGAGCCAGGTTGCACCCAAGTATTCGATTTTAGTGATGAAATCCTAAGAGGCAACTTGGTGAGGGGTATTGCTGTTCCCGAATGGTAGTAACCAGCAAGTTCCTCAGGGCGTGAAAAAAACTGTCATAGATGCCTGGAATGGGTTCCATTCTGTAGTAGTATATATGGTAGCGGTTCTGGGTAACTACTTCACCCTTTGGTAGCTTATACAAGTTTTTTGCTCACCTAAGGGCGCCTCGGACCCGACCCCCAACAGTGTGCCGTTCACAACCTGCTAACAAGGTCCTCTAGGCGCTCCACTCGCTCCATAAGATCATCTTTCTTAACCTCCAGATCTCTCACCATGTCCTTTAGTTCCACAAGGTCATCATACTTAGTCTCCATATCACTCAGTTTGTCCTCCAGATCTATTTTTTCGTCTTTCATATACTCTGTATCTAACATCAACTCTTTTACACCACCCTCAAGTTCAGTCATACGCTCTTCTGTGTTCATTCTATTGCGTATGCCCACTGTTCGACTAGTGTAGCGTGAACCCTGACCAATTGCTGGCGCTATTGCAGCGCCAAGTATATGCCTTCAATCTCTATAAACTAGTCCGCAACCAAACTTAACCTTAAACAAGTGAGCGACCGGGAGTAGTTCAACCGAGTGAAAGAACCGTGACATTTGGTGTAAACACAAGTTTTATTAACTTCTCATACTGCAAAATCGCGACACTGGCGACCAAGTAAACGACGCCCTCTAGAATAGGGCGCCAAAACCCAAACCACTATTAATACAAATTAACAAGGCCTAACCGCAACTGTTACGAGCAACGGCGCCCACCAAAACAGTACCACTAATGGTACTCACCACAAGCGATGTTATTCCGACTAATCAGAATAAAGCTGGCGCTTTGTTCGTCCGACTAATCGGATCAATTGGGGAGGCTTCTCCAACTTGATCGGAGACCGACTAATCGGAATCTATCGCTAACGGGCTCATGCCCCAGCTTAAATACCGTTAAAGTGGGTCACGTGACCACACTATTACAGACGATAAATATTAAAGTTATAACAATCAAAACAATAGAATAAGTTGGCAAAACACATTAAATAGCGAAATACATAACGAAAACCACCAACAAACCTTTGCCAATTAAAAATACATAAATCATTTTAAATACAGGTACAGCCGCACAAACGGTAATCCCCAAAATGATAAAAACCGTATGCACCACACTGCCCTCCCTTTAAAACCTGTTTGTCTCAAACAGACAATACAAAACAATATGAAAATATACGTGTACCAAAAATACTTTTGACAAGAATGATATAAAAGTAATGTACGCTGCGGTATTAAAACATGAAAGAAAACAATCTTATGAACACAACCTGGTTACATAGCAAAATACCTGAGAAACATAATGACCAATACAAAACACAATAAATCAAAGAAGAAAATAACTTGTCTGAGTAGACTTGGTTCTTCTTGTCATCACCTCAGGGTCAGGATCCAGGTCGACTGCAGCTTGTACATCGCTCCCTGGGTCAGGTGGTCCTTTTCTGTGCGGAGGGTGGCTCCAGCTGAGTCCTCGGGGAAGTTGCGGGCTCTGCCTCCTAGCCTCCCGCCAGAATACGCGCGAAACGGCAGTGGACACTCGATGGGTCAAGGATGGCACTAAATGACTTTCAGACTTATTAGTCATCATTTCTGGATTCATGATTTGCTTGTTGGCATTTGAGCTTCCATTTGGCTTACACTCCTCCTTACTTCCAGGCGCATCCTGTGACTGCCCTTCTGAGGGTGTGGTAGCCGATTCGTCCCTTGAATGGTGTCTGGCGACATGCCTTTTCATTTCTTTCTTTCTCCAAGAGGAAGACGGAAGTCACATCCATGCCAACAGGACATGGCCTTGTGGAACCGCAAAGCCCGCTTGCTGGGCCATTGCAGGTTGCACTTTTCGCAGTTGTTCTCCATCACATCGTTACCCATGCGGCCGTCAATATGGCCCGACTGATTTTTCTCACTATGGGATGGAGCAACAGTGGTCTCTATTAATGAGACGCGGTATATGGAATCCTCATAAACTGATTCCCTTTGACAATGATACTGGCAATGACCTAGAGCCAATATGCCCTTCCTGGCATCCAATACCCCATTATCAATAGGCCCTTTGGGAACTCCCTCTGCTGCACTATGGTCTTTTGTAGCAGCATCTCTTAGCTTCCCTATTGTGGGGGATTCCGGGTTCCAACTTGTGCTATTAGCTAGGTTCTCACCAAGCTTAATCTTTTCCCTGTCTTCATCCTTCTGCCGCTAGTAGCAATTGGCATTGAAGTGGCCGTGTTTTCCACAATAATGGCAGCTTCCGTCACCACTGCCCCTGCGAGCACTTTTCCGCTCTTTTCTTTGAAACATAGTCCCCTGTTTCTTTACATCGGATGACAGTTGAGCTAACTGGTTCAGAATTTTTACGAACTCATCCTTCATAGAATCATCCTTCATGGAATCCCCCCAAGATTGTCTATCTAGCTCTTCCCTCAGGGACCTTACATTGTGTGGTTTGCTAGATCCAGTCCTATGGGCCCTGCCTTCAACAAAGGCTTCATACTCCAAGGTTGACTTCAGAGCATCATCTAAGCTGCTTGGTTTGGACAAGGAGTTATAACCAATAGCAGGAGTAGACACGACGCCGAGATCAAAGAGATCTCGCGCGCAGTGCCTGCCTCGGCGAGATCGCCACGAGATCTGTGTCTCGCTCACATTTCAGTTCGGCAAGTTGAGGCGTTAGCTGCTGTGAGAGAAACTTCATTTTCTTTTTCGAAAACTTTCACCAGTATCACCAAACCTGATAGATTTGCCCGACGAGGTAATTAATTATATTTCAATAAACACGCTGATTATCATAGTTTCCTTTTTCGGGTAATCAATATGTTTTATTCGATTAAAGTTTGCAAGTGTTTATTCCGCATCGAGACGCCATATTTTCGGCTTGGAACTTTGACATATATTTTTCTATCTCTTGATATTTGTGAAATATTCCCGTAAAAATATTCTTGGTATTCGTTGACTGAACAAAGACAAATCGAATGGTCACGATTATTAAGCTGTTAAATGAGTACTTTTATTTTATTGAGCCGAATACGTGAGCGATAATACCTTGAATTCGAACAATTCGTCGAATCTCAAGCTTCCAGAATTTTTCAAATTTATTAAAAACTATGTTGTATTGTTTGACAAGATAGCGGCACAATTGCCTTAACCAATAACCAAAGAATCCATTATCAATAATTGTAAATATCCTTATAGTTAACCTCCAAATCGCATCCAAATACGACGTATATTTGACAGTCCAATATGGCTGACAGTGGGCGATAATTTGGTGTCATTACTTACCGGTGGCATACTAATGCAATGTCAGAATACTTATATATAACTAACTATAACTTGGAATATGAGTCTTGTCCCAGCAAATTTGTACTTTGTGTCTAGTGCTCTTGTAAACTCATGTGTATCATGAATTTAATTTGATTGAATGATTAATGGATAAATATTATGCGTTGGTAACTGCGAGCCATTCTATCACAACCAGGCTGGCTTGGCAGTTGGCAGATGCTTCAGTGAAAATGTCTCCACAAATTAAAACGATTCGTCCTTATATCCACTGTCTAGCGGACCAGATGTGCTCCGAGTAAATCAAAATGAACTGAAGTCGCGCGTCAGATTTGCGTCGCGCGTCACCGAAACTCCTGGCATGGCAACGCGTTTCGTGGTGCCGCGTCTTTGGAAGTTGTGTCAGCCAATTCTCGCGCAAGTACTGATATTTTACCTCAGACTCGGACAATGTGATGGCCAGGCACGTACAGGACATAGTTAATGACATTGCGTAATCGAGTACACCGCCTGCTGTTGTTAACTTGTCTATTGACACTTGCAAATGCATCCATGCCATTTCGCCTATGTCCCCGCGAACTTGACTTCGGCTCAAGGCCTCCGGTTTCCTAGCTGGCTCGCTTGATGTCACAATACCAAGTACACCTAGCGCCGCCAAGCGCGAGCTTGTGAAAACACTCGCTGCCGAGGCACGCACGCGAGCGCCTCGGCGGCGACTTCAAAGGGCGTTGCGACTCCTTCTTAGGTTATATAACTCCTTGGTTTGGACTGAAATATGAACAGTTCCATGTTCGCATCCCTCAGCGAATCCATGAAGCCATCACGGGCCAACGTTTCTCGAACCTCCCTCGATGCTGTAGGATAGGCCAGCCTAACCATCCTTTTAACATCATGTGCTTGCTCACTTAGTGGCTCTGTCCTGCGTCTGACCCTGCACTTCAACTGCGCTCTGTAAACTTCTGCCTGGTTATCTGGTTCAAACCTGGACATGAGTGCGCAAGTCAGGATCTGGTAATCAGTCTTTTGAACCATTTCGAGGTCACTAAGTACACTCTGAGCCTGACCCCGCAAACTTATTGCCAATTCAAAAGCACATTCCTGGGACGACCAACCATTCATTTTTGCAATGAGTTCAAACTGAGAAAAATAGTCTCGGAAACTAGATTTTCCAACAAACGTTGGTGCACGTTTATGTTCTCTACGAACCTGTCCTGTCGTTGGACCATAGCTATCCGATTGGAAACCTAGCCCAGGGGGCCTCTCCATATTTCCAACAACCACACCCAAGTCACCCTCTCTGTCACAACTGAGACCAGATCTGCTCATGCCTGAAGGTGGCCAAACTGGTTGGCCCACAGCTGGCGGCATGTCCCAGGGAGTGGGTGGCCCACAAGACTGTGCGTTGGCGGGCTGTGGTCCACAAGAATTGTTCGGACAGAGCGGAACCCCTCCTTCTGCAACACCTCGGTTGTATTGCCAAGCCCCATAATACCCTGGACCTCCCCATGGCATAGCTGGGTGCCCTGGCCATGCGAATGGATATCCGTGTGGTGGGTACATTGGAGGTGAGTTAGGGGAAAAACCAGAAGGAATACCTGACATACAAGCACTGTGGTAGTGGGGGCCACCCACACCACCCATTGTACTTTGAGGATAGCCTATGTTTCCCGGGGCTTGTGGTATCGAATCGATTGGCGCACCTCCATCATGAGATGGGCCAGTAGCAGCTATTGGAGCTGGGACACCCGATGTGGGTGGTACACTATCAACCCTACTAGCTACTGAAGCCAACATATTGAAACCATTGGATATGTCTAGAGCCTCTTGCACCTGACCTATTTGGGAACCAACTTGGGCAGCATCCTCATCAATATGAGGTAAAGCGCCCTCACCTACAACTGAACTTGCCACAGAATCTGGCAAACTCTCCAAGGCAGGACTACTCCGGTCACTCATAGTTGAGAAATCTTTGGCACAGACAGATTGAAACAGCAATTGCGAAACCTACGAATCGCACCAACTATGTATCCAAGCTATATAGCGCTGCAGGGAATGAACCTGCAGCGCCAAGTATATGCCTTCAATCTCTATAAACTAGTCCGCAACCAAACTTAACCTTAAACAAGTGAGCGACCGGGAGTAGTTCAACCGAGTGAAAGAACCGTGACATTTGGTGTAAACACAAGTTTTATTAACTTCTCATACTGCAAAATCGCGACACTGGCGACCAAGTAAACGACGCCCTCTAGAATAGGGCGCCAAAACCCAAACCACTATTAATACAAATTAACAAGGCCTAACCGCAACTGTTACGAGCAACGGCGCCCACCAAAACAGTACCACTAATGGTACTCACCACAAGCGATGTTATTCCGACTAATCAGAATAAAGCTGGCGCTTTGTTCGTCCGACTAATCGGATCAATTGGTGAGGCTTCGCCAACTTGCTCGGAGACCGACTAATCGGAAGCTATCGCTAACGGGCTCATGCCCAAGATTAAATACCGTTAAAGTGGGTCACGTGACCACACCATTACAAACGATAAATATTAAAGTTATAACAATCAAAACAATAGAATAAGTTGGCAAAACACATTAAATAGCGAAGTACATAACGAAAACCACCAACAAACCTTTGCCAATTAAAAATACATAAATCATAAAAATACAGGTACAGCCGCACAAACGGTAATCCCCAAAATGATAAAAACCGTGTGCGTCACACTAGTGTGGCTGATTTCGCTTTGATTTTCATGACATGCGCTTCTCGATCTTCAAGTTCAGCAAAATTCGCATTGATTTTCAAGAGCATGTCATTAAATTTTTCTGATGCCATCCGGCAAAGTACAATATCTTCAACACTTGACTTCTAAGTAGCACGCAGTCTGGCCACTTCGCCACTAGACTCCACTAACTACTGAACTGAATCCTCATACAATTCATGCATTTTAACACAGCACTCACGAAAACATTCTTCACGCGACTTGTCATACCGCACCTGACTAACTCATAGTCAGCCCGCACTAAGAATGAATGGAATATATATATATATAAAAACCTGTACTTAAAATTTGTAGCTGGAATCCAGTGGATTCTCCACCGTATGTCGTATCGCAACTGTGCTGTGGTGATGTGCGACATGAGGATGTTGATGAAGAAACACGAACTTCAGGCGTAGGGTTTAGAAGAAACTTAAACTTAAATTGATAACTATGACTTTAGAATTTAAGATGGAGCTTTGCCTGAAAGATGGAGAGAGAAGTGTTGAGCTCGGAGGCCAGGGTAGAACTAATTTTTTAAAGGTTAAAGTGATTCCGTGAACGACTCAGGCCCGCTATCCGAATTCTCATGGAACATGCAGTAGTCTGGTCAGAGGATACGCAAAGCAAATTTGCTCCTTCTCGCAATGCAGACAAGGGAAAGTTTAAAAAAACATAGATTTTCATATCCATAAATGTCTTACCATCAATCTTGCCTTGAGTCCAACAACATTCATACTCCTTAATCAACAGAATCAACGAAATCCAACACAATTTTAAAATTGTTGTCCAACATGGCTACCGCGCGAATCGAAAACATGAACAAGAATTAATGCAATTATGTTGCATTGTGGGAGTCGGCCATGTTGAGTTTTTGAACAAAGTTTCATGGTGTGCCGTATTTTAGTGCTCAAACAGAACAAGTAGACAAAACAGTCCTCGTGCCATTTTGTGATATAATCTTGCACTTTGTCACAATTTTTTTTGCTTGGAGGGCTTCGGTAAGTTTTCAGCCTGTGATATTTCCGAGTTTCCGAAGTCAAAATGACTTCGGAAACTCGGAAATATCACAGGCGGCTCTTTGCCTCTACAGCTCGGATGTGAGAGATCGAAAGTAGTAAATGGCGCGGGGCTGTCAGAGGCGGAGTTTCTTTGCCTAGACTGAAAGGGGCACGTTATGATGATGGACAAGGTTGTGTCATAATGTAATTTTGGAACACTTTTATTCGTTTGAATTAATTATTGAAATTTTTTAGCAAAAACAGTCAGTGACCAATGAGTTATAGGATGCTCAAGTTATTTTACTTGAGGTCAGGCATTTTATAAAATACGCAACAATTTACACGAACACTAGAAGATTTAAAGAAGATATGGTTATGAAGTTATTATTAAGATACCACAATACAGTGAGTGTTGCACTTTGAAATGTCCTGGTTGGCTTACCACATAGTTTGGCATGTCGAAGATACGAATATCGTCATTGAAATAGCTCTTTCGAACTAATGCATGCACTCCCTCTTAGTTCTGGCGTCCAACGCATATTCCCGGCATAAGTCAACGGAATCATCAAGAGTTCCGCTGCTTTACCTAGTTTTAGCTAATAAAATCAACTCACCAAACATTTATAGGACCAGAAGCTGAATTTCAGCAACAACAGTATCCTGTGAATAAGTATTTTGGTCTAAAACACACCAAACGGTAATATCTGAGCCCGACTTGGCAACATGGCGGCGAGGCGGCGGAAACTGACCAGCGGGAGGATTCACCAATTGGAACATAGGCGAGACTACTCACAAGACGCGGGTTCACAGGGACTATTTGTGGCACGAAGCTAAAAGCTAAAATGACCTTGTTTAACATGTAGAAAAGGCCACTAACATTCACTGTCGCACAAATACCACACCGAATCACGAAGAAAGCAACGAAAACCTGGGGAAAAGGCGACAGGAATTATCAGCTATAGTTTTTGCCTATGTTCTCACCGCCTTATTAACATCGGAAGTTTCTGGGGCTGTCTGGGATATCGTCCTTCGCGCTTGTATTTCGGAAGAAAATATCACCGGTAAACTTGGAAAGTTATCGAAAATATAGTTTTCCGCAGACGATAGGAATATGAAACATTATCTCGAACCGAATTAGATAATAACTTTCGACACTGATCGCCCGAAACTCGTCAGAACATGTATATTTCGTGAAAAAAGTGGTGAGTTCTGGGTTGATCGAATGCATCGACCAAAAAATTTAGCTTAAACTGTTGGACCGACATGGTGATAAATAGAACCTGACGTTGGTCTTTTGGGCTACATTGAAAGCTTGAGGCAATGATACCCTTTCACCATTCACACGAATGACACCTTCTTGCTTCAAGAGAATTTCCTGAAAATAACCAAAACTAACGAATATATTTGATTGACAAACAAAACTTCAAAAGGATTAAAATCAGAATATACAATTTCACAATTACAATATTCCAAACTTCCCGCAAAATAGCCCAAGACAAGCTATACATTAGAACAAGAAGCAGAGAATAAGATTATTCACATTAGCAAAATATAGACTAATCTTACAATGGGGCAAGTTATAATTGAGGTAGGCAAAGAAACTCCGCCTCTGACAACACCTCACTGTTTACTACTTTTGACTCTCATATCCGAGCTATAGAGGCGAAGCGCCACCAGTGATATTTCGGTGTTTCCGAAGTCAAAACGACAGATGAACTCGCTAAAAACTTACTGAAGCTCCCCAAGATAAAAACATTTGTGTCAAAATGCAAGATTATATCACAAAATGACACGAGGACTGTTTCTATTACTACAGTTTTGTCTAATTGTTCTGTTTGAGCACTAAAATACGGCACATCATGAAACTTTGTTCAAAAACTCAACATGGCCGACTCCCACAATGCATGATAATGGGGTTAATACTCGTTAATACGCTATGATTGAGGAAGAATCCTTGTGTGTGGGTGGTTACACATTGAAATCATTTGTTGCTATTATTTACCAAGCTGTGCTTTGGGAAGAAGACTGTGACTTCGCAGACTCGTCATCATCATCATCATCATCATAATCATCATCATCAACATCATTATCAACATTATCATCACTTTCATCATTTATATTATCATCATAGTTTTTCATCTTATATACATTAACTGAATATAGACGCAAACCGTTTCGATGCGTGTCCAAATCAATATAAATTAAGAGAATTCTAGAGAAAATAGCCTCTGTTTAAGGCAAATTAATTTTGACATTACCTCGACATTTTCCGTTGATAAAATTATATCCATCAGTACAGGAACATCTCGATAACAGTCCGTCCTCCGCAGCAAATTAATCACAAGCATATTTCTTGCTGCAGTTGGCCATAACTATACTCTGATTGGGCTAAATAAAAGCATTTAATATTATCAATAAATCGCAATTATAATAGATATAGCTGCTAAGTATGTGCAATGAGTGTGTCTTTTTAAGATGTGCGCTACTATCTAGTGTGGTGTGTGATTTGGAAGGCCATAAATGGGAACTGTAACATTCCAAAAATAGATATTTATAAATGCAGCGTATAAGCAATGCCTTTGTGTTTCATTCGCTATTTCTAGTTTTATAGATGGTAATTTGATCAAATAGTCAATTAATTACCATTATATCTCCATTGCGCATTTGCCAGCAGATAAAATATCTGGCATCACTGATGAAATGAAACATGAAGAAATGATATTCGTACCTTAATAAGATTTCCCGTGTTAGGTTCGATACAGCCACAGGTCGCAGAATTGATACATTCATCAGCTGCGAGAATGTAGCCATCGTCACACACACAGCTCTCAACGCAGTGTGCATTGCGCATACAATGCTCTTTATTGGGATCGCCAACACATTGGACTTGCACATGCCTAGTAATGGGCGTGCGCTCCACACTCCCCAGCTGAAGAAAATCAGTTATTTCATTTAACTACAATATATATAAAGTTTCATCACGGAATTCAACTTTTCTTGATATTTCAAAGTTACACCGGGACGGTCAGTGATAATAAGGAAGATTAATGAGCTCTGTGATCAAAAAGAATATACACCTCCGTGTGGGCGATTTGAAATCGCGACTTTCCGATCAATCCTTCATGTAGCCCATACGAAATCAAGGCCGAATTAATTGCTCCTCCAAGAGAAGGTTAGGCAATGCTGCTGTTGGCACGTCAGAACTAATTGCTCCTCCAGGAGAAGGTTAGGTCATGCTGCTGTTGGCACGTCAGAGTTAATGGCTCTTCTAGGAGAAGGTTAGGTCAGGCTGCTGGTGGCACGTCAGAATTAATTGCTCCTCCAGGAAAATGTTAGGCCATGCTGCGGTTGGCATGTCAGAATTAATTACTCCTCCATGCTGCTGTTGGCACGTCAGAATAAATTGCTACTCCAGGAGAAGGTTAAGCCATGCTGCTGTTGGCACGTCAGAATTAATTGCTCCTCCAGGAGAAGGTTAGGCCATGCTGCTGTTGGCATGTCAGAATTAATTGCTCTTCTAGGAGAAGGTTAGGTCAGGCTGCTGTTGGCACGTCAGAATTAATTGCTCCTCCAGGAGAAGGTTAGGTCATGCTGCTGTTGGCACGTCAGAATTAATTGCTCCTCTAGGAGAAGGTTAGGTCAGGCTGCTGTTGGCACGTCAGAATTAATTGCTCCTCCATGAGAAGTTTAAGCCATGCTGCCGTTGGCAGGTCAGAATTAATTCCTCATCAAGGAGAAGGTTAGGTCAGGCTGCTGTTGGCATGTCAGAATTAAGAGGAGAGGTTAGGTCAGGCTGCTGTTGGCATGTCAGAATTAATTGCTCGGCGTGATCACATCCGACCACTCTGGCGTCGAGTCAACCGAGCAGAGATCATAAACGCAGTCGGCCAAATACTACGCAGCATCCTCAGACTTCAGCACTTTCAGACATTCCTGTGCACCAAAAACATCACGATATCTATTAGACAAGTAGAGGCTTTTGACAAGGCGTAACTTGACGCATAAAGATTACAAATGCTAATTGTCAATTAACAGGTTATTGTGGATGGGTTGGCGGGACCGGGTGTTTGCTCGGGTTATCGAAACATCAAGCAAAAGAAATTGAGCATTCATATACTATCTCGGCAACATCGCTTTGCACAGGGGTATTAAAAATGATGTTTATCTTATTTTTCTTGAAATAAGGCATTTAAATATATGGCATTCGTAAAGATCGTGCAGAAGAGATCAATAGATTTGTTTTTACATGGCGGAGCATAATGAACCCAACAGAACAGTCACATAAAAAACAACCACGATAAATCCCACTTCAATGAACAATCCACGTCGATGGTCTGTACTACGAGGAATATATATTCTAAATGGGCAAGCCACATCGTTAGATCATATTGCGAGAAATAATTATTCTAAATTTGACAAGTCACACCGATCGCTAACATAATTTTGTCCTAAATTGACCATTCCTTCGATCAATAACATTTTGGAAAGTGTTTACCGCGAATGGACCATTGACATACTTGAACTTTTCGCAGGCTACCTTTGCTTTGGTGATATCCTCTTCTGTAAAGCTGACGGGTGGTGAGGGTTCGTCGCATTTACAATCGTCATCATCCATTTCGTAGAGCCACGACGTGCCGAAGTGGTTCTCATCGACCGTCTGAAACACGTTTAGTTAGTGCAGCCTACATAGCATAATCTTCATTGATGCAGCTATGGCTGTCATTACAAGAAGTTTATGATCAGTATGATCTGCTCAATGTTGATTCCCATAACATGCTCTAACCATACGCATTTTGTCGACAAGCTTCCAGATGTTGCATGTTCCCCTACTACAGCCGCTGTATCCGTCAGGTGAGATGTTTCATGTTCCCCTACTACAGCCGCTGTATCCGCCCGGTGAGATGTTCCATGTTCCCCTACTACAGCCGCTGTATCCGTCAGGTGAGATGTTGCATGTTCCCCTACTACAGCCGCTGTATCCGCCCGGTGAGATGTTCCATGTTCCCCTACTACAGCCACTGTATCCGTCAGGTGAGATGTTGCATGTTCCCCTACTACAGCCGCTGTATCCGTCAAGTGAGATTGACATTCGTCTTCGTTGGGTCAAACGACGAAGTCGTTACCTGGATCACCGTTGTGGTCTCCGCATATTCTTCACACATTGTTCTGGTCGGATGGGTTGTCCAGCACGCGTACGGACATTTTCCGGTCGTACATGACCGTTACACCAAGGGAGGTACTCACCCACTAATCAGAGCAAGACAGTCACATCGAATGATGATGCAATGAGAGATGCCAGTGATCAGAAAGGGTAACTGATTAGATATTTAAGAGATAATGCTGAAATAGTAGCATCATTATTGAAAACACATTATTTGTGTGTGTAGGGTTACCCTTCAAATAAATAATTGCATGCGGATATCATAATGCTTGAATTAAGTTTGATAACGGTTAGACAAGGCAAGAAAGGGTCTTTGGTATTTACCACATAGTTATCATGGACAATTGGGTTTGCGGTTAGCATGGATAGGAAAGCCACTAGCACAATCATCTTGAGCCAGGATGTACTTACATCCTCCCTGAAAGTCGTTAGGTTGTCAGTCAAAAGATGTACAGTGAGTTTCCCCTGAACACTTGCAAAGTCCATCCGCTGAAAAAACAATATATACTCATTCGTTCAAATATTTTGTCGGACGGACTGAAATTTGCTTGCTTGCGAATTGCAGGAAATGACATATTGACAGAAATGTTGATACAGCCAATAACAAAACAAACACGCCATGTTGGTCTCAATACAGCACAGCGCAATCAGTGATACTTCAGTAATTAATATCTCTGCGACATATTATAAAACTATTGGTTTGGGTGAAATAAGCCCAATTTATGAAAATGATTTAGCCGTAATTAAATAATCAACTTTTGAAAAAGTGTCCGTTCTCCTCGTCGGGCGCGGCCATGTTGTTGCGGACACATTGGTGACGTCAGAGGCGCGAGTCACACTCAGTGCATCGCTAGAGCATGTTGCATCATCAAATCATTGCCATATGAGGTAAACAGTAAAAACCATATGTCGTGTTTATCAGCTTGTAGTCTCGTTTGCTTTCAGGCCTCATGCGTAACATTTTTTGTTGTGGTGACAGGTTAGTGTTTTTGTGCTGAAAAGGCTAATTGCACGAGGGAATAATACATATCTGTCCGGGCCTTGCAATGAATGACCCTATCACCCATGCCTTAGACAGTTATTAAAATCACATGTTGTTGGGACACTAGTCTCCTCCAAAGGAATGTGAGGTGTTTTTTCTGTGTTAAAAATGAAGCATTATTCTCTTTCTTTTTTTTAATGTCCTCAGTGGCTACCCATTTATATTGCATGTGATTCTGTATTATTTATCACTGTTCCACTTTCGATTGTTTATGGAACTCACTGTACACCTTAACTAACAACGCCTGATTGTGGCATATATTCGGACTACTTTGTTAATCACTGGCATGATCAAATTCATCTCATATTGCGTACATTCTATATATAATATGATATTCCTGGACAAGGGTTATTTTTTTAATGGGAATGTGGTGCACTTACAAGACATATGACCAAAGAGTTTATAGCTTCGCTAAGTGCGCTCACTCGAGTCTTCCGCCCGAGGAAATAAGTGAAAACGCCACCTGTTAGCCGAAGCATTATTGTCATAGCATCTTGTCATAGCGTCTCTTCATAGTATCGTCGCCTGATGTCGGGGGTGTCTTTCGTGTAATTTCATAATCGTCACGCAGCTTGGCGTAGCTATAAACTTCTCGTTCACATCCCCCTTACATGCCAAAAATGTTAATGTCGACCCCAGGCCAGTTTCCTCGC